>VZZY01022583.1:0-14448 GCA_013400335.1 Eurystomus gularis
TGAGGATAACTGGCCTAGCTATTAAAGACCAAGACGAAGACGGCATTAAGTTCCTCAGCCTTTTCCTAATCCTCGGTGACAATGTTTCTCCTCTTGTCCAATAAAGAATGGAGATTCTCTCTGACTCTTTTTTTGTTATTAATGTATTTGTAAAATTGCTTTTTATTATCTTTGCCACAGCAGTCAGACTGATTTCTAGCTGAGCTTTTGCCTCTTTCATGTTCTTTCTACATGACTTAACTAAACCCCTGTATCCTTCCTGAGTAGCCTGCTCTTTCTTCCAGAGGTGTTAGACTCTTCTCTTTCGCCCAAGTCCCAGCAAAAGCTTGCTGCTTAGCCAGGCTGGTCTTTTTCTCCACCAGTTCATCTTGTGGCACATGGGGACAGTCTGCTCCTGTGCCTTCAAGAGTTTCTTCTTGAACATGGTCCAGCCTTCCTGGGCCCCTCTGCCTTTTAGGACCACCTCCCAAGGAACTTTCTCAACCAGTGTCCTAAACAGGCCAAAGTCCATCCTTTGGAAGTCCATGGAATTAGTTTTTATTGATACAGAAGATGTAGTTTTATGTTCTAGTAGCACTGAAGATTCCAGGGTCGCATCGCCACCTGAACATTTCAAATTTCCTTTCTGACATTTAGCAATGAAGGTGCAAAAATAACAAAGTACATTATTACAGATTGTATAATATGCATGTGGACTGACATGGGTTGGCTTCCTCATGCCCACCCAGCTGCTTTCTTACTTCCCTCCTTCAAGGGCAGAAAATAAGATTTAAAAGCTTGTGGGTTGAGATGAGGACAGGGAGATCACTCACCAATTACTGCCACAGGCAAAACAGACTTGATTTAGGGAAAAAGAATTTAATTTATTGCCAATTAAAACCAGAGTTGGATGCTGAGAAACAAAGACAGAAATTATAATACCTCTCTCCCCCTCCCTTTTCCCAGAATCAGCTCCAGTCCTTCCTTCCTGACTCCTCTATCTTCTTCCCCAATGAGAAGTGGAGGGGTATGAGAAATGGGTCAGTCCATTACAGATCCTCTTTGCTGCTCCTCACACTTTTCCCCTGCTTCCGCGTGGGGTCTCTGTAGGCTGCATTTCCTTCAGGAAATATCCATCTGCTCTGGTGTGAAGTCATCCACAGGCTGCAGGATGGATATCTGCTCCAATGTGGTCCTCTCCTTGGGCTTCAGGAGGACAACCTTTGTCACCATGGTCTCTTCCAGCAGCTGCAGGAGAATCTCTGCTTTTGTGCCTGGAGCACCTCCTCTCTGTCCTTCTTCTCTCACCTTTGTTTCTGCTGGGTTGTTTATCACCCTTTTTTACTCACTCCTCACGTTACTGTGCAGAGTTTTGCCCTTTCTTAAACATGTTTTGCCCAGGGTGCCACCTCCTTGGCTGAGGGGCTCAGTCATGTACTGCTATGAGTCCATTGGAGTTAGCTGGAACTGGCTGTGTCTGGCACAAGACAGCCCTGGCCTCTCCTCATAGAGGCCACCCCCGCAGCCCCTCCACTGTCAACACTTTGCCACCAACACGCAATACAGTATCCATAAACTAGTGGGGAAAAAGGGGAAAATAAAAGGAAAAATGGAGGAAAAATTTGGTTTGGGAGATTTTTTTTTGTTATTGCAAATTGATGCTTAGCACTATACTGTCAAAAATACTTAAAATGGTGAACCAAGAGTAAAGATCTGTCAAGTTCAGAGGTATGGGCTTGCTTCACATATTTCTTCACTCCATTTTTTCAGTGTTATCATCCATTTTGTCTCTTCCAAAGTGCTAATACCCCACTGATTCTTCATGAAGAAGCTTCCTTTCCACATTACAAGCTTTAATGGGTTTTATGCACAATTGTAGTCCCTGTCCTATGTAATTCTGGCTGTGCTAGCTGGTGGGTATGGTCCTAGAGAGCCACTGCATGATCTGTGCTCTAGCAGTCATCAGTAACTCATCAGTAAGATTAATAAATTTGGCTTTTGCAAATAAATTCTGCCTCTTGATGCAATAGGCACTGTTATTTTAATGCAATCACAAGGCTGGAAGAATAAGGATTATGACAGTTCCTCTGGACTTTGTAAGACAAGTTGCGTATTAATTATTTACAGTAGTATACATTTAACCTCTTTCCATTATTAAGCTCCAGACATTGTAACTCTTCAAATCACCTGGGGTAAGTTGAAGCCTTTATCTAAGAGACAGCAGGAAAGTGTCTCCCACCTATCATTTTGATTTTCTTAATTTTCTAGATTTTAAATATCTCTCTTAGCTTTTCGAAAACATATTCTTCCTTCTTCCAACTTCTAATGTGTTCTGCATTTCCAATTCCTTTTGCCATAAAAATATATTTTGCATTCCACAGCTCTTATTTTCACATTTATGGATCAATTAGGTTGTGTCTCTTCTGTGTTCCCAGACAAGTGCCAGTGCAGTAATTTCCAATTGAACACAGTAGTTAAGAGTGCTTGGCATTTTCCCCAAGTGTAGCTAAAAAGAAAAAAGCACAGAGGACCTTAATAAAGATGAAGCTGTGTTAAATCTGATCTGCCTACAATTAAACATTTTGAAGATAATGAAGGGAGAAAACTAGTGTTAGAAATTTACTATTGATTATCCCAGTGATGAATTAAGAAAACAGCATAAAAATAAGAATTTCTGTACTGTAAAATGGATCAAATAATCAGGAAAATCCCGGGGCTGAATCAAAGATAATAAATTTATTCCAATCTACTCAAATATTCACCAAGGCCAACACAAAAGAGGCCTCAGCCTGGTCCATGTTTGCAATTGAGCTGTAATAGTTGGCCAATTTAATACACTGGGAATATTTGTTAGACCTGAGTGGAATTTGTCAGTGGATTTTCAGAAATGTCTGTATTGCCAAAACTGTAGTTCCATTTGAATGATTATTTAATTATCCATACCGAAAGGAACAAACTAGTATATATGAACAGAGGATAGTGACCCCAAAATAGCTAATAAAAATCTGGCTAAGGCGTTCACTGGGCTGTGGAAAAAATGCACTAAAAAAATGGCTCTAACTTGAATTTCTCACATTGTAGATAAATGCCCAAATACTTTGATTATTGGACATTTTCTCTATCTCACAAAAAACCCTAGCTTGTATGGGAAGAGTTTAATGAAATGATATTTCCTAATGAAAACCTTTTTCACTGTGAAACTCCTAGTGTACTTTTCTACAAAGCATTAAGCAAGAACATGTGACCTGCAGCATCAAGGACTATTCATAAAGAATATATCAGTTGTTTCTGGAATACCTCAGCATTTACAGCACTATCTCGGGTTTCAGATTCCTACTCCATATATTATCTGCAGTGAGTTTCTCAGAAAAGCTCTTAAGAAGTATTTACATGCCTGACTCCTAAATCCAACCTTTCTAGATCCATTTACTTTACTATTCAGAGCTTCTCAGGGCAGCTTCAAGACCAAAATAACCTCATGTTTTTACTGTCAGTGCCAGAATGCCCTCCAGGCTGCTTTGAGTTAATTCCCTGTGCAACGTCTCACTTAGCTGCTACCCCTGAGAGGATGTCCCCTATAACCAAATCTCTCTATATTTAGAAGGGATTGACAATACTTACTGGACCATCAGAAATTATGTAATAATACATGTTTTAAACTTATTTGCTCCTTAGTGGGTACTAGTGATCTGTACTTCCCTTACTCAGCAGGTGGTTTTATCTTCAACACAGGGAAGAGAAGGACCTGTGTAAAGGGTTTGTTTCAGGGGAGCTTCAGAGGGTCGAGGGGGTACAAACAGCCTGAAAGCAATCACAAGGATGGCAGGGAAGCAGGCTGTGTTTGTCAAGAGTTCTTGCAGCTGTTGTAAACCAGCATCAGGTGGATTGTCCTCAAATTTGGGGGTATTGTAAGACTGCTTGGGGGAAAGTGTGGCCTGGAATGATTATGCCTAATGCTAAGCCAGAGAAATCCTCTCTTCACGCCACTGCACTGGAGTGTCCTTAGGGGCTGCATTAAGAACTGACTGTGCCTGGGTAATTTATAGATGTAGTTTGGTGTGACCTTAATACCAACAGAGAACTAGAATATGCAATCTAATTTCATTTTGAATCTTGTACAGACTTCACTGTAGACAAAGAAGTGTAGTATTTAGCTGGTAAATGAAGCCTAAACCTATGGAAAATCAAGTCAGTGAATTTCTTAATGACATTTTCCACTTCCCTAGTGACCTTTAGCTGATGGTCTAAAAGCACTTTACGAAAACATACATTTGTTACAACCAAAACTAGTTGGAAGATTATGTTATTTTGTTTCTTTCCCTGTGGAAAATGTTGACTTCTCTCTGAAAAATTAAAAAACAGAAAAACCTTCTGACTGAAAACTTTTGACTTAAACCAAAGCTCTCCATTTATAAAATGATGCTGTAGATTTTGGTTGGAGTAATATGTGTAACTTCTCATTCTAGAGTTCTCTTGTGTGAACAGTGCTTGGTGTTCAAACTGCATCTTCTGTTGTGCTTCAAGTTCCCCTGTTCCCCAGAATGAAGCACTAGGAGTCTCTTGGTCATCTCTGACTATGCTGCGTGAAAAACCAGGTGTGGAGCCACCATTTCATACTCAGACCGTTTTTCGCTTTCTCATAAGCACAACTTCTATATAGTTATTCAAGTTATCAGAAAAATTCCTTATATTTTTCTAGTTGGAGACCAGTGGTGGTGGTCAATAGGATTATAGTGACTCATCCTAAATACCTCCAGAGCATCTGGGAAGCATCCTTCAGAAAAGTAAGATGGCTTTATAAAACATGCTATGTATGTTTCTCAGTTCAGGATTATAGCACTTCATCCCATGGCTCTGAGAGAATGAGGTGCAATGACTGCCATGAACTACCATTTTATGTGGCCAAAGTGTACCAGCACAATCTCTCACTTTTACCACTTTGCCACTCACAGGTGTATAGTCTGGCTTACATCTAGCCCACAGGATTTTTTTCCAAGAGCACAGCAACTCTAGAAATAGCCTCCTGTATACTTAAACATCAGGTACATCTTAGTTATTTCCACCACATACATTTTCAGATTGCTAGTGTGTTTTGTGTAACCAAATGACATAACAGAAAAAAAAAAAAAGAGGATAATGTGGAGGTGGAAAGCATTGATGAAGAAAATATAGAATAGAATAGACTATTTCAGTTGGAAGAGACCTACAAGGATCATGTAGTCCAACTGACTGACCAGTACAGGGATGAGCAAAACCTAAAGCATGATATGAAGGACTTTGTACAAGTGCCTCTTACACACTGACTTGCTTGGGGCATCAACCACCTCTCTGTGAAGTCTGTTCCAGGGTTTGACCACGCTTTCAGTAAAGAAATTCTTCCTAATGTCAAATCTGAACCTCCTCTGATGCAGCTTTGAACCACCATTCCCTTCCATCCTTTCACTGGATACCAGGTGGAAGAAGAATCAGAACCTCCCTCTCCACTTCCCCTCCTCAGAAAGCTGTGGAGAGTAATGAAGTCACCCCTCAGCCTTCCTTTCTCTAAACCAGACAAGCCCAAAGTCCTTAGCCACTCCTCACAGGACATTCCTTCCAGCTTTGTTGCTCTCCTCTGAATGCATTCAAGGACCTTGACATCTTTCTTAAATTTTGGGACCCAGAGCTGCACACAGTACTTGAACTGTGTGCTCTGTCATTGCCAGAGTTATCTAACAAATAAATCAGACTCTGAAAAGAAAACTTCAAAGACTCAGCATAAAATTTATTCAAAGACCACAAAAAGGCTGATGCAAAGTATTAAAAGAATGAGGATAACTGAAAAAATGACATAACACAGTAGAAAACACAGCAATCTGCTAGGAATACTAAAGATGTGTAATGAAAGGAAAATTGCAGAAGAGCTTAAGATAAATAACATGATTTTCGTTTTTTTCAAGAACATATTGAACAAGAGGTCATTGGAAGAGCTAGCCTAGGTAACTTACTGACTGAAGAGACAGACATAACTAAGCCACAATCAAATTAATTCTTCGCCTCTCTGTTCACACAGAAGGTTTGGGGACAGATGTCAGAAACAGACATAAATTTCCCAGGAGAGCAAGAAAAAATACCGAAGGAGGTAAGATTCAGCCAGAACAGGTGATCAAGGAATTAGAACATCTGAAGCTCAACAGAACTCCAAGACCTGGAAGTATCCCCTTGAGGTTTTTAAAAAGAGTTGCAAGAAGGGGTGGGAAACATTTCCAGATGGAGGTGAAACCTTTTTGAAAACAAGGACAACATGACTAGACTATATGAACAAATACAATTTGGGCTAAATAAGGACAAAACCTGCTTCATTCCGCTCCAGTGAGTGTAGAAAGTGCAATCACAGCTGAATCAGCATGGCAATTTTACAGCATAAACTCTGCAAAACCACTGTGGAATGGAACTTACCTACTCAGAGTACAAAAAAAAAAAAAAATTGAATCTTTTTTAGGGTTTTTAGTTTCTTTGTTTTTAGCAGGAATTGTACATTCCAAGTCAGTAAGTCATACTGAGCACAGGATTCATCTGACCAAAGGTAGTTTTCTTCACTTGGGCTAGTTTCCTACTTCTCAGTAAGCCTTTTGTTCAAACATGAAGGCAGAGAGCTTTAATCAGGCTGTGCTTTAGCTGTACCTGTCTCTTCAATCAGTAAATTGCATCTTAGCTTGCTGCTGTGTCTGGGAATAGTCTGCCCTTATAGTCAATGAAAAAAAAGCACGTACTTTTAGGGCTTGAGTCCAGTCAGCCTGAAACAGACAGCTAAAATTGGCCAGTTAAAGTACACCTGAAGTGTGTTCCTATTTCTCTCTTTGTTACTGAAAAAATGTGCAGATAGTAGGTCGCATGTACATATTCACGTTGTAGATATATGAAGGTGGGTAAGGTGACTCCTACTGCAAATGTTTTGAAGCTATAAAGTGCTTCAAGACCAAAAGTTAATTCATCCTAAAACTATTCCTTTATTCTTAGATCTTGCTGAGATGCTGCCTCACCCTATTCTACCTAGGCTGGGAAAAAGATCACAAATTTCACACTTAGAAGTGATACTGACATGAAAGAGAATATTTTTTAGGGAAGTAACTTCTCATCACAGATCAGAACTGTTACAAGGGGAACTAGTGACTATGTCTACCCCAGTCATTTTGCGCCTATCTGGTATTATGCCTGGATGGTGATCATTATCATGTGTGGTACTAAATTTTAGAGCAATCTCTGGCCTGATTTTGGTATTCTCCAACCAGCACATTTCCTGAACAATTCACAATTATTTTGCCTGCAATGTCTACAAATGCACCAGAACTCAGTTTATGAGTACAGATAGTGAGAAAAATCAGCGATTGGATTGTATCATGAGAAAATACACTTAAAGAAACAGTGACAATATTATTTCATTTGGTGGAGGCATAGGTGAGGATTATGTTTGATTCTCATTTTTTTGAATCAGCAAAAGCAGTCTGTTTGGAATGCAATAATGGGAATGTTCCCTTCTATTATGCAGCACAAGCTGGCATCTGCTGTGCTTACAAACTCCAAAAGGGTCACTGTGATTGGGTCACTCCAAAGGGCATATTCAATGACAAGAATAAAAGCAAAATCCAGATTATAGTGGACAATGTTGAGAGAGTGAAGGCAAAGCAGTAGGAATTGGCAGCCAGTGTCTCCTTCCCCCTCTAACCCTTTAGTTTTCTTTCTTATATTCTCTATGCTATGTATTCACCCTGTCGACTTCAGCCACTTCAGCCACTCTATAGAAGGCTTTCCATTGTCCATCTTCTGTATTGAAGTGAGTGGAAAAGGATTTCCACGCTCCATAGCTAACACTAACTCCTTTCTGTGCATGCCCAAAACAAAGATCAGGGTACTACAGAACCTGCATAATGATGTCCTCTTTGACAGTAGGTTAGGGAGACAAGGCAAGTTTTCCTGTCTCAGAGGAACAGCCCAGGTGCAGTACATCGCAAGCATGGAAACAACTACAGGTTGTGTATGTATTTTTAATGTACACACACAATAAACTATGCAAATTAGGTTTTACCTGATGTGCCACCAAAGGAAAGAGAAAAAACTTCAGAGACAAACAAAGAAAAAAAAAATCATACTTTTCATAAAATCATACACGACCATCCTCTGTTGTTTCAAAATTTTAAGAAAAAAAAAACCCTCTGCTGTTTCTACTTTTGTGAAAGTTGCTCCTGTTCTTTTCCATATTTCATTCTTTTTCTCTGGCAGATAACACAATTAGAAGAGAAAGGAAGCACATATATAGAGAAAACTATTGTTCTTCCTCAATATCTTTTTTTAAAAATACAGATAAAGGAAAGACTTCACTTTATATTGCCACAATAAATACTATAAAAGCTCCAACACAAGATCTTCATATTGATAGGAATAGGGCCAAGAAGGGCATCTCCATAAAATCTTGAAAGCACCATTTCCCTGTAGTTGCTAGCATTTACCAACAACAACAACAACAAAACTAGGTTTGTTGAACAGCCTTCAGATAGAAGCTGAAAGGTAAATACTTATCCTAAGTATGGTCAAGCTTGCAGGGCAGAAAAGTGATGCAATAAATGAGAGTTTAAAATACTCAAAAACCTTCAAGGTCATGGTTCAAGTGCTTGCACTGTCACTTCATCCATCATCCCTCTCAAGTACAGTTGAGTTTCATGTAGCACGAGGCTACAGAGGTCCCAGATGACTGGAAGCTTGCTGATGTGATGCCCATCTACAAGAAGGGCAGGAAAGAGGATCTGGGGAACTACAGGCCTGTCAGTCTGACCTCAGTACCAGGGAAGATTATGGAGAGGTTCATCTTGGATGTGCTCATGTGGCAAGTGCAAGACAACCGGGGGATCAGGCCCAGCCAGCGTGGGTTCACGAAAGGAAGTTCCTCTGTGACCAACCTGATCTACTTCTATCACCAGGTGACCCGTCTAGTGGATGAGGGCAAGGCGGTAGGTGTTGTCTACCTGCACTTCGGCAAGGCATTTGATACCATCTCCCACAGCACCCTTTTGAACAAGCTGGCAGCTCATGGCCTAGACAGGTGGACTCTTTGCTGGGTCAAAAAGTGGGTAGGTGGCAAAGCCCAGAGGGTTGTGGTGAATAGAGTTAAATCCAGTTGGTGGCCAGTCACAAGCAGGGTCATAACAACCCCTGGTAACACTACAGGCATGGGGAAGTGTGGCTGGAAAGCTGCCTGGCAGAAAAGGACCTGGGGGTGCTGGTGGACATGGCTGAATACAAACCAGCAGTGTGCCCAGGTGGCCAAGAAGGCCAACAGCATCCTGGCCTGTATGAGAAATGATGTGACCAGCAGGAGTGGGGAGGTGATTGTGCCCCTGTACTTGACAGTCATGAGACCGCACCTTGAGTACTGTGTCCAGTTTTGGGTGTCACAGTATAAGAAGGACATTGAGGTGCTGGAATGGGTGCAGAGAAAGGCAACAAAGCTGGTGAGGGGTCTGGAAAATACGTCATATGAGGAGCACCTGAAGGAGCTGGGATTGTTTATTTTGGAGAAGAGGAGGCTGAGAGGAGACCTTATTGCTCTCTACAACTACCTAAAAGGAGGTTGTGGTGAGGCTGGTGCTGGTCTCTTCTCCCAGGTAACTAATGAAAGGACAAGAGGTAATGGCCTCAAGTTGTGCCAGGGGAGGTTTAGATTGGATATTAGGAAGAAGTTCTTCACTGAAAGAGTGGTTGGGCATTGGAACAGGCTGCTCAGGGAGGTGGTGGGGTCACCATCCCTGGAGGTGTTCAAAAACTGCATAGAAGTGGCACTTTGACACATGGTCTAGGGGTTAGGGAAGAGTTCGATGAAGGTTGGACTAGATGATCCTAGAGGTCTTTTCCAACCTAAATGATTTTGTGATCTTTAGGTATATAACATAGTATTACTTTGGGAATTTAACTTAAGTGACTTGCCTCCTTTCAGTTACTCATTTTATATCTCTGCTTATCTCTTCTTTTTAACCAAGGTTGTTAAATTGATTCTGATTATATTTTGGTACCACAAAAAGTGGTACTGATGTGACTGGAAGAATGGTAAACAGCAGTGAGAAAGCAGGAATAAGCTGCTGGAAGTGGGGAAATCTTAAGACCATGTTTACCATAGCAGCAAATGTACATGAACTAGAACCTGGATCTCTGTGGCAACCTTGAGCTCCCTCACCTAATTTTTGTAGGCTGACTTGCTATAACAGCATTCTGTGTAATTTAAATTGCAAATGACTGTGAAATTTGCCCTCAGCCCTTCAGCCTGGAAGATCATCCTGGTTGTGAAATACATGCATTACCAGCTGAAGAACAGTAGCACCCTTCTGTATAAATCCCTGCACAAGTACAAACTATAAAGAGTCAAGAAGTTCTTTAAACCAGCAGAGAAGTTCTTAGCAAGAACCAAAGACTGAAGGTAACACTAGACAAAACAATGGGGAAAAAAAAAAAAAAGAAAATTTAAACTTCTCAACAGTTCTGCCAAATGTTGTTGAATACTAAAAAGCCTGTTTCTGGGCATCTATATTAGAAAAACTTCAGTAATAACAGCCCCGGACCTCATCAAGAAAAGTAGGAAGATAGAGTAACATTTTTTGTTGTTTGGGTTTTTAGTTTGTTTTTCGTTTTTGTTTTGTTTTGGTTTGGTTTTTGTTCTTTATCCACAAGAAATGACAGTCCTGCACTCAAAAAAATCAAACTTTTCTGGGAAGAAATGGCATGTGGTAAAACAAAAGCAAATCTCGAAAAGATTAATGAAAATTTACAGTGGTCAAAGTATCACCTGTGGTCTATCTCGGCAACAATACATCTGGTGAGAACAACATAATCAAGCTGCTGATTTTTCCTGCTGGTGAGGTCTCTTTCTCTTCTGCATATCCAGGTCATAAGGACATTGTTCAACTATTGCGTGGACTCATCTATTCTCTTTATGAGACCACCTCCAGGGGATCTGGCTCCCTATCGTAGGAAAGGAAACAGTTATGGACATATGAAGACAGCTGATATTCCCTATGGATGCTATTGATGTAGTGCCTGATATACTTTCCTGGGTTTTGCTGTTTTCTCTCAAGTTTTCATTGCCATAACTGCTTCCTTGCTGCATTCACTCTTGATCACAGAACCAACTCATATTTTTCAACACCAGTTCTTGTAACTGCTGTACTGCAAGATACAGTTCTTCCATTCCTGTATTTATCTGAAAGAAGTTTCTGAGATGCACCTGGGAGAGGAATCATGATACATGGGACCAGAACTGAGTACTTATTACTAAGCCTTTACCATTCCATTCCTGAATAGACACTTTTTTTGTTCTCATTGCCTTTCCTCATATAATGCCATGGATTGCTCTATATAGCTGGTACAGTGGCTGTGGATAAAAACTTTTATTTGAATGAAACTGATCAACAATTTATTGTTCCTTAGCTATTTGCATACAATTAAATTAGAAAAGAGCAGTATTTTAAATTGAAGCATAATATTTTGACAGAGCTTTGTTGTTATGAACACGTCAGTAGTCATAAATGTATTTTAACTGTTCAACCCAAAGATTCTGTATATATTGATCTATACATAATAGCCACTTCAACATTTTTTTCCTCTAGTTGTCCATAAGATATACTTGATACTTTACCAATTTTTAAATCTTTGTGTTCACAGAAGGTGTGCTGCTTAAGGCTTGAGCTCATGGGGTTAGGCCCTGAGGCTAGAGTTTGCAGAGCCAGCATGAAGAAGATGCAATGATGAAAACAAGTCAGGCCTACTATACATGCACCACACAGCTGGACTGAGTGTGCATGAAGAAATTCTTCATCATTCTTGCTGCAGTTGTTTCGGTGTTCTCTCTGTTGCTTAGTAATCCCCTGCAATGGACTTGCATGACATCTTTCCTACTTAGTTTAAATTTCTTTTACTATGATCAACCTCTAATAAATCTATAGCAAAACCATTGGGGAGTTTTTCTGAAACACAGTTCTATGCTGCTTTATGAAATCCTTTGTGCTCACCTCATTTTATTAATCTGGGAGTTTAAAGGATAACACTTTCCTTAGGATGGAAGGACACGTCATGTGTCTGTCTGCTTTCATACAGTGCACAACCTGTAGCTCCAGGGCCTAATCCCGTGAGAACATTCGTGCCTTGGGCACAACTAGTTTCATGAACCTAGTGTCTAACTTAGAGAACTAATCTGACAAGGCTCCCTACAGTACCTGTGAGGAGAGATTAGTTCCTGCAGAACAAGTGAGCTAGACTACTGCTCTGATTTTTCCTCAGGAGAAGCTCATTTTCAACTGCAAGAGAATCATTGCTGTATTTACCTTGAGTTACTTAGTGATTTTATACCTTCAGGGATTTAGTATGTTCAGATAATAGGTAAGTGCTGTGGTAACACAGTATATAACTTAGAGAGTAATGAAAATACAGGTTTGATGGCTTTGTTTCCCTAATAACGTGCTAAAATATCTTTAAATAAACATGCATGGGAAATGTGTTCTAAAACATACTTATCCAGAGAGCTTCATGGTCAGAAGGCCTCCTTTAAGCATTTATTCTCCCATATATTCAGTTAGTTTATTTCTCAGAAGCTCTGGAATAACAAAGAAGAATTAATAGAAGGGGGAAAAAAAAATTATTCCACTGTTGTAACTGAAGAGAAAAAACAAAATACATTTCAGAAGTGGAAGGGGAAACAGGGATTAGATAGCGAAGATGGGAGGCAAGGAAAGAGAAGGAAATAGAGCAGATGGGAATGAGAGATGAAGCAATGAACAGAATTAGACAGTATGACTAACTTATTTTATAGGGACAAAACACAGCTCAATTGCATATGAAGTTGGTGTTGAGCTGGTTCAGTCAACATCATTTTATGCTGCCATCAGTTGCCTGTCCACACAGGCCAACACTGAACTCAGTAACATCCCCTCAGAAATCTTCTTTCAGGTAGTCCTGCCACAGGTTCCTGTGGGCCCAGCTCCTCCACTGCCCACTGTGGTACCAGCATCACCTGCTGGACACAACAGACAGAGATGGCTCCCTCAGTGGCCCTTACATGGAAGGACACCACTGAGAGAGCTCAGCAAGACGCAACCAGCCCCAACAGAAGCCACACCCAACAGGAAGCTCCTCTGACTAATCAGCTCCTGGTTAAAATAGCCCTGGCCTCATCCACCACCCCAACCATGACCACACAGGTGAGGGCGGAGCCACAGAGACATAGGTGGGCCAGGTTCTGCCTCTGGAACATGAAGCCAGTGGGGAAAACAGAACATTCTGCTAGGCTGTGACTCATTTACAGGTCAACTCCAACTCAGGGCCCACAACTCAGGCCCCAGCACTTCACTTAGTTAACATGCTTTATCCCTGTGAACAATTTCTACAGTTGTCCTAGGGTTGTTATTGAAAAATGGGAAATTGTCCATTCTGAAAATATGGCCCACATATTGGGAAAATTTGAAGACCCTTGCCATTGGTAAAATAATGGACTTGGCACTGCACCGCACCGCAGTGAGCAAAGCAGAAATATCTGTAAATAAAATGAAGCACAGATGGCTGTGCTGGAGATTGGGATCTCTGAAAGATTCCCCTGACAGGGTTTTATCTGAATCAGTTTGTCACGAGGATGGGCAAGTTACGTTTTTTCTCTGTTGCACTTTTCTCAACATGTTCATACTTTCCCAGAAATAAAAGACCAAGCTTTCGATTAATAAATCTACAGGTTTAGCATGTCTGTCAGCAGTCATACATTTTTTGTACTCAGATGGTCCTTTGTGAATGCCCTTATCTCTGTGGTAAAGAATTTGTTGGAGTTGAACAGTTAGGATGTGCTTTTGCTAGAATCTTTTCTTGGATTGGTGAGAAGGAACATTGTGCAAAACTTCTTCAAGTTTAGATTTAGCCCAAAGATTTTGACTGAAACATAAGAATTTCCAAACCGTTTCAAAGTAAATTAAGATTAAAGAAAATAAGGTTTTTTGCAATGCTTGAATTCTTACTAGAAATACAGATTTCCTATGTCGCGGTCGGGCGCGCAGAGGTCCGACCACCTCCCAAAGGGAGAAGGGTTGAGGGTAAATTGGGATATCTCCCCACCAGGCTCGCAAGCAGACACGGAGACCGAAATGAGTATCTAACAAGTTTATTACTAAATATATTCAAATAAAACCTTATTTACTCTATGGAAATATTACGATATTAAAGAACACCACACCCACCCATTCACTCCCTCACTCACCCACCGAGAGATAAGGGCAAATAAGGACTTAATTATGTCAAAATATGACCTGTATGTGTGGATGGTGCGTGTGTGTGCGTGCATGTGTCCTTTCGGCGTTTGGCGATGGTCTCCGTGAAACGGCAACGATGCCTGACCGGCAGACCTGGACTATTTCCAGTGATGTCAGCAGCTTGTAGCTTTTTCTCTCTCTCTTTCTCTTGCAGCTTGGAGTG
>VZZY01022584.1:4231-16957 GCA_013400335.1 Eurystomus gularis
GAAGATAAAGGACAGGATTCAAACCTTATCAGAACAAACAGAAAGACGGCCAAAACATGTATAGGTACAATCTTGAATGTAAGAAATTAGTACAAGGAACCTCATTGTTAAGTCCAGCAACATGTAGGAGCACAGACATAGTGCAATTGAGTGTTGTTTATGCCTACATCACTAAAAACATGAGAACATCAGTGCGTGATATTCCATACATCATTTACCTAATAAGGCCAAAAGGAAAGGAAAGAAGTTCAACACAGTGTGTGTATACAGGGATCACAGGATTAATACATGCTTGTGTGCGCTAGGTCCTATAGCAGACTGTGTTAGAACACTAGACTGTTGACAGAGAATATGCTGTCCAGCTTCTCTTTTGATTGTATAGTTTCCTGTTGAATTCTCAGTGACATGCCCAAAACCACTGATGGGCAACACTGCAACCCCACCACAGCTAGGGATTCATACCAAAGATAAGTAGCCTGAAGTATGAGGGTAACTGTGGAGCTGCCTAAAGAAGATAGAAAATACAGAGCAAATAAATAAATGTGTGATTTTCCTACTTATAGCACAAGACGTGACAGGTACATGTGTCTCCAAAAGTTACAAATACTTTGTTAGGGAGAGCAATATGCAAGTTCTGATTACACTGGTGACAGACCCTTATGCAAACAAGAAGCAAAATTAATTTCCTCATTTCTGCATTTCTATTTTGCCATTATTTTGTGGACTAATTAAAGATCCACATTTGAAACTGTTATCAGAAACTATTTCAGTCCAATGAATAACACTTTTTCTCCAGACTTGCAACACTGGAAACTTTCAGTGTCTTGGTTTATAGTGACAATGATCTTCACAAAGACTTACTGATCTTGGTGCATGATCTTTGTGTGGTTGCTAATCATTTTTTTAATAATCAAACACCTCAATTGCTTTATCAGTTCAAATATCTTAGAGTTACAAAAAAAAAGAAGATAAACAGAAAGAATCATTCTGGGCCTTTAACTCACATTCAGTTCACAGTCTTGCTTATTAATGGTAACAGTTTTTCAAAATCCTTTCTATTGATATAGTTCTAATTTTCATTCAGCTTAGCCTGGGGATATAGCCAATTTTTTTTGCACAGAGCCAGTCTTGACCAATAGCCCACATACTCTTTCTTGCCATAAATATACTTTATTATAGTAGAATAATGGTATCTGTGACTTTAAAAAGCCTTACTTTATATTATTTTCCTTTTAAAAAGTATTCTGTAGGATAATCTCTTCATTGTTGCTCTGCAAAATCTTACTCCCCCATACACTGTCATTTTCACCCATGGTAAAAGCCATTCCATTATTTTCCTGTCAGAAATATAGTAGAAATCCAGTGTACTTCAGGATTAGTTTTTTCCAAAGAAGTCTAAGTCATTCATTTACTAACTCTTGAAGTCAGGTGAGTTGTGCAGCCATATTCTATGCAGTCAGTATGATAAATTTCAAGCTTTACTGGTAGAGGAATGTGAATAATGGAAAAATTGTTCACAAATATATTACCAGAAAACTTTAAAGAAACCATACATATTAAGATCTCATACCCACCCCAGAAAGAAGAAAAGATAAATAAATATTTCAGGAGTAATTCATTCAAGTGATTTATTTTAAAATTATCTATGCCGTGATCCAAAGTCTATTGAAATAATTGATCTCATTTCTGCCTGTTCAACTCCATAATGAAATACACAACAAGTTCCAGTATTTTATAGAGTCATGCTCTCTTCACTCTGTCAGCTTTTAACCCAGTTTAAAGAGGTGTTTCAGGCACTAAATATTCCCTTTTATTTTCAGCTTTACCAGACTTTCAGTTTTCCTCCCCAAAACTTTTTACTATTTAAAAAGATTATAATTACAAATATACATAACAATTATTTTTCAAATTATTCTGATGGTACTTTATACTTTTTATTTAACTGAATCAGTAGGCAGTTAGATCATAATTGTCTGTTTTGTGGCTAGTTTAGTAATTGATCTATGTTGAACATAAATATGTGAAAGTTTGCCTACTTTGCTTTTCCATAACTTTATTAATTAAACCTTCACCAATGTAAAAAACTGTAAGTTGATCTTTTAAGTGTGTAAAGTTTCAACTAAGAAATTAAATAGAGCACAACAGCAAAAGGCAGTAAAGTCCCATATAACCCAAAACCTGAGTTGATAAAACTTCATGCAGGATGTGGGAGCCTGGAATTAATTTCCACTTTGAGAGAAACTGGAGAATGTCTCCCGTCTGGTTCAGTCACTCTGTCGATCCAGCTGGGTTAGTATACTCTCATTGCCTACATGTAGTTCTATTTTACTTGTAGTTCTATAAAAAAAGCAGAGATATCACATCACATCACTAACTTTTACAACAGCCATATTAGGCAGTAGCTTCTTTATGAAATACACAAAGAGTTTTAGGAATGGAAGCCACAAAAGGCATTGCACAGCTCAGTACCTTAAGCTGGGAACTAAGGAAGACTAAGAAAAATAATGTGTTTTCACATCCCTTTTAGTGTCTTTCTGTTAGGTTTAAGCAATTATTTTTTTATTCAAAATCAAGGAAGGAGTAGTCATTTTTTAGGGAGGAGAAAGTTTAACTAACCAGCACCTTGAGGGCTAGGACATTTAGGATTTAGGATGTACAGCACCTGCCTTCAGTTCCTTACTCCACCTGAAGCAATTTAAGCTTAGTGTTTTTAGATAAACCAAGGTAGTATATGTATATTTATTCAACAGGCCAAAGAATGAGCATGCATTGTTTTAGCCTAGTCAACAGAGCACTTTGATAAGAGAGGTGAATGTGAATCCCGTGCTTCATTCCAAAGGCCTGTAATTTTATCTGAAGTATTTAATGGAGCAGGGGCCAGATGTAGAACCAAAGCATTCCCAAATGATTCTCTTAATTGTAGTCTAAAGAGATGTTCATATTCTCTGGTTGAACAATTGCATGCAATGTGCAGCTATCTTCAGGAAGGCATTCAGAGTACCTTGGAATGCAGTTACAGAAGTATTCACAGAAGAGATATGATTTCAAATCTTGACAGCCAAAAGAGGCAGTTATGCCCATTTCTCCTCTCTCTCCTTGCCTTAACATGAAGCTATTGAAACACACAATTAAATCAAGAGTTTGGGTTTTTATATCTTGATTAGAGAAAACTTTTTCTCCTCAATCCATCTGAAGTTATTTGCACAAAAACTAGACATAACTGGAGATTTAACTCCCTGATGCACTCAGGGCATTTAATTAAATGTGACTGTTCTAAGCATGCAGTGTAACTCAGCGGCACATCTGCAGTAAGTCTAGTGCATTGACCTATTGCGCTTGTGATAAGTCTCCTTTTAACTGGGAACTTCACCTCTCCAAGATGATGTTTCCCTCTCTGCTCTATGGACTGAGTCATCTACACCCACAAGAGTGTCAGAGGCTGAACCGAAGTGCTCCACTTGGCATTTTTTATAATCTATGTTAGTGACTATACATTCAATACCATGTTCACTGTTAGTTCCTTTATGTGGCTGTTTCCAAATGTTTTATGAAGTGTTCTGTATCTAGCATAAATACTTGCTGTATCGCTAAGTACCATGACACTTCTGTCCTTCTGTAGATTTAGCCCCAGGTGTTCCAATCAATTTAAATATTTTATGTAATTTTCAACACACACAAAAATCCATGACTAATTTAAACCTCTCAAATTCTTCTTTCATCAAAGATGTAAATCAAATTTCATGTGAAATACAATTATGCTGCTTATTTCAGGCTACTTCCATTATTGATTTTTTCCTGCATTAACAATTTAGGTCTCAAGAGCACTCAGGAGTGGAAGAGGTTGCTTAACACATTCAAACCTTGATCAGTGTAAAATGCTTGGAAGCAAGTATGTACCCTACAGAGATATCATTTACTTTATCAACCCTCACATTTAGAATAGTAGTTTTTCAAGACTTTGTTCTTCAGAGATGGTATAAGTCAACACAAGTACATTAACTACAGTAGAATTAAAACAATTCTATTAGTTGAAGTTTTGACTAATATACTGTAAGCAAGGTGTTTAACTGATGTTTTCAGGCATCTTCATTATAATTTTTCCTTAAGATTTCCTCTGTGTTTCACAGTTAAATATCCAGAAGTGGTATTATGGCCTAACATCTGTGAGAGGCCCTTTTATATCACTTTTTATGTGTAACAGGTTTTGTAGGCTGAGTTAAATACTTACTCTTATCTGATAGAAGTCAATGGAATGAAAGTGAAAGTGTAATTACAGCAAAAATAGCACTGTTCCAGGTTAGTTGAGAACAGAATTCCATAACAATGTTCCTTAAAAAGATTATGCTAGGCCACAAGCTGATGTTCAGTCCTTTGTATCCTCTAAGGATGGTATTATCTAAAAGAGAAGAAGGTATAATGGAGTTCACTTCGAGAATTTTTCCATGCAGGGCTAGCAAATGACTTATCATATGCTAATTTTTCACCTACAGCATTTAGTCTTCCCTAATCCTGAAATCAGTACATAATTCTCTATGCTTCAAAAAGAGGATACAAGATTGCCTTTCAGAAAAAAAAAGAATCAACAGTTT
This sequence comes from Eurystomus gularis, assembly GCA_013400335.1. Lineage (NCBI taxonomy): Eukaryota > Metazoa > Chordata > Aves > Coraciiformes > Coraciidae > Eurystomus > Eurystomus gularis. Next base: position 8,821 of record VZZY01022584.1, read on the forward strand.
AGTAGTTGGATTTTATAGCTTTCTCAGCACCTCAAAAATTCTTCTTCTCCAATACAGAGACATTTGACATGTTCAAGTTATAGTATCTTGCACATATTTTTTTCATAACCTTAGTTCATGATTTAGTATTTCCACAACCAATAAGTTCTTATTAAAAGTGGTTCTTCAGAACATTTTCCTAAAGAGGTGTGTGTAACTATATCTTAACCAAATGAAAACCACAATAGAGGTACATAGTGGTGTGATACAAAAGTACAGACAAACTAAATATCCTCTGCTGACTTAATCCTCCTCATTTCTCCATGAGAAAACTGAGAAAGGAACCACACAAAATTTTAGAAAAATGTGACAAGCATCTGTTTCATCTTCACAAGTTTTGAGTATAAGATACTAAATTTATGATGTTCTTTTGGGAACTGTTGTGCATTTTAAGGCAGTAATTTATAGGTTCAATTATACAGTAATGAAAAATGCAGTGTCCAAAATCTACTTCAGTATGAAGCCTTTTTAAAGCCAAGGTCTATTATACAGTGTGATCTCAGTCCAATTAACATTGACAAGTGACTCCATTTTAATCAACAGATTCCATCTGTTGGCCGAAAATGGTAAAATTTTATCTATCAAGTAGATTCATACACTTTGCACCTGCTTTTGTTAAAAAATGCAGTCACAAAATATTACACATTTATAATAAGGACAGAACATGAAGAAGAGCCAGAAAGACTGTCAAATAAGATAGGCTTTGTTATTTGTGTCAGAACCCAGATATGACCTTGTTTTAATGTTGATTCAGATGCTTCAGTACATACAAAATATACATTAACAGTACCTCTCCAACCTTCATTTGAAAACAACTCAATTACAAGAAATTAATTAGTGTTAAAACATAGAAAACCAAACTGCAGAGCCCAAGTAGCCAAACTTATGTTGGATGGGATTTACTGTCTGCCCAATGTTTGCCTTGAGGGCATAGATCTGAGTCAAGTCTCCATCATATACAAACAAACAACATTAAAAGGTATTACTCTCAGCCCTGAGAGGTGTGTAAAAATATATTCTAATTTGAGACACTACAGATTGTCTTTCTTTTCTGTGTTTACTCAATCTAGTTCAAGTTTGTTCAACACAGTTCATGTTACTGGGGAAAAATTGTTTATAAATTAGATAAATTATTTTTTAAATCGTTTTTTCCTGATGAAAAGTTGCCTTTCCATTTGTGACTCTGTACCTAGGACAGAGACTTGTAAGAATCGATATGATGTCAGTCTTCCAGTGAGACTATTGTAAGGTCAGAAGCAAGTCATAATAGGCATTTTCAAGCATCTTCACAACTGATGCTGAAATAGAACGAGAACATTTCAGGATAGGGGGCCTATCAGATGCATTAATGTTAGTAATCTATAAAATACATAGGTTATTCTGTGGGGAAGCCAGCACTAGCAATGGCAGCAGCAGTTGTTGTCATGTGCTGAGAAGAGTCCAAGGACTTTGAGGTATCCGAGGAGGTGTGTTCTGGTGGAGGCATTCAGGCAGTGTGTGGAGGACCTGCAGGAGGAAGTCAGCAGGTTATCCTCTATTAGGGAGAGGGAACAGGAACTAGAGTATTATTTGAGGCATTGCAAGAAGAAATATTAGGGCCCTGTGGCACTGACCTCCAAGGACTACCAGACAGAGGGTGTCAACAGTGACCAGTGAACAGACAGCACCTTTGAAAATGAAGCGTCATGGTCACTGGTAACTCATGGCAACAGGACATCGCTTCACCCCATTACATACCAAGCAGCAACTTATATGAAATCTTGGGAGTGGATTAAGTCAATGAGTAAGACTCACAGGCAGAAACCAAGGATGGCAGGCAAATCAGAGGGATGGAACACCTCGCTACAATGAGATAATTGGGGTTTTTCAGTATGGAGAAGAGAAGGCTTGTGGAAGGCCTTATTGTAGCCTTTCAGTGCTTAATGGGTGCTTATAAGAAAGATGGAGATAAACTTTTTACCAGGGCCTGTAATGATAGGAAAGGGGGTAACTGTTTTAAAGTAAAAGTACATTTAGAGTAGATATAAGGAAGAAATTTTTTACAATGAAGGAGGTGGGACACTGGAACAGGTTGCCCAGAGAAGCTGTGGATGCCTCATCCCTGGAAGTGTTCAAAGTCAGGTTGGATGGGGCTTTGAACAATCTGATCTAGTTAAAGATGTCCCTGCCTACAGCAGGGTTTGGAATTAGGTGATCTTTAAGCATCCCTTCCAACTCAAACCATTCTATGGTTCTATGAAACAACAAAGACATGGAAATATGATGAAAGATTGACAGAAAATGAAATCTGCCATAAAACTGTCTTTTTATTTTCCACAACCCCTCATTGTCTGGCATTCATTTAGATTCTGACATAAACTTGCTAAAGCTTTGGATTGACAAAAATAGAAAAAGACAAATTTCTCCCCACCCAGAGTCAATGCAATCATTACAAAAAAGAGTACTGATGCAGTTTTTTACCAGGAGATATGAATTCAGATTGAAACAATAGTTATTTTCCTGTATAAATTTGTAGTGTTAACAGGAAAATTTACTATCTTAAAAGAAATCAACCATAACATTTTTCTTTACTTTGGGCATGTTTCTTTTACTGTTTTCAGTCACTAAGTGAAGCTATCTGTAGGAAATAAAGAAAATAAAGAAAAAGCTGACAGAAAACAGTGAAGAATCAGACTACAGAGTGCTTTAATAAAGCTTCAAAAATTGCTCAGATTTCCTCTTGAGATTTTTCCTGAGCAAGATACTTATCATATGCATAGCAGCCATATAAGCATTCAGAAAATGCCCATTATTTATCTCATTATATAATTTGTTTACTCATTAATCTATGAATAATTCAAATACACAACCTATTTATTTGTCTAAGAAAAAATGAACAGAAAAATAAAACCTTATCTTTTCTTCTATAAGTGGATTCATGGATCATTGGTGTCAGTAGTGTTATTTTCACTGCCTTCCATCTGTTTGCAGTGAGAACAAAAAAAATGTTACTAGAGGTTTCTGAACCTTCTCAAGTCAAATGTACTGAAACTTAACTATGACAGCTGAGTACATCTCTATTGTACTCCATTGCTAAGAAACAAAAGAATTTAATTAAGACAATGTTTCTCCTAAGGAAAAATTCAATCCACAAAAAGTACTGTTGTTTTTTTTTTTTTTTCCCAGAACTATTAACAAATTTAGAGTGAATTCACTTGATACCTTTGATGAGGGAAAGAATCAATATAATACTGAAAAGAATCATTGGCAGAAGAGGTCATCCATTGTAGCTGGTACTATGGATGCCATTGCATCAGTAAGAGAGCTGAGGAACCCATTTCAACTCAACCCGGGGCCATGAGTCTGTGCCAGCCCCTAGGGAAGCTCCAGCAATTCCCACAACACAGTCCATGGGGATTCACCAGCTGTCCCTGTACCTTGACACACACTGCCAGTATTAGAGAGAGCTGTCTTGGCAGTTTAGGAATTCCAGTGGAAAAAGTCTGCTGTGCATCACATGAAATTAATTAAACCTTAGTTTGGCAGGTTATCTGAAAAACTGGAACAGATATTCAATTATTTGTTCACACTGTATTTAGTCTTCTAAAACAACAATAAATAGATTTTAAGGGAATATATGAGCATGTCAATTGGAAGATAGGGAGTTTGGAATGCAAGGGCATTTAGCTTAGTGATAACTAACTCATACAAGTATAGACTGCATAATTTGGAGGTATCACTACAACTAAAGAAATAGCAATGCTGTAGGTAGATATAGTTTGTCATTTTCTGACAGGAATAATTTCTTTCCTATCAAGAAAAGAGAGTAAAGAGTGAGATATAATCACCTTCTCTAGTTTCAAGACTGAACACCAGCTGTATACCTGAATTGTTTTTAATTTTACTCTCAATATATTCCTGATATCATCATTTAGACCAGTACAAAGTATATTGGCAAAGATGAATTGTTAATGATGGATTTTCATTTGTATTAGGCTTCTTTGATATTATGCAATCAGGAGCAGTAATGTTGAGGTTAGAGTTAGTAGAAGAACAGGTGCTTGGAGGAATCTTTTCTGTTTGTTTTTTTATGGTGTCTTAGGAACAATGAAATTATGTTTTCCACTTTCTTGAAACACATAAAAAGTACCAGTACCACACAGTAAACTTTCAATTACTTAGTCCCATGACTTTGTAAAGTTAAATAAGGCAAGGGCAGAACTATGATAAGCTTTCATATCTCTGGTTTTTCATCATAGCAGCTGAAACCTAATAAGAGTGTAAGAGACCAATAACATGTGAGGGATGACAGCTGACGTGCCATTCACCAAATTCCTGGACCTGCTTCTTCCACTACAAATGCTGTCTGTTACATTAATTCTAGAAGGACTAAGAATAGGCAACTGTCAGACTGTCCAAATTATTCTCAGCACAAACTTCATAAGGAACTAAACCAGCCCAGGTACTTGCTATGTTTGAGGGGTCTTTCTATGACTAAATGCCTGCTGTTCAGATACACTTTTCCAAGCCAAGGTTTTTATAAGATATCCTTTTTACATACACTGTATAGATCTCATGTGCTTACGTACATGGATGAACATGCATAAAGAATATGTAGTGTACTTCTCTGTCCAAAGAAGCATAGCTAAAAAAGGCTGCATAGCCACAGTTGTGGTCTGGACATATGCAAGACATTTCTAAAGCTTCTGACATTGATATGCTTATCTCTTGTCATCTATTAAAAGAGTGGATAGGGAAGTATGCTCATGCCTTTGGATGGGATAAACTCAAAACTTCTCTGTTATTAAGCAGAAGATGATTTAAATAGCCATTCTCTTTTGCTCTAATCTGGTAAAAGGCTTTCTTCGGACCTTGAATCTGACATGCAAAATACTTAAGAGTCTCAGCGACTCTGAAAAACTGTAGTTAGAATTATACATGGAGAAACAGTTAAAAATGTGTTAGAAATATGACCAGGTTAATCAGCACTAAGTTTTAGTGAACAGTACAATGATGTGTGCTCTATTGAAAGCTGCATCTTGTGATCAGCAAGAGATCTTTGGAGGCTATGAGTATGAAAAAAGGCAGAACCAGATGAAAAAATAGAAAAGACATGAAGAAGAAAAGTGTCATGGAAATCTCNATCTCGGTTCCGGTTTCCTGGAGGATTTATGCCGAATAGATTTATGGGAAATCGAGTTCTTTTGCTCACTGTTTTAATAAGGCAGAAAAAATCATGTGGTCGGTTCACCACAATTATACATGGAGAAACAGTTAAAAATGTGTTAGAAATATGACCAGGTTAATCAGCACTAAGTTTTAGTGAACAGTACAATGATGTGTGCTCTATTGAAAGCTGCATCTTGTGATCAGCAAGAGATCTTTGGAGGCTATGAGTATGAAAAAAGGCAGAACCAGATGAAAAAATAGAAAAGACATGAAGAAGAAAAGTGTCATGGAAATCTCCCTAGAAAAAACAGTGAAAATATCACTAGTATGGACATTTAGACTGAGAGAAAAACTTATCTTGACTATACTGACAGAAGAAATGCATAGGCCAGAAAATGAAATAAATATTTTATTTCTTTGCCTTATTTTTTAAGAACTATGTCATATTAAATTTTGGAAAACACCTTGTAATCCCAAAATCACAGAAAAGGAAGCCTGAAGTATGTCTGGATAACAAATCTGTTCTCTCAGGAATGTCATAGATTTACTCAGAATTGCTAGCCTAATAGATTACAAAAGCACATCAAGTAGCACAGAAGAAATTTACCTGGCACAAAGGTAAATTTTTCTTACAACAGAGTTATTTGTTATGAAAACAGTCTTCTCTATTGACAGATATGAAGTTACACTCTCTCCTAAATCCTAGAATAAGATAGCATTTTGATATTATATTATCATCATTCTTTCTTATATTACTGTTTGTTTATTATTTATCATAGCACCTATGGACCTTCTCCATAATCAGATCTCTGACTTGCAGAGCACTATGTAAGCAAAAAACATCAAAAGCTAACTTTCCCTAGACCTAGTAGTTTTTCTAACTCATCTAAGCAGAAAGAGAGAAGCTTTCCTCTTTGCACAGTAAGAAAAGACATGAAAAGATGGCCCCACTTGTTTAGCTGAAGCAAAACTTTCATCCAAAACTGCTGAGCTTCAGCCGTGTTTTCTAGCCAAACTCCAGCTCATCCCACTTGCTGCAGTCCAGAGTCATGTTTTCCACACCAGGAATCTCATAATATCATTGATATAAAATATGAATAAGCTCTAGTGACCATAGTTACTTTTTTATTATTTAAATCTCTGTGACTTTCACTTCTCCGTATCTGTTATAAACATGCTTACCATCTTCATGAGACATGGCTATTTTATTTTCAGAAAGACTTATTTCCAGTATCTAAAGTCTTCCTGTATTTTTCATGTACCACTAATAACAGTTATGGTCACCCAGAGGCACAGTTCACCGGGTGGCAGTTAAGCAACAAAGCACTTGGCCACATTGTCTGTCTGCCATATCTAGGACCTGTAGCTTCTAGGGACATATTTCAAAGTTAGAAATGTCTGTGATTTTTAGGGTATGCCATCTTTGACACAGTGGTCACAAAGTCCCCAGCAGTAGTAGTAGCTAGTTAATCCAATGTGTTGTTATTGTAACAGAACCACTGATTCTCTAAGAAAAAAAGCTTTAGATACATGTATTCATGTTCCCTAAAGATAATATATGCCTGTGTATACGTGTGTATGGCAGTTTTGTTCTGTCTTGTATCTTTTCACCCTTTCCTTTTCCTCCTTCACTTTTTGACATTCATACATCTCCTTTCCATTCATAATATTCATGTAATGAAATCCACACACGATATTTCTGCTGAATTAAAATTTACATAACATTAATGTGAATAAAGCTTAAATTAATCATTTATCTTGTGGTATTTACTGACTTACAGCTAACAATCTTGCACTAGAACTAACAGATAAAGGTCAGTTTGCAGGATTCACTGTTAATTTGTTTTCATTTATACTGATTTACTTAGACTATGTACAACATTGTTTCCCTAAGGGAATACAGCAAAAACTATGACCTGATGGCAAGCAGAACCATTGAATTATAACAGAATTATTAATAAAAGAGTCTTTCTGCAATTTGTTAAAAATCTTTGGAGATTCTAGCAACTTATTTATGTAAGATATGGAAAGTACATCTGTAATATAATTGCATATATATTAAAAATTATCCTAGGGAGACTGTACACTGGTCATAGTTTTAAAATGATTAACAGATACATTCACATCGGTTGCTCCAGGACAAAGATAATTAATTTCATGTTTTGCCTTCTTTTTCCCATTTCCAAGGACAATGTTAGTGTGTTGTTTTGTTTGTGATGCTTAACATTGTTGTAACTAGCTGACTACGAAATGCAGTCACTTACAATAGTTGTCTTGTTAATAGCTATTTGGGTTATTGTGGCTTTCCTTTATCTTAGGCGACACAAAGCTAGGAAAAATGGCTAAGAGTCTCAACAAACAGGAGATCTGGCATCTAATTTCTTGAAACTGACACATCTTGAAATATTGCCTAAATCTGTTTCTCTTTCTTTGGTCATTGCCACGGAGACCAGCTTCAGGGCGGGTAAGACTGCACTGGGGAAGGGATCTGCTGCAAAAAAAGGGCCGACAAAAAGCTCTTTTGGAGGCTTTTTGAAGCCGGGATAAGCCCTTTGCCTGTGCTGGGGCCTGTCAGTCGGTGGGCGGGCTGCTGAGAGAGCCTGGGCAAAGCCAGCTCCACCCACCGGTGATCAGGGGATAAGAAGTCTCTGGGCGGGCACAGGGCGAGGTGGTAGGGAGTGCGTGTGTCCCGGGGGGTGCCACAGCCGTTTGCAGGGCGCTGGGCCTCTCCCCTTGCACAGGGTCCGTTGGATCGCTCCAAGCGGTCTGCCAGCGCGGGTGAGGGGGAAAGGAGGAACAGCGGCCTGCAGGGACGGGGAGCAGGGCGTGTGGGGAGCAGCAAACAGTGGTTGGGTCCCTCTCGGCCAGAGAGAAGATCATGGTCACAACACGGCCAAGAGCCATACGGAGGAAGAGTGTGGGAACTAAGACCGAGCTCCTGCACGAACAC
>VZZY01022586.1:8920-38538 GCA_013400335.1 Eurystomus gularis
TTTCAATGGCGTGCATACGTCTAAACTACTTACTGCCATACAGCAGAGATCCTCAAGTTAGCTTTAACAAAGGGCACAGAGTGTATTAGCTCCTTTGTGGTATCTCAGCTAGATTTCTTTTGGAAAAGAAATCTCTGTATTACTGTGCCAAACACAGCCTAGACACATGCCAGTGTAGCAGGCCAGTAGCAGAAGCAAAATCCTGATTCTAAAACATATTCTAACATGCTAATCTCTGTAACATACTGCCTCTTACGAAGTCCTTTGGATGATGTCCTACAGCAGTGTAAAACTTTTGCTTCCTTCCCTCATTTAAAAATAATAAATAAATCTTACATAGACACACGCTACTTCTTACAGCAGCCTCACACAAAGCAAACAAGGCTCTTTGCAAGAGAACCCAACTACTGCGCAACAGATTGAATGCCTGATTTCTTCTAGACTAAGATGGATTCATGCAATGTATTTACGAACAGCAACAGAGATCCAAGGAATCTGCTCATTTAACAGCCACACAACTGGCAAGGTTATTTTAAGTTAATGCAAAAGTCTAAGAAATTCTAAATAAAAGATAGATCCGAACTTGAACCCCCAGCCTTTACTACTGCAGTTTACTCAGGTTCAATGAAATGTTCTAAGTACAGGTTTGAAAAACTGCATCAATACAGAAGAAATAACATATTTTACTTAAAGCACCAAGCCTGATGATTTAGGAGTGAATGCTACCTCTCTCCCCTTCCCCAGCCCTCCACTCACACATACACCCCCCCACACCAGATTCACAGATTAATATGAGATTGGCTTGAGGGTTTTAGCAGTAACTGCTGCAAAACAAGTTCTGATTGGTTGATTCAGAAATTGGGATTCTGGGCAGTGTTTTATAAAAGGATAATGTATCTTTAAGCCTAGGTGCCCTTCAGGGAAATGTATTGGATAAATGTCTTCTGAAAAGCCTGTAAATATTCCATCGCCTCACTGTCATTACTACCATGAAATGATAATGAAGCATGAAAGAAATATAATTCCATATTCAGATGACAGCATTAGCCTTCATAAGCAAACTGAAATATTTATTAGTAAAATGTTCGGTATCTACGCCTGTAATCTAAAAAAAGGACAAAAATGTTTTATAATAAAAAAGAGATTGAATGCAGAGGTAAAATCTGGTTGGCTGATTTTATTGCTTATTATTAAATCCAGGCAAAACAATTATTTTTTTCTTTTCATTAGTAAGGCACCCAAATTAAAACTATGCCCTCAGGCTGTGAGGTTTACAGTAGTGATTAAAAACAAGAAATTGTGATGCATGGGGTTTCTGACAATGGCATAATCAAATTCATTCATATTGTTCAATCTTTCACTGACAAATATTTTTACAGTGAAATATACCAAACAAAGAAGCACATACAAGTACTATCAATACAGAGAAATTAGGAAGACTTGTTATTATTGCAGTAGAGAACAGATACAATGTTTCTATAATCTTGAATACAAACATTATAGTGTAGTTAATTAGGGTAATTATTGCCTAAATTGTGCTTAATTGTTTTATACTGAAAAGGATTTCTGAAAGAAGCCTTTTAGAATTCTACAAGGCACGGAAGTGAATAGTGTACAGTCTAAGTGTTTAGATGTAATTTCATAAGTTTGATTGCATTTCCTATAAGTCAGAAAATACGTCGTGAAGGAGGCTGGGACAGAGATAAACACAAGCCACATGCCTTGACCTCTGTTTCACCTTATTGAAAAAGAGGTGTAAAATAGTCATTTAGTACACTAGCATCAGAAAGCATTCACACACTCTAAGCACATTCTTTTTAAAAAAATGTCTTTGAAGTGAATGAAAAATTAGAAATTCAAGTGACCACGATCAATTCTGAAACACTGCACAAAATTAATTACAGTTTTGCATCAGAAGCAAGAATGTAGATTTCAGACAGTCTATGTCATTTATCTCACGCTGTACAATATACAAGGCGATTAAAAAGCCAAATCTGTTCCCACCCCCCAAGTCTAAGGCCTATCAGAGGCTGTGAAGTACAAATGATTAACTCCAAATTATTCAAGGGATTGTACAGACGCTTCAACTTGAATGAAATTTGCGGCAAGTCACAGGAGCTATGGAGGGACAGATTTGCTGCTCTTTATCAAAATCTAGGCTGACTATCGCTGACAGAATCCAGATAAATTGCATAGTAATCTGGCAGTGGCTGTGGAAAGCTTGCTCTGCAAAATCCAAATCTCTAATTTCTATCTGTTTTTAATTGCTTGACTTAAATTTGCATTTTTATACAATTGGCTTAAAGGATTTATTCAGTTCTTTAGGCTACTCTAATAAAATTGGGTCCCATTTTGCACAGTATCTCAGAAACCTACTTAAATTAAATAAGCATGCGGTATTACAAAAATATTTACTGTAGCAGAAAAATATTCCTTTTTATGTCAATGTTCAAAATTAGCTAAAGAATACATGTGTCAGGAAGCTCATTTTAAACTCCCCTATGAAAATACACCTCAAAACAAACAGCAAGGCATAACAAAGAAAAGGGGGAAAAAAGCATTAATTCAACACAGGATAAGCTGGCAAGAAAAAGAAAAAATACGTTGCCCAAGAGTAGGTACACATTTAAATACAAGTCAGAAGCCACCAATAACACACTGTGCTGTTAACAAAGCATCTTGGAAATGGCCATCCCTGCAGCTCTCCAGAACCTGAAAGCTAGATATTAAAGCAACTTCAGTGCTTGTAATTACCATGCTCCCACATCATTAATGGAGGTGCTGGCATCAACTGACTATTATCCTTATTAACAAGTTAATTTCACCCTCCTAGATTATAGCTTAGCGTACCCCAACCATAAATATTATAGAATACCAACATTTGAGCAGCACTTGACTGGCTATTATCCCTCAGCCACTGTTCAACTGGGTATCAGCAACCAAGTTCATTGTACAAAAATTGGCATTCCAGCAGGATAACCAAGGCAAAACTACAAAGTTCTCTAAAATTACAATCCAAATCACTTCATCTTCATTTATCCATTCTGGAACTGACTAATGCAATAAATAAGGAGCTCTACTTCAAACACACATTTTAACTTTCTACTCGAGCTTTGCCAAAACAGTTGCTTTATTTTAAGAGACATGACCATCAAAGGCTACACAAAGGCTACGAGCACCTTTGACTTCATGCGAATATCCATCATCAAAAAAATATACAAGCTTCAGTGTAGTTTAACGTAACTCAAACAAGTCCTTACATTCATAAAGATTAAGTTCAAACAGGATTACCAAAAAAAAAAAAAATTAAGGAAAAAACCCAAATTTTTACCTATCAGTTGCAACAAGGATGTAATATTTCCCTTTCCTTCCAAGTCAATGGGAACAAACCAGCGCCAAACAGCTCCTGTACCACAACAACAAACATGATCTGACCACAACCATAAGCCAGATTTGACCATACATGCTATTCACAGTGCTTAATATGAACATCAGCACTGTTGGAACTTGGTTATGTCCCAGCCTGGAGGGTAGCTCCTCCATTACTTTTCCAGTGGATAACGTGCAGTATCCATACTTACAAAGAAAATCCACTAAATAAATCAAGTGAATGAACTGGGAAGAAAAGTCAGCTATTAGAGAACACATGCTCATATTAAATTCCTGAGGTAAATTACTATGAAACACATGGCAATTCTAATTATGGGTACTGTGTAGATAAATCTATAACAATGTATGAGGAGATACTTATCTAAACAGTACTTTTCCCCTCTTCAAACCAATGATGTTCCTCTCGGATGTATACGCAAAAGAAGGAGTTCCAGCAGCAAGAAACCAACCCCCCCACCACCACTACTGAAGAATCATTTTGCATAGATCACTGGAAATAGGGACAGAAAGCAAGAATGATGTCACTTCGAAGGCTCAATGTTCACTACAGACCCCAAGTGAGATACCAGAGAAACCCATCTGTAATTGTTTTAATGAAATGCCCACAAATAATAAGGACAATCAATAAATAGTTCTACTGCAAGATACGGACGAACTGTTGCCCTTACTAATGTTCTCTGCAAAACTGCATAGGGAAAGCAACATAGTTTCTTCCTACAAAACCAAACAAAACGCTGGAAGCCACTGCTTGAACGGCAAATTTAGAAGGATGGCAAAACTCTGTGTCAAACTGACATGGAATCAAAAGTCAGTGTAAGACAGAACATACAGTCATTTCCTGTAGCTAGCAGAATAGAAAATAATTGTCCATAACCTGTTTTAATCTAACTATGTCACACCTTTATTTTATCAGCAGCCTTCTCACTCCTTCTAATGAATTACTGTTACTAAGCTAACCTTTCCTGAATACATGGAATATTCTATATGTAAGATATGAGAACAAATACATCTTAACATGTTATAGAAAGAGACTAAAGGCTGACACACTTTCTGTATGCTCATACTGTATGTTTGCATCAAACACCCAAGGAGGAAGTTATCCACTGGTCTGTATTTCCTCTAGCATCAGGAATTACCACAAAACAGGCAGCCATGCATATTGGAATCTTTTAAAACACATGTAAAATAATCAAAACTCTGAATGCATCTTACACACTATTCAAACTTCCTCACGTCTTCTGAATTCTGCTATTTCATTTTTGGTACTCTTTGCCTCTATTACCATGTTTTTATAAGGTAATTTATATAAATCTTCTGTAAGATTACAGATAAAAATTCCATTTAACTGTTGAGTGCATCTTATACGAGTTTCACAATGATACATAATTTTCTAGCAACAAATTTCACATTCACCTTTGGATGTTAGAATAAAGAAAGCCCTCCAAGGTTTTAGCAAAAGTCTTCATAAAAAATACATTTGTATTTTTCCTTCTTTTGGAGTTTTTGAGTTTTATGTTTCTCTAAGAATGAATATCTGATTTCATTTCCAGCTGGAGGTAGTTCTTCTAAAGTATCCTTCCCTTTTCATATTTCCCATCTTTGATTCCTTTGAATGGCTATACTGTCAAATATTAGAAGTAGAGAGATTTGTTTGGTGAAGCAGAATTCCCTAAAGCTGATTCCTGCCAAGATGAGTCAGTGTCCACCATACTCCATACATTTTTGTCAGCTAAACAATGCTGCTATCATCTGTGTCACTTTCCTAGGATTTAATTCAACTGCAGTGTCAAACTAGCATTCGTACCTCACAGTGGGTTCATTTTAAAATAAGCAAATAAACACTTTCCTTCAGCCATTACCTGGCTGCTTCTCTCCACTGAATACAAGCCACAAACGGCATGTACCAATAGTCTTTCAAGCAGACTGCCCAGATGATGGACTGAGGTTGCATTACGACTTCAGCAAAAATCATTCTAGCAAGTATTATGCCATTGTAGGCCCACACTCACAAAACTACACGCCTTCAGCCCACTGGGCTTCACCATCGTTCCATGATTTGCACCCTCCTAACACAAAAGCGTGCAAAGCTATACAGCAGAAAACAGGTATAAGCAGCCTATATTTGCATCGCCTCTCACAGTAGCCCCACCAATTTCACTGGCATTAGTCATATGGAAAACAAATCACCTGCATAATTAAAATCTATACTTTTTTATTTAAAAACTTGGAATTATTCTGATGTACTAATTTGAAAAACTTAATTAAAAGATAGTGAGACCTTACATATTTTAAAAGTAAAGTAATTTTCTACTTAGAGCAGTATAAGTTTATTCACTGAACAAATATATTATAGCAAAATTAAAGTTTGATTGAGGAAGAACCTTCCAGTATTAGAAAATATAAACATTCTAGAGTGCTGATATAAAAACTTATTTTATGGGAAAAAAATACAAATGTTGAAGTAGGGGGAGCTCACAAAGTGCTTTAAACAACACATCACCAAAATACTTAAGCTTGTCTGCACTAACACCTTTTATCATTGTAATGATTGTTAATCCAGGCAGTATTTAAAGGAAAGGCAAAGTTATAAGGTTAACTGCAGCCTTTAATTCCTTCCTTTCAGGGACGTTTCCTGGTACATTTTTGTTACTGCTGAAAACCAAATGTCTAATCATAAAGGGTTTGGTGCTTTTACCAGCATTTTTAGAAACTTTGTCCCAGATATGCCAAACCAGATATTCCAAATTTCTAACATAAATGGAGAAATAGTCAATCTGACCAAATTTGTTTGCAGCACTGAACAGCTTATTCAAACTCATCAGTACAGTAATACTGGTGCCTTTCTAATTGTTGTATAGCTCAGAAATGCTTTTTGAGCATCTCAAAGTCAAGTTCTATTTCATTCTTTGGCTTTTTTGTCCCTATATTTCTATTGTTTCCTTGGATGTCAGCCACTCTCCCATAATCCTCCACACTTCACAAAGCAACAGTGAAAGCATTACACCCACAGTGTGCCGCTCCAGTCCTGGAGTTCTCAATGGAGACATGTCCATCTGTTTGGAATGAAGGCTGTTGCTAGTTCAGTTATATGCTTTAGACAGAAATGTGCTATTTCTTACAATATATTACAGTATCTGCCTAGCACTGAACCCCAATAACATATTATACCTTTAACATTCTTTCTTCTGAAACCTTCAACAATACCTTAAGGTAGTCTCAAAAACTTTGCATAAACCTTAATGAGTATGCAAGGATATACATAACACTGGAAGTTTAAAGAAAGAGTCCAGATCTACTCCAATTACAACAAGAAACTGGTCTTGTAACGTACTGTAATTAAATGCTTGAAGTAAGCTTTTTTTTAAAGTGGTAGAGACAATACATGTCATGATAGACAGTATCATTTAATATTTTAGCACTCTCTCATGAAACTACTCTTTTATTATTTATAACTATAACATAGATGTTTTTTCAAGACACATGTTTCATAACCCTGTACTTTGAATTCTACTTTCTAATAACCCAACCTGTAAATCACTGGTTTAATCACAAGAAATTAAATAAATACTTTGGAAGACTCACATGGCGTGATGCTGAGGTTACCTGAATGATTTTATCCTTGAGAATATACCAGACAGTAGAGACACACCAAGAAAGCCCCCACAAATAAATGTGAACAAGCAAATAAAATAAAAAATAAACAAAACAATAAAAAGGAATGAAGAATGAAGACCAGATTTTGGGGGGAGGAAAGACAGATAATTAAAAAAAAAAAATCCTGAAAATAGTACAGAATTTGCCTCACAAAACCAATCCTTCCTCTGGATTTGAGTTTCATTTATTCATTTTCCTCAGAGAAAACATTTCAGGAAGAATATTTAGGCAATATTTTTTTTTTTTTTTCTGGGCATCCTCCCTGAATGGAGTGCCTCTAAGCTCTTGTTTCTATGACTAAAGTTGGAGAGTAGGTCACTGTTTAGCACAACAGGTTCAATTAAGCTGCACCACATCAGGGCTTGGTCCTAAACATTTAAGCAACAGTAAGGGAGGAAAAGAGGTGGTACCTTCCCATAGGATAAGGCAACAGAGGTGCTACACCCTCATATGAGATATCTCAATTGTATTATAAACTATTCTGGGCATGTCACTTCTTCGAACATGATCATTTCCCTGTCCCCAGATACACAAATCAAGAAATTGGTCTTCAGCAAATCTTAACTCTACAATACAGAAGGACCAAGCCATAACAAAGTATAAATCAAAGCCCTTTTTTCTTCTTACCTATGTGAACTACTGTACCTATTGGAGCTAGCTTAGCCATCCACCTAAGTTATTCTGCATTCTGTATTCCGAACTGCCTTTCCAGTGACCTCCAAGAGGGGAGATTTCACAGAAGCAATCCAATTCTAAAGTGATGAAAGCCTGAATAAGCCAGTGAAGGCAACAAGCAGAAGTTATAGCTCTATTTGTGAGAAGACAAACACTGGTTGTCAATGCCATCTAAGTACCCAGTATCACACATGGAACCCACAGAAGCCCTGGCTTGCAAACAGATTTGTGTCACTAAGCGCAGCTAGGAAGAGTTACAAAGCCAGAAGACCTAATATGGGTACAGAAATACTGTCACTGCCTTAGTATAAAACTCCATCTATATCAATTAGACCAACTGAGATGTAAAGTAAACCCCAGAAACACAAGTTGGTGATGAGTCTACCGTTGCTTGCGATACTCAAAGTGCCTTATTCAGTAGCATGGGTATCCCTGTACAGGGTATCCCTGCAGGACAATGCACTGTGCTGTATCAATATAAAATCATAATCTGTTAATAAAGATACAACCTTTGCCACTGTTTCTACTTGCTTCAATTTTAGGTTGGCTGACTTTCAGCTAACCACTAACTTTGTGCTTTCTCCTAGTAGTTTTTTTTCTAAAGTCATCTTAATATGACAATGCATTACAAAAAGTTCCAAAGGAGATTATAAATTATTTAAAAAAAATAACTCCTGCCCTTTCCCTCCTCTCTTCTCCTTCTGTCTCTTTCTTCACCTCCTTTCTCCCTCTTCCTCACTCTGCTTTACAGAAAAATATTTTCAGCAAATAACTGATAATGAGAAATGTGAAAATATACTGATAGGTCCTGGGACTGTTCTTATGAAACAATCCTTTTTAGGATTGTAATGAACTACTTACAATTGCTATGCTTTACTGATGCAAAGTTATCACGCAGTAAGCTTCAGTTGCTTATTATATCCTGTTGAAAAATAATGACCCAATGAGCTGCTTAGCAATCAAATTTAGAGCCTGGCTTACCAGGTTCTTTTTGGTTTTTTAGAAGAAGCTAACCAAAAGTTCTAGGGAATCTGTCCTCATTGCACTAACTTAAAAAAGAATTTGAAACCCCTTATTCTGTAATTGGAAACTTCCTATAAGTTAAAGATATATTATTCTAGAGCATATTGGGCAAAAATAACATAAACCACAAACGTCCTAGTTGGCAAGAAGGACAAATCTTCCTAGGAATTTGAGATTAAAAGCATATGTCGTACAGAGTATCTGACACTTTCAGAAATTACCTATGCAGTGCACACCTCTGCATTCCATTTTTGTGTATCTCTGTGGTATAATGCCAAGTATAGGAAAATGCTTTATAAAAATGAAAATGCAATTGTCTGACCAATAAAAGGTATTCCTGTATGTAATCCCAGTAATAGATTTTTAAACCCTTACCACTGCTGCAATATTATGTATTCATAGTTATTATCTTGTCCACTTCCAAATCCTGAAAGGTTAGATTGTTTAAAGATTTGTTATCTGTGAAATACTTAAAAAAGCAAAGTATTAAACTCAGAGCTAATTGAAAAATAGCATTTTATCAGATTCTCCTTTGATATTATCTTGTAATGATTGTACTTAAAGGTACTCACAATACTTCAATAAATGGTGAAATTAAAAATATAACATCTTTAGGGCTTTTCAGAGAATGTGGCTGTTAACAATTTATACTGCTTTTTTTTCTTAACCATTATTTTCTTATATTTCCCACAATGCTCCACATCAGAAGCAAACAGAAACTGAATGATTACCCCAAAGTGTGCTAGATGAACTGGAAAAAGTCTATTCAAACAAAGCTCATTAGTTTTGATACCTCCAGGGCTATGACAAATTAAGCGGCTGGTGAATATGCTTGCAGACAAAAGGATGATGCAAAATCTAGGGCTTGTGCTAGGCATTGTGTCAATAAATTCTACCGAAAAAGGTAAAAATTACAATTGAGGCTAAAATGGAATCCCTTTAAGGAACATGTAGAAAATAGATCATCCCTTTTCTTAAATACATTTATGAATGATTGCACTATAAATAATAAAGGGATTGCTTATTGGCTACTTTGAATGTACATTCTGATGGGTCAGCCCTGGCCTCTGAAAAATTTTACTCCAGAAAGCATACATAGAACTTACACAGACCCTCTGAACTGCTTTCCCATACTGAAAATTTAACTATACCACAACTACCGTAAGTTTGTACCACTGAACACAACATCCACTCCTGAACCGAGAGCAGCCATCATCAAGCTTATGATTGTACCTTTGGAACTCACCAGTGAAAAAGCACAAGTAGCTATGAAATTAATTGGTGGATTTGGCCTGGCTCCTAGTGAACAGGTGTCTAACCCACATACACTGCCGCAACCAGAAGCCCAGTTGATCAGCTCAGAAAAGACAGAAAGAACAAATTCATTCCTCTATAATAAGGTGACCCAGCTGTGTCATCAACTGAGCCATTCTGGTGATCTGACATTTGTCTGCTCTTTGTGGCGCTTATGCTGTGTATATTCAGAAAACAAAGTGAAGAGTTTGAAAGACAGCACTAAAACTAAGATCCTTCAAAGGCACTACGAGTCTTATCTTGCTGCCTGTCAGCTTCCAATTGGTTTTAATGAGAATAGGAAAGGAACTTTTCTAAAATATAATTAATTCCTAGTATTTGCTCTTTAATCACCCAAACGCTTTCTGATGCATACCTGGTTCCTCTCATGTACTTGTTTGTTACTTCCAGTCATGATTATTGAGCTTTTACATGGGTGGTGTGCCATGAAACTGTGCAACTGCGTGCATACTTCATTTTGCTGATCACATGACATACCTGCTCTTTTTCAGCTGGGCAGTATTTGACCTAGACATCAAAGTTCACCTGATAACACAGCCAAGATCTGATCTGTGATAGAAGCCGTATTTCTACATGTTTCAGTCAGTGAGTCATTTCCTCAGAAAAGTCTGTTCCTTAACATTGTTGCAGATTAAGAGCTGGAAGATGGATTCACTTCCTTTTATGCCACCAGGAATTCAAGGTCAGTCCACAGCCTAACTAATCCAAGATGCCACTGAAAGCAGATTATTGCTTTTGAAATTCACCTTCCCTTCTAACAAAGCCTAATTTTGCAAGCTTTCAGAGAATATTACAGAACTCCCTTTCATATCTAATGGATAATCAAGAACTATATTTGACCAAACAGGCCAATCTTCCTCTCCGTAAACTCAATGAGACCTGTTATCACTAGGGAAAGAAAATAATCCTTGTATACTTCTGTTGTATATTTTATATACACTACCAATTTTGAAAAAATCTTTGAAAATTCTTTTTTAAAATACATTATGAATTTTTTAAAATATAAAAGTGCCTAAAATATTGCTGATCTAACCAGAAATATTTCTTAAGATATAGCAAAATATACAACTGCTTTTTTTCTGAGTTCTTAGTTCTTGCAAGAACGCATCTGTATTTCCACATTTAAGGTCAATTTTGTTACTTAAATTCCATTTAAGAAGATGGGGTCTTTCCTTAGCATAGTTTCCAAAGGAGAGAATAAATCAGTTAAATATTATAGACTATTTGTTCTGCCAGAAACTCATCCATGTCAGTTTCTCAATAAATGAGGAACAATCTTTGCAGATTGTCATTACTGGTTTCAAAATTATATTTAAAAATTAACTGGTACTACTGGCAATAGAAGAGGAGGAAATGACATGCCTGTTGATTTTGTGGCTTTCAGCAAAGAAGATACACAATTTTAAATAACAAAGCCATATAGAAACGTACTCTAACAGGATCTGGCTGGTAGGCAAGACAATGCTGGCCTTTGAGACAAAAGCTGGATACAAGAGAATTAACAACATATCTACAACTGACTCAAAAAAAAAATCTTGGGATTAAATAGGTGGTGTTTTGATAAATTCATCAGCAGCCTCCAGAACCCGGAGGCTTCTTACATTCCTGCTTACAATTTGGTAAGAGGAGCATCTTATGACCAGAATTCCACTTGCAAATGAACTCATGTTGTTCTCTTCCAAGTGTCACTCTCATTTCCCTTATTTGTGGGCAAGGTAATGAAGTACCCGTCTTCTGGAGTCAGCAGAAGTCATTCATTTTACAGGCAACAAAAGGAACACTTGTTAGTAAAATACCAGGTTAAAGGAAACACAAAACTCTCAATCGTAAAACAAGCAGGTGCCTCTTGCCCAGTTGTTCTCGATTTGTGCCTCTTTAGCTGGGGCTACAACACATGACTTGCAACACAATTTAAATCTAAATGCCTGATTTGGGGAAGAATCAAGCAAGAAGTAATTGCTGAAGACAGCGCTATTACTGTGCAGTTCTGAAATAGTATTTTCTAGCTGTGCACCAGCCCAGAGTTATACCACAGCATTGCTACCTTGTAGCAAGTTGTCACCCTCTCTTGCTTGCATCACTAAGAAACTTTCCTAAACTACAAATATCTGTCCTCAGGTATTTGCAAAATAGAGACTTTTAATGGGCAGCTGACTGCATAAAAAGGTTGACCACCCAGCATAACATGTGAAGCAACATAAGTTACTGGGGAAGAAAACCCCAAAGTATTCCACAATTCCTTTAATCAGAATCATTTGTTAATTAACTATATGAAGAGCAAAATAATATATACATGTACTTCTGAAGGGAGACGAAGAGAAAAGAAACCATGCCTTTACCTTGATTTTTTTGTGCTACCTCAGAATTAGAAACCAAGACCTTTGGAAGAAAAAATTAAATGTCTAAATGCAAGCTGCTTGATTTTCCTGTATGCTAAACACAACTTAGGTTCCTCTTGAATTCTAAGCCAGAATTATTCTGAAGAGTATCAAATTGAACAAAACCCTTAAACTTGAAGCAGAAATAACTAACTTCTAGTCTCTTAATGCTTAAAGCACACAAACCAACATAATACTTGGGTGAGAGGAAAGATACCAAAATTGCTGCTATTCTCCAAAAAAGCATATTGTAAAAAAATTCTACAGAGGTCTGGATTTATTATTTCCTCTTCTAAAACACATACTCTCAGTATGACTACAAGAGAATATGTTTTGTTCCCTACTCGTATTGAAAACAAGCTGGCATTTAAAAATCAGGCTGGGTTCTTTTTCCTGTGCATGTTGTGACCAATATTGGAGATTTCCCAGTCCAACTTCAGCCTTCACCTTATCTATACAGTGTCAAGATCTTAAAAACATGCCCTGACATGTCTGCAATCTTCAAACCGTCAGTGAATTTGCACAATGCTAATTCATTGGAGCTGCAATTATCCTGTACGCATCACCTGCCTGTGGTTTGGATTTTTTTGCAGGACATCTACATGGAGCAAAAGGAATCAAACATTTTTCATTTAAAACATATACTCCTATCTTGAAGAGCAGAAAAAAATATTCTTCATTCACTCTTAAAAGTAAAAATACAGTTTACCATTTTCTCTACCCACATTTTTAGTTTGTATGCATTCAAAAAATAACTTTCATGGCTCTAGCACACATTTATGATATTAAGGGCTGGCCTATTCAAAATTTTTGTTAAATTAAGTATATTAAAGCAACTTTTACAGTCCAAAAAAACCCACAACCAACCGGGAGATGTATCTGTTGCACACCTTGTCTTAGCTGACTCCTAGTCCCAGTAGATAAATTACACTTCCTCCTCCATAAACAATGTAAATAAACTCAGTTGTTAACCTTGACATCTTGCAGATCACAGAAGTCAGGAAGTTCAATGACTGTAGCTCTTAATTCTGCAGTGCCTTACCCAGGAAACTGCCTTGCAATAGTTTCTCTCCATTATTAAAGGATAAAAAGAGCTGACCTACTGAGATTCAAACCTATAGTTTTGCTTTTAGTTCAAATATATAAAACAGAGTTCTGCCATGGAACTATTAAGAAAGATACCTAAGGACTTTGGAATTCTGAAAAATCATCTGTCTCTCTGTATTATTGTTTTGGTTATCCACATACTACTGGTTGAGCTATCATTTTTGTATCTATTGTGCAATTCCTTTCTTATCGTATTTCATTCCTCAAAACTCTATTGTCAGCCACTTCATTATCTTCATTATAATCACTGTCAAGAGTGGAAGGCATGAAAGGCTTCAACTAACATCTTCCTAAACCAAACCCTTTTGTGCTTTGTAAGTCGCTAGTGATCTCACATACCGTATCTAGGCTCAAGCAGTGAAACATCAAGAGCATAATTCTAGCAAATTTTTGAGTATCATAAAGTCTTACTGTGCATATCATCCAGACTGTTATGATGTTACTTCTGTCTTTTGATATGGCAATCAACAAACGTTTATAACCACATGTATAAAAGACATGAATAAAAGATGAAAGACAAACACAACTACACAGATATAAAGAAGATCTGATACATATAAGCATTTAGGCTTTAAAGTATAATTTTTTTCTATATCACTCTGCCTAGTCCATCCAATCAAAGCCAAAATCCAGTTGAAGGAGTGACTTCATCATTTTTCCCCAAGACATATTTATCATCAGAACTAAATTAAAGTAGGTCCCTTTTTTAATCTCAAGGTGATTTATGGCAATATTTCATGTTCCTAATCAAAAAGCACTCACAAACTTTTGGGGACACAAGACCTTTTCACTAGAAAGGTAACAATGCTGTCACAAGCAAAGTTATACAAGGACATTAGATTCAGAATAAGGTTCTCCTGTGGCTGCAGCCCAACCCTTCCCTTTCAGTTCATCTTTGTAAAGTACTAAGCAATTTATCAACAAAGATGCCGCAGAACAAGATACCCATGCACACAGACAGCTACACAAACATTCACAAAATTAAGAACAAAGAGTAAAATAGGTGTTGGAGAGCAAGAGACTACAGTGGAATAAGAACTCTTTCAGGAAGTACGTAAACTCACTTCATAGAATGCCAAGCTGACTTTCTAGCAGCCTTACGTGCCCCTTCATTTTCAGTCTCGCCTGTTTAACTGGGAGTTGCTCAATAGTCCATATTACTCACTTTAAAAAATGTACACTGAAAGTAACAGATAGACCACAGCCTGCTGTAAATTCATCTCAGTGTTTCCTGAACTAGCTAAGAGGACTACATCATCCACAGATCTTCACCAAAGGAAGTTAAATATATACAAATTTCTTAAGAAAATATATGTATAACTGTGAAATGAAGACCACTCTTTGTAGGAAGATTTTATATGTAAAAACTGCACAAAGTTTAAGGGATGTTATTGTTAATGAAGAATAAATTTTACATGCCACGTACTAATAGCAGTTAGTTTCTCTGGTGGGTAGACCTAGAATATCATGGGGTTAAATGCAAAGAAATCTATTTTGTGATTTAGAAAAATCTCAAAGGTGAGGTTTATTTCTACAGCAACCAAGTCTCTTCCTGAATAAAATGTTAAAAGTTCTGAATCTGATCAGGAAAACTAAATAAATAAAACCCTGCTTCAGTATAGAAGAACACCACACTGTTTGGCTGGAAAAAAAAAACCCAAGGAAATAAGCAATAGAATTATGAGATATCCATTTGTTACACTCTCATGCCAGACAAATCTGTCTTCACACAGTTCTTGCACAATCTAAGTTGCTGAACAAAGATAAAATGGCAGGAAAACTCCTCCTACAGGCATCGCAACTGAAGTTCACCTTCACATTGATGACATTTTTTGTTTTCTTTTTTCAAAACCATATAAAGATAACGTCATCTATTCTGATACTGCCAATTCAAAACAGGACCTGCTTGAGAATTGCAGAGTAGAGAGACCTGCCAGATAACACTGATACTGGCAATTTTTCTCACAGAAATTCTTCACATGAATAAAGATTATATTTTTTTAATGGAGACTAGGTATAAATACTGGAAGTATTCTGAGAGGAAAAGAAAGACAGAATAAACACTTACATTTCTCTCATAAAGGAACCATTTTGTCAAGATCTTCCTTTTCACTCTTTGCATATAATGAAAAATGAGTAGAAACCCTAAAAAGTCCAGCAGGTGTTGGCCTTTGAAAGCCATAAAGGTTAGGTGAAAGCTGTGCCAGCTTGAAATAAGATCTAAAATTAAATTTTTACTATTCACATTTGAAATGTTGATTCTAATTAAACAGTAATATTTTCTAGGTATATACTTTCAGACACTGTGTCACATTACTAAAATGTAAAATGAGTACCTCCAAAACTTCTACTATGTTCTTCACTTCCCCCTTTACTTCCATGCCTGCCCACCCACCCCAGCACCTCGCTCTGGTTAGCCATGATGCACACGTCTCTAGGAAGCCAGGAGCATATATCTGGAGGGGACGGGTAGAGTGGAACAGAGTTCAGAAAAGCTACTGGCCATCTCTTATGCCCTTCAGAAGTAATGAAGGAAAGAAGATCAAAAGAAGAGAGATACCCGAGTCCAAATGCAGATGGTCAGATCTTTCCAGTCTGACAGTTAAAGGGAATTTTTTCAAGCTCCTTAAGCAAGGATTTTTCTGCCTGATACAACGGGATTCTGGTCTATGAGAAATGGCACACTAAAAATAATTATGTGGACCGGCCCTTAAATAACACAGATGATAGAAAGATATAACAGAATTACTTTGGCATTCTTGGCAAGAAGGTCTACCTTACAGTCAACAGCTTTTAAATACAATTTTCATTTTTAAAATCAAGGTCTCCAAGTAATCTGCTGACCAGCAGTTAAAAACATGAAACATTCTACTTCAACAACAAAGTGAATATTACAACTATAATTAGTTATTACTTCACTCATGCTATAACTGCCGGAAGAAAGCTTTGAAGCTCTGAACATACATGCCACTTTAAAACCTCTGTTTTATCATAATAGTAAATTCACACAAATGTAACAGAAATAAACTTTTTTTGATATAGTCATTTCCTATATTACTTAACACAATGAACAAAAACCTATTGAAAGTGTCAGTTGTATAACTCCTTCTGAATTGGTGGTGACACGTTTTTATTATGCAGTTGAACTAAGATGCTGCAGAATTTGTCCTTTTGTGACTGTATTCTTTGGGTTTCTCCAACTAGCAATCCATAGAACACCTAAACTTTAATATCTGACAGAACCATTCACCTCCTTATTAATTTCTCATCTGAACAGTGTGGCTCAGCTTGGCACCAACACTGCTTAACTTTATTCAGTTTTGCATCACCTGCATCAGTAACAAATACACAAAGTCCTCATTGTTGCAGCCCTATACTTCTTTTAGGATCCTGTACTACTGGAAGAAGGAAAATTACTTCACACAGTCTGAAAGTTTCACCATAAAACCACACAAATGAGCAGCTCCTTATTTTATAATAACAAGAGTCAGATTTTGGAAAGCTTATTTTGGAAAGTATTAATTTTTTTCCAAATATTTTTTCATTTTCAATATATATGCACCGCTTTCCTAATTTGTTTCCCACACTTCTTTCTGTCAAAGATAGATTAAAATCTTGGTTTGAGGTGAACTATGTTGTTGGTTATTTCCACTTAATAGTTTAACCTGGAGTAAAATGAGCCTTAATGAATAAAATGTAGCAATCACCTGACGAAAACATGCTTTCATAGAACACTGGATAACCTTTACCTCAAGGAGGTTTCAGTAAAACATACAGAAAACACTCTTTAAGGACAGAGTACAAGGGAAGAGTCAATCCGTGCATAAGCAGCAACACAGGGTTAAGGTCTGACTTTAGGAGCCGTGTAAATAAACAAAACTAGGAGGAAAAAGGCACACTGGCAGAAGTCAGTGACATGTATCATTGCACATTTTATTCTGTGACTCAGGCATTTTTTCTACTGGACTCTTTAGGAATGAGGATAACATGTTATTTCCAGTCCTTTGTACTACACTTTCATTAAAGAAATCTAGTTTTGAGCAACTTTTTCAAACCTTCCCCATTGCTACATGATTACGATAATTGATAGTCTATTGAGGCAACAAGTTGGAAGAAATTTTAAAACATCTTGGTTCCTAAGAGGCCTTTGTCTGTCCCAAAGCCATGTTATAATTTGCAATATGTGTCTTTTTTGCTTCAGCTGACTGCTTTTACTTATAACTACGTAAAACTCTACCTTTGTTTAGTATTACACTGCTATGGTAACTTTAAGAGAGGACTTTACAGAAGAATATTACATCTATAGTAACAAAACCTTACACCTCGTGTTTATGGCATGTCTAAATGTAAGGATTCCTTTAAGATCATTTCTAAAAGGAAAAAAGGAAACTGATGTAATCACATGATCACATTATTAACTGCTATTGAAGCCTTCTGGATGGTACAGCCCAAAGATGTAAATCTATTAAAAAATTTTCAAGTCTGACCAATTCCTATTTTGAGTCCAACTGCTGATGCATGCACAAGGGATTTCTCTTTTGCCATTTTACTTGTATCTGCCTGTTGATCTGCACTATAATAATTACTACTATGCAGCTTCTGGCCTCCATGATATATATATGACCAGAAGAGCACAAAGTTTATAACACTGGTACATCTGGAAGCATATCTCAATAAAAACGTTGAATGCATACATAAAAAAATAGGTTGAGTAGAAATACTGCCACAAAACCTGGATTTCAGCAAATTAATAGCATGATCTTCAAAGCAGGGAATATATGCACAGCAGTTTGTGTGAACGTTATTTCCAAGGATAGGACATCCAACATTACAAATTCTAGTCTACATGGGAAATAAGGAAAATTCCTGTACCATTACAGCAATCTAAAGCTCTTTCTAACCTCATCTGTACTCTACATAACTCACAATTTAAATTACACCTGCACAGTGTCATAATCCATCTTTCATTTAAATTTTCAACACCTGAAGTTGCTCTTTTCTGGAATATAAGGCCTCTCAGTAATTCCATCAGGTACTATCAAGGTTTTGATAGCTGTAGAGACCAACATGGGAACATTAGTTCAAGATTTGTGGGGACTGGTTGTTTGGAGTTTTTTTTAATATCTGTGCTGCCAGGAATTAGAGCTGGAAAAGATACATCAGGCCATCTTGTTTCCATTCTGTCAATATTGTTCCAATTGTGTTAATATACACTTATTCTTAACAGATTTTTTTTTTTCCTTCCACTGATTCCAAGCTACATTTAAAAACTTCATGATGGAACTTAAGCCACAAGTTAAACAAGTTGCACATTTTTCTCTCTAAGCTCTTTCTTAACATCTCAGCAATGCTATGTACACTAGTTAGCGGCCTCAAGCAGCTTTAAGCCAAGAAACAAAATCTAGGCAGCAAATTGTGTCACAGCAGTGACAACGACAGTACAACAAGGATTTTCTGCATCATATATCACACACACAGTTTTCAACATCTGTCTACTGCTTCTACAAGTTCACCTCCTTTTTACTCTGCAATACAGCAGGAAACACTGCATTTGAAACTAGAGAAGCCTTTATTAAAAAAATTCAGAAGTATTAACATGGCACATCATGCACTATTTGCACATTCAGAATACAAGGGAGAAGTCCTTGCCTTGCTGCTGTACTTGAAATCTATTGGTATGCCCAGGACCCAAGTCCTATTTGCTTTGAGAGAGAGAGAGAGAGAGAATAATAACAACAATAGTAGTAGTAGGAATAATAATAAAGATGCAAAAAATCACATGAGGGATGCTACATTTAATGAAATTTCACTTCACCCAAATTAAAATAAAGTTCCTAGATTAACTCATTCCACAAAAGTAGTTCTCTCTTTCAGGTCATCATACACTTATTAACATACACTTTTAAATCTGAAACCATTTTGGGTGCAAAGATTATAGAAAATAAAATGCTTCAGTTCAATGACTTTGATTTACATCCCACTCTTTTTTCTCTATATATATTTTGTATATGTAGAAGAATAAATGTGGTAAAGTAATCCAAAATTGTACTCAATGATAAACGTAGCAAAAGTTTCGGTATGTTTGGTTTAGTTCTCCCATAGAAATTCCCACAAAAAATAGTTACGAAATATATGTTCCAAGATCTGTGCAAAATAATTTAATCAAATTTCTATTAATGAGTTATAGAATTTATTAAATGAAATGTTTATTTATTTACACAAGGTTAAAAAATGTTTGGGTTTTTTTTTTAAACCATTTTGCATTATCCCCTTAACAGCCAAGAGCAAGGTACTGGAGCAGTTTAGTGGTATAAAAGGAGTCTTACTTGTATATGCGAGTTCTCATTGGCCACTAGATGTTATATTAGAAAAAGTTACACTTGTATACTTCTGTATAGGGTATCCACTCTAGAAAATTTATTGTCTCTCTGACTACTTCAGCTATACTTTCTAATACAGACTGCTCATATTCACTCAGACTACTTACACTGGTACAAAATAGAAAATGACACTTTTTGACCCAAAAAAAGGGAATCAGGAAATCCAAAATTTACCAATACAGTTTTGTATATAGGTCTCTAGCACCTAACTACAACATTTTAACAAGCATAAAATACAGATGGATTTCTCCCATAATAATTAAAGTTACTTCTAATAATGTATTCTTTTCAACCAGATAAGAGTTGTAATATATTTTAAATAAGGAAGATTTTGCACTCATATTTCCATTCATTTTTTCCCAACAGTTCAGTTTTTCTAAATCTTGTAACACTGTAACCTGTGTCAAAAAAGAATGAACTGATGCGGATCTCTGATCTAAATCAGTGGATGTCATTGTCTGTTAATAATAAAATTCCGTTCTTACATGTAAGATGCATAAAAGAAGCTCCATTTAGCATCAGCCGCAGTGATTTTAGCTGCAAGATTCGTGTCACCATAAGAAAAAGAATGTAAAAACTCAGGAGGTAGACCCTAGTTCATAATCTCCAAGCAAATGATTATGTACAGAAATAACCCTCCAATATTCACTTACTTTAAGTATGCAAGCTTCCCAAAAAGTACATTTAAGCGGTTTACTGAATCACAGCCTGTAAGTTTATCTGCAAGAGGTAGTTCAACTAAGTTTGGGAAAATTCACTAGGACTACTACTATTAGCATGCATTTTTAGACACACGTGCTTAAAATTAGCCTCTAAATCTGTAATTAGGCATCAAAATAGAGCTGTTAAACCTTCAGCTATTTAGGATATGTTCAGACCGCACATTATAACCTCAGAGGAACTTAAGCTTTAGTTAAGCCTGCATTTAAATTATAGAAGTGTCAAGCTGGGGCCCTTGCTGTCTGCCCTCTAGGTTTTTAAACCCATTATGCCAAGAAAGCTCAAGACAGCACACCGCAGCAGTTCAGTATGAATGGGCCAGTGTAAGCTTACTTGATCTCACAGTGCACTCCATCCGCAGGTTACCAGCTTCTGAATTTCATGTTACCACACTTGCCTCGTGCATTTATGCTTGGACAACATAATTTTTTTTCTAACCTCACCAATACTCATCTCTTCACAAGTTGTCAAATGAAAAAAAGTACAAAGCACTCAAGCAATAAAAAACCCCACAAATTCTCTGAAGAGTTTTATATTAAGTGTTAACAGCAGCTAAAATTTAGCAGTAACGAACTACCTATGGCTATTCAAACACAAAGAATTTAAACTACACTGAGTGTAGTGACAGGCTGGTAGTAGCAAAAAAGGGAGTTTTCAGTAATCATTAAAAGGACACAAAGTAATGCTAAAATTCAGCTCCCTCTTTTAGCAAATGCAATGAAATTTGTTCCCTCCTTCCCCATGACTGGCCACGTAACTATCGCCCTTTTGAATTCAGCCAGTGCTCTATTAACAGAGCAATTAGCTGAAGCTGCCAGAGCAGCACCTGTGGCAAACAACCAGGTACTTTGGAATCTGATATGGATGGCATTAATCAGTAGCAGTAGCCACAGCGGTTTGCCATATAGCTCTACCTTCTCTGACCTAGAGACTAGACCTAATAATAATAATTCAGATACGGAGAATACAATTAATCTAATTTAAGTTTTAGTTACTTTAGCAGGAGCTGTCCAAGTCTCAGTTAAATCAGACCTGCAGACTAGTCAGTGGAGAAGAATGGGTGCCAGGGAAAGAATCACCTGTTTAGGCATTCCTAAGGCATGGCTCTTAAATTCTTCTATAGCTGTTACCTGTAGGTAAAAACCCAGTACAACAGGCAATAATCTAACTATCTATATTCTACTCTGGGTTTGAGTTATAAATCTAGTTACATTTTATGTTAAAATATTAGACTTTTAATTTATACTATTTTATTAATGCTCATCCAAATAGCTTCTGAACTCAACTCTAGCATGATAAATTCCCATTACTCCATGTTTACACCATTATCTGGCCTGCTATGCCTACAGAACAAGGTAGGTCATAAGCCCTTCCAGATAGCACTCAGCTGTTAATTACCTTACTTCTATATAGTTCAGGTGGAATATCTGCTTAGCTTGCATTATATACTGTGTATTTTACCCAAAGATATATTATATGCAATCATTAAGTGAAATGCCACAAATGCTAACATCTAGACTGCAATATATATGGAGAATAAAACATGCTAAACTAAAGGAAAAAATATTCCAGGCTGTGAAGTGTAACAAAAAAGGCCCATGATGACAGTTTCATCTGAAAATAGCAGACTGAGACATATTAAAATTGGTTTATTGTCTCCCTAATGAGGCAATGTATGTAAAGCCCAAAATACTCTATCATCAAAGTTACCAGGTAGTGTAAGCTTTGAAGAATGAAAAGCAAATCTATAGCTGATAATTAACAACTTCCTTCATTGTTGACTACACAGGCAAGAGAAGGATGTTTTTACTACTGTTCTGCCCTGCTTTACTGTATGATGCTACCACTATCCCGTGGTCTGAACCCAGCCTCAGAACACAAGGATTACTTTTTTCCAAAAACTCATTGTTAGTTGGAGTCGGGAAGGACTGCTTTTTGTACACTGAAATGCTCATATCATTTATTTAGACAGAATTAGAATACTCTATACAATTATACCACATCATAAGTTTTCAGGCTTAGCCGTAGTGTCATAAAGACAAAGTTTTTTCTTATCCAAGTCTGTTTTCCTGGGCTAAGTATAACTCATCCTTATGCAAAGTCAAACCCTTAAATCCTGCTTTATCACACCTTAAAAAAAACAAGTATTTGTAACCTACCAATATAACCTATTCAACAATGAAAGGGTAAATCTAAGGTAAACGCATTAACTACCTTATTCTAATTCTTCCAAATGGACATTTACAGCCATCTTTTTCTGACCACGTAAGAAAGCAATACAGGAAAAAGAGAGTAAAGACAGTTTGTTCAGTGAAGCCTACTGCCTGTAGAAGCTACAATAATCAGGAAAGGGCATTATTAATAAGACGGCCTGGCTGACAAAAACTATTTGCAGAGATACTTCACCTGAAACCCTCTGCTTCCAACTGCATGACAATACAACACAATCCCTCAGACTCCAGTCTTCTACCAGGATGGTATGTCCAAAGCATCCCATCTTTCAAGTCAGCTACTAAGGTCTGATTTTTTCCAATGTTTTCTCTGAATGTTTTCACATCAAACCACCTATACATGAGCCTGCAAATTCAACCAAAAGGTGAGGAACAGGGTACAAGTCTCAAACATCTCTCTAATATCTCTCAAAATACATGGTACTTCATAAGCAGTAGGGAAAAGAACTGCTGAGAAATGATGAAGTAAAAACCAAAATTTTTCTAAAATAAAAAAACCTCACCTTCCCCCCCTTCCCCCCCCCAAAAAAAAATCTAACCACCCCATTTTAATATTACAAGTCGATCTTAGGGACTACTGCAAAAACTTTTCAATATCTGAAATAACACCAGTTTCCAGGTAAACACCTTAATTCCATATTGTTTACTGTTTTGATGTCATAAAAAATTCAAACTTCATATAAACTGCATGGGTCATTTATTCAGCTTCATACTATTTTTAAGTAGCCCATTTCTTTCTGCTGTTGTGTTTTCTGTGGTAATCAAGTCGGCGTTAACATTCCAGGTAGCACTGTCTCCAAAGCTATATAAACCTTTACTAGCACAAAGAAATTGCAAAGCAGGAAAAAGTTTAAATTATTGCAGAAATAAACCTAGAATATAAATGGTGCTATAAAACCCTACTTGTTTCAGCACTTTTTTTTCTTTTGTAATGCACTGTCACTATCATGTGGCAATCACAAGAAATCCATTCTTCAAAAACGAGCTCTTATCCACTGTGCAAGAACTAAAAATGCTTTCCACCCCCCCCTCAAACCACCTAATGATAACGGCTTTTCACAGATCAGCTGCAAAAGTTGGTGGTTTTGTTCTCACTTCAGTGAAGTAAAATTCCAGAAATGCCACAGTCAAGTTAGTCTCAAAGAAAATAGATCTAATGAACACAGAGTTAGGGGACTTGTCTAAACTGTGACTTTTGTGAAAAAGCGATATTCAGTTCTGCAACTGCTGAACCTCACCCTATGAGATGCTACATAGCTACAATTCCAAAGTCAGGAACTCTTAGGACTACAGCCAAGTCTAGACATGCACACACAGCAACTTATCGGTGGAAGCATCATTTTTGTTAACTGATCAGATGGTCAGTGCCTTCTGAGTCTGAGTTCTGCCCTCTGAAGGAGGACAATAGGAAAAGGAGCATCATGGGTCTAATTATAGCTCAGTAGTTCTGATACCAGGCTCTGAGAGTCCCAGCTTGAGCATGGCCTGTGAGGATAGTTGCCTACAAAACACCAGTCACAGATGGCAGCTATGGGAGCTTACACCAATGAAGGACTGAGCTCTGTTGTGCTCTTAAGCTATTTTGCCCTTCCTGGGCAGACACTCTGAATGCCTGCATCTTTAAACCTGAGTGCATTCTAGTAACCATTTCTCAGGAAAGGATAATAGAACTAAAAAGGGCATTCTCCAGTGTAAAGGAACAAGGACAATCAGAAGTATAAAACTATAGGTCATAAATTGCCAACTTCCAGAAACAGGGAGCACAAATTTGGGAAAATATAACCCTACTTTTGCTCTGCTCCTTCCACTCTCTCCCTCTAAATACTTCATTGGCCAATGTCACAAAAAGGACAGCGTCCTAGAACACTTCTGGTCTGCTGCGGCATCGTTGTTCTTATGATCATAAATTTGAAGACAGGAGGGAGCACTAGAGCACTGATTCCCACTTTCAGCTAGCCACACACATCCCAAATCAAACCATTTAAATTCCCTGAGCAGTGAAATCACATTAGAGAATTTCCAGAGTTCCACAGATGTACAGATCATACAATACACAAGATCTTTAGTACTTCAAGATTAGCAAACTGAAGGCAGTGCTTTAGAACAGAAGCATCATACTGAGACTATAAGCCTTTCACATAACCTCCAAGTATGTTACAAATTTTGATAGACATTTTTAGACTCATGTGCCTACAACAAATGAGGAATTTAAAAAAGGTTCAGAAAGGCTTTTGACTTCAAGGGAAACAGGATCAGTTTGTCATATTAGCACTTTGATGAAAAATCTTGTAGAATTACTGTATAATAATAAATTACATCTAGAGAAAAACATTCATTTTTTTAAACACCAAAAAGCAAGCTTTTTAACACCAAAAGCAATAAGCAGAACCCTCCAGTACATCAGTGTTTTAATGCATTTAACACAAAACTAAAAATCTGTTTTGTAAGCAAAACGTAAAAGACATTTTTCTTGTTCCAGAAAGCTCAACAAAAACAACCCTGCATTTTCAAAGTTCTCACTGCTTTTAACAAAATATTTTTCCTTGATTCTCATTCCATCAAATCACTATAGTTATCACAAAAAAGCTTAACTATATTTTTACCAGACTTAAAATACACTTGTAGCTCAATATTTCAAGTCTGACATAGTTATTTAAACCTAGTACAGAATGCTTAAAAGTAATAGTGTTAACTGCTTAGAATACCTAAAAAATAAAAAATACACAGCTTGCCATTCTTATTGCTTTTCTTCATACTGTGATACTTTCTGAATGCTATATAAAAAAATTCTAGTTGAAGTACCCAATTAGTAAAATAAAAATGTCATTTAATCTTTTCAGAAATACAAGAATCAATCCTATTCACACAATTAAAAAAAAAAAAACAACAACCCAAACAGGAGCAAAAACCAACTTCTAGGTGTAATGTATTTTCCCCCTTCATACAACCTGCTTATGTACATGGTCGTTTGCTCAAATCCTGATGAAATCGCATCACTTGCTTCCTATAATTACGTCATTAAGTACGCTCTAAATGCCTGGTACTAAGAATGGCCACACAGAAAGAAGCAGAAGTAGAAATACATTCCAGCTGAAAGATTTTCTTTACAAAAAACCCAGTATGTAAATAGGTTCTGAATGTACTTGTAATACATTAGTATTTTCTAAAACAAAATGCTAGGACAACAAATTATACAGAGCTTAATTGCTGACAGGTTGAAGCAGCAAAAATTTCCTAGCAAAATGAAGAAAACATAAAAGATGCTGAGGAAAAAAAAAAAAAGAAAAAAAAAAAACATCTTTTCTGCAAAAGCAAAAATCATTTTAGAAGTACTTTGACCAAAGAAGTCTCTCCAGAATAAGAGAGTGTTGAAACATCTCCCCAGTCTGCCTGTGCAATCTATATGATTGTAGCAGTAGCTCTTCTCCAAAAACAAAGCAGAAGTCTCGTTTTTAAATTCAGTTTCTTCCTTGCAGTGCATCACAAGTTGTCTGGTTTTGCTCATTCTCTCCTCTCAGAAATGTTAGTTTAACTTCTCATCATAAAATGATATGATTCCAATGTTTATACTATAAGCTACATTTATCTTTAAGAGCAAGATGTCGAGTTTAGTTCTAATGACGAGAAAAGCCTTTAAAAAAGGAAAACTCATCAGAACTCATTATGTACTATACAGGCCACAATTTAAGGATTCGGTAATTCCAATGATGATCATTTTAAAGTAGATTTATAGTAGAAAAGAGTTAGATCCTTTGACTTCAGTTATAATTTTCCATTTTGTAATTTAACACTCCTTTAGTTTATATTTGCACATTAAAAATATAGCATCTAAAAGTCCATCATTAAATACTTTTAATAAGTATAATAAATAAATTTTACAGTGTGCATAAATCTAAGAACAAAACACAGCTTAAATTGTTAATCTTACACTTTTTCTCATTAATTGCAATACATAAACATATGTTTTATACAAAGATATTTGCTACAAAATAAGTATAATAAATACAGTTTACCACATGTATTAATCTTAATAGTTACAAGCTGTTAATCTTATATATTAGGTAATAATTTGCAATAAATAATTGTTTATTATCTTGATGTTTGCTTGTCTTGGGTTTTAGCAATATGCAATAAAGAAATGCAATTTTGAATAATTTGATTGTAAGACTGCTGGGAAAATACTGTAAGTTATAATTAGCTGAGGGAGGATTTTGTTCACTAGATGAACTACAGAGATATAGTTCAATAACAAAAACATGCATTATTGCTACCATAAATAATTTAAAAAGTTAACTTCAGTTTCAAACAATAAGAGATTTTTAAAACTAAAATGCAAGAAAAATTAGTAAAATATTTCACATTCTTTACTACTTTTATCATTCCACATGCACTGAAAACAGCAACAAAACCAGAAACATT
The DNA here is from genome assembly GCA_013400335.1 of Eurystomus gularis. Lineage (NCBI taxonomy): Eukaryota > Metazoa > Chordata > Aves > Coraciiformes > Coraciidae > Eurystomus > Eurystomus gularis. The sequence continues at coordinate 36,212 of VZZY01022586.1, forward strand.
TCAGCATCTTATAACTCTTTGCACATATATACTAATCTTAACAGAAACTAGGGGGTCTTTTATATAAAAGGGGTAATAATTTGTCATAAATACTTGTTCATTATTTTATTTTCTCACCTTTAATTTGGCAACGTGCAATACAAAAATGCTATTTTGAATAATTATATTGTAAAACTGCTGGGAAAATGGGGTAAATCCTAATGATCTGAGAGACCATTCACCTCAGAAGAAGACTGCTGCTTGCCTTCAGTAACTTAAAAGTTCGCTTTTAAGCAAGTAAATGTTATTTCTTAAATGAAGCAAATAGATACAGTAAAAGTATTTCAAAAGTATCACTTCTGCAGAAACAAAAGGACAGCTACAAACAATAAATTAAACATAGGTCCTGAAGTCCCAAGGTGCTTGGCTTGAGCATTAAAAAGAGGATTAGCCTCAGATAACTTCTATCTACGTAACATTCGACTGGTCAGCATATCGTATGCAACACTATCATTTTGTACATGTTCCATTATTCCTTTTTAGACTCACATGTCCTAATACTGACAAGCACAGAAGTGTCACCTGCCTGTAAGAAACACAGCAAAACACAAGGTAAAGCTTTTTGTAAACTCTGCTGTCCACTGCAACACCCTTTAATCACTACCATACCAAAGCAGAATACATCTGTACTTTCTGTGGCCCGGATACAGTATTCGGATGGCAGGTATTCCTGTCACACACAGAGCAATGTCTTCTTTCTAAAGTGAAAAACTTATTAGGAAACCAGAATTTGCACAGCACAATCTTAAAATAATTTCGGAATTCCATTCAACTCTGCTTCAATGCAGTTTCACTCTATTACACTATTTGATTTCCCTGTAATCTGGCTCTGCCTCCAATCTGTAAACCATGCAAGTTAAATAAAGAGACACTACATTACAAATGCAAGCAGTACAGCAGGAAACCAAAATCCATCAGTAGATCACAGGATTTCATCATTTATTACTAGCGTTATTATACACATACCTATAGTATCTCTGAAAATTATCTACCCACACACATTGTTCTATACAGCAGTATTTGTAAAGCAATGCCACTTACTGTTAAGAATATAGTCATGCATTTATGGATTTTACAGTGAAATGTAAATTCCAAACACTAACTATAATACTTACTGTCCCACCTATTCACCTTGTACTATTATGTAAACAAATTACTTACATTTTGTTTCAACCTCCTCTAGAAAACTATCACTAAACCACCAGAATTTGCTGGCGTACAGGAGATAATGGAAGATAAACTTCTCATTTAGTGATCAGAATCTGATGTGTGTATATATATATACACACACACACTTTAATTTGTGAAGCTGAAAGAAATAGTTTACATTATAGAAATGTTAACTAAATGATAGGGCATTCAGTATTGTAACATAGGTTAATAAAACTGCCATTGTTAACATACTGCAAAGCAGTGGAGAAAGGAGAATTTGTGGGTAGATTTACACAAGTGTACTGACACATACAAATTTTAAACACAAATCTGAAAAACGGTGCTCAAAATGAGAACATATTATAGGTTTAATCACGACAGAAATTGAAACACATGATGAAAACAACCAAGTCATAGCGGAAAAAGAATTAAAAATCACTCAAATTAAAACCCAACTCCCACTTGCCTTACTTACATAAATAATCCCATTGATTTTAATGGGACTATTTGAATAAGTAAAGCCTGGAAGAGAACAGGATGAACAGCGTCAAACCTATGATGGGAACGAATTCAGAAATGCTTTGCGTAATATCCAGGAACGATTTCCACCTAGAACTCAGGAACTGGAATAAGACTAGTTCAGGTACTTAAATGAATTTGTAACCAGCACGTAACAGGAGAATCAGAATCTTCTGTTCGCTAAGGATGAAAGGAAAATATCCTTAAAACAAAAGTGGTTTTTCACATCAGATGAAAGGCATTTGTTAAACAAAGAGCTAAAGAAGTCTGCTATTCAAATGAAACACTGTACTACAAAAACCACAGCGAGACAAGCATTATTAGAGGCTTCACAGCAGATGGAAAAGCTACTTTGTTGTAGCCTAAAGATGTAAAATGCAATACCAGTCCCTAAGTGGCACTGGTACAACTGTGGAAATCATGCAGCCAGATGAAGCACATAAATTTCCCATATGAACAATTGTTTTCATTTTCCTCCCATGCCACTAGATATTATAAGTGGGAAGTAAAACACAAGTAAATATGTTCATTCCACTCTCGTGATCAGTGATAAATGAAAGGCTATTGCTGCCGCCAAAGGTCAGCGGCGGCCCCCCCGGCGCGGCGCGGCGCGGAGC
>VZZY01022589.1:0-26365 GCA_013400335.1 Eurystomus gularis
AGATTCTGTCATTATCTCAACCCACTCTGGGCACCACGTTGGGTGCCAAAAGGTTGTGGTGGTTTAGTCCCTGCTGGGGCCTGAGCACCACGTGCCGCTGCCCCCCCACCCCCGGGTGGGATGGGGGGAAAAGGGAAAGCACAAAGCCCGGGATTGACATAAGGAGAATTTAGAATGATAACACACAAGAAACCATCAGAACAACAACAGCAACAACAACAGTGAGTAAAACAAGGTCCAAAACAAGCGATACCGCGCGCACAGACAAGGCGGAGCAGAACCGGACCTGAACACCCTTCACCCGACTTCACAATGACATCACCATGGCATGGAATAGCCCGGCTGTGGCTCCCTCCCAACCCCTGCTGAAAATTAACCCTGTCCTGGACGAACCAAGCTACTGGTGCAGCTATTTCCTTTTCAGTTTAGCTAGTGACACACTCCAAGACTCAGAGAGCTGGGTACGTCCTGAAGTTATTAGGATTATACAAGCCATCAGGATAAGTAAGACAATAGGGACGTATCTGTTCCCAGCATCAATGTGAAACAAATTCCCCTACCAGGGATGTACACATCAAAACAGGCCTGCTCTCATATTCTCCCGACCATCTGCTAAAACCCTTCCACGTTCCAGCGTCTCTTACTTACCATCTGGATCACAGAGCTTCTTCAGAGCCCTGCACATCGGAGCTTTGATACGAAGGTTTCTGCCTTTGTAACGAACAGTCGTAGCCCTGCACACGTTGAAAGAGAAATTCTTACAGGCACCGTTAACAAATGTTTGTGAATGCATACGTATTAAGGACATGGTCAAGCACAACCATGGCTATAGGCGTGAACAAGAAAACGCAAGGGTTTGCTGGGCAGATTCACAAGAACATTTGATCTTTTCTATCACCTTGCTTTTCACTATAGAAATGCTTCTGTTGAGACCCTCCTCTTCCAGACTGGGCTGTTCACTTAGGGAGCAATTTTATTTTATAAAGCGGACCAGAATTACGTTACTTCAGTTGAAGAATACCCTCAGAGACAGCTTCTTCATAAAACACAAGTGCTTTTGCTTCATTCTCCCAACCCTTAATTGTGGGAAGAAAAATCTAAAGTTTCTAAAGTCTGTTATATCAATACCACATCTGTTGCAGGAATAAGGTCTAACAGCTCGTGCAGGAATCTGAACAAAGCAACTTTTACAACACGATTTCACTGGCTTTTAGCTTCAATAGCACATTAACAGCTATAAAGATCCTTAAAAGCAAGAGGCCATTTATGCTTTCACGCAGTGGAACTATTTGATTTCTTCAGTCAGCCCTGTTTTCATTTTAGAGACTTAAAAGGCAGGCACTGAGACCAACAAAGTCACTGACAGCAGTATTTACTACCTAGTACTTTGGGCAATGAGGATCACCGAGTATAGAGGCAGCAGGGTTGAACACAAGTCCTTGCAAGTAAAATGAAAGGAATTATGGAGAACATGCCCACAGCATAGGAGAAAATAAGATCTTGCCATAATGAAGACTACATCAGGCAGAAAGAGCACTTGTCTACACTGCTAAGAGGTAAATTTGCAGATGCCCTCCATCTGCACTGAGCTACCAGAAGCTACCAGAAGCTAGAGGGAGTATGTGAGCCCGCACTCTTTTGAGAAGTATGATGGCTCAATTAATGAGAAGAAGGTTCTCAGGTGCTCAGGAGAAACCAGCAATAGTGCTACTTAAGAAATAATAAAAACCCAAGACCTACTTGCCTGCTTTTAAACAGTGCTTCCTATGTCCACATCTGCCACAGCAGATCACACTAGAGCAACAGAAGCATTGTCATTACCTTTCCTCTTTCAATTCACCCTAACTGGAATTGTTTGAAGATCATGTGAGCTAAGGACAACCATCAATCTCTGCCAGTGGGAAGACTCTTAGAAGAGGACACAGTAACAGCTGTGGGCATCTAGTCAATGACATAAGGTAGCAATGAAAGGTTCCTCCTGGTCATGGCAAAGGACACCTCAGCCTTAATACGTGAGGCTCAATATGCTCTTGTCATTATCTTAAAGTGCAGATGTGACTATATCAGAAAATAAGCATTTTGTAGAAAAATATATCTCCTGAAAATAAGTTTAATCATCTGCACCTTCTTTTTTTAAATGTGTGAATAAACCAATTTCAATACAAGTGATGTCAAGATCAGTATGAACCAACCTAGATTCACTTATGCCAAGTTAACAGGGACTGCAATGTATACAGACAGGAAACTCGATTATAGATTCTGCTGCTCTCAAATTCAGCTAGTCCATGTTTGGACAACTTCTCTCTTGGGTCTGAATCTTTAGGTGGAGAAGCTCCACTTTTCTTCAGGAGCTCAAACTTTGGTCTCAGCCAGCAGTCAGAAGTGGTAGGCTAGTATAAAAGTGCCTGGTACAAAAGCTGAAGGATTTGGCAGAACCTACAGCATTTGCAGTAAATAAAACCTCTAGATCCATATTACATTTCTTTGTCCAGTGCTGATTATTATTTCCTCCAAGAACAGTAGCTGAAAAAACAGCTGAGGACTGAAAGTCTTCAACTTTTGCTCCTAGAAATCTCTCTTTCTGTGACACAGTTTGACGCTAAAGCAACATGTCCCCATGATTCACAACAAATACCATTTGCCTTTAAGTACAGGGATTCAATAAAAGCTGCATTTACTCTATTACCACTAATGCTGTTCATCACAGTAAGTAATTTTGTAAAGCTCACAGTGAGATGATAGGATGCACAAATGCACCCAAACACTAGAAAACGCAAAGTCTGGGAATGTAGTAGAGCAGTTGTACAGAAAACAATGCTGCTGCGTGAGCATTCCAAAATTATTGCCTTCCTTGTTCTTGCAGGGAGTTAATGACAGCAATCAGAATGGCTGTAATGATGTCCTTGCTAAGTGAGGACACGCCTAAATGCTCCCTCCTGTTCTAGTGGAAAACACAGTTTCACAATAGCCTCATACAAAATCCCCTACAGCCAGTGAGAATAAATCCAGTAATTCAGAGCACCTTGAGAAAGGTTGCTAAATTGCAAATTTATACTACTTTAGGACAGCAAATTCTTTTGACCAGTTGTGTGAGCTGAGACTCTCCTGCATCTTCATTTTAGCTAATGCAACGCCACTTTATCAAATGTGCCCTTGAAGTAGCTGCATGCAAGCGAAGAGTCAGAAATCATCTTGTTATAATTATTGTAACTTTGACAGTGTAAGGGCCTAAGTGAGAAGAGCTGTGTGAGGAGAACGTTATTTCTTCTTAGACAAACTGATCTGACTATATAAAAGCAGAAAAGCTTTGTGGAAATTGTTCCATCACAGGACTTGAAGGTGACTGAAGGAGGCTGAATGCTCAAAAGGCTGTTTGATCCACCTGGAACAGCCGAGCTCATTCAGTCAAGAAGGAAGAAGAAAAGCACTGCTGTTCATTTTTTGTATTTTCTATTTCTCTTAAAGAGCCTAACTAGCTGGTCATGAAGCATTTATTATTGAGTCAGGTTTCCTGGCAGTTGTTCTTGATCAATTTGTCCACCACCTGCTCAGCTGTTACCCTGGGTCACAGATCCCCACTATCTGTTACCTGCACGGAGCAGCTCACAAATGAACAGTGGCTCAGCGTCAGGAGCTCCTGGCTGCATTTGTATTTGTGCTAAAAAGGCAGAGAGGCAAAAAACCCCCACCCACCAAAGCCTAGGATAAAAGCCAGAAAGAAGCATGGGAAACATAAGCATATTACAAAAAAGATATAAAAATCGAAGAGAAAAATCATACTGGAGGAAAGAAAACAAATGTAAAACTGTTGACAGCCCTAAAAGAGGAGCAGGCGCTCCTGGATTCCGAGTACTGAGGGAGAAGGCTATGGTTTAGAATTTAGCAAGCAAAGCACACTGTTCAGTAAATGAATCATAGAACCACAGAACGTTAGGGGTTGGAAGGGACCTCTGGAGATCATCAAGTCCAACCCCCCTGCCAGAGCAGGACCAGGAAGGAACACAGAACTTGACAAAATAATGTTAAAACATTCACACAGAAGTTTGTGCCCTGGCTCTACAGCACTCTGCCATGACTACAGCAATCAATGCTTTTATCTTCATTGTTTCCTAAATAAATATCGAAGTAGCATCCCAGCTCTCTAGATTCAGGTGTTCTGCCTGAAGAGTCTGGAATAAATCCCTAATTCCCTTTTCCATAAGGAATTGTGGGCTTCAAGCAATCTAGAGAGTGTGATAATAAGTTATTCTTTAATATAAAATGAGACATATTTAGGGACTGTAATTTCCTAACTGAAGTCCAAGGCTGGGAGACTGGAAAAAAGAATAGTTCTGCTAATGTAAAAGAAAAGCACAGGAAAAAGGAGGCAGTCTGCAACAGAACTACTCTTACACTTTAAAATTTCCTTCTCTCACCTAGATCCTGGATGCTTCCAAATGAGAAAAAGGTAAATCTTAAAAGTTTTTTCTGCTGAATATGCATTAAGAACTACTTGTATAACTTGATACCAAGAGCATAATCTGCCTACGTAAAAAGATCATTTTTGTATACAAATGTTTACAGGATGAATTGCTATTTTATTATCAAGATTTTGAGGGAGTTACAAGCTCCCCCAGCATGTCAAATAGTTTGAAATTGAAGGCAATGGAGGATCACTCCTGCTCCACACAAAGCACGCACAGAAACTGAACAAGACAGATGAATCGATCAATAACTGTTGAAAGTTTCTGTCTTTAATGGTCTTTTTAGTTGTGACATTAAAAGCCTCCCAGGTTGGGGGGCAAGGCCATCTACGCTAACAGACAGTGAGCAGTCTGTGCTTTAACTTGAGTGTTTACAGGGTTTCTTTATTTGTTTGTTATGGTTTGGGGTTTTTTTAACTCATCCACAACTCCTCCAGACTGTACCCAGAAAATATTTTTATTTCCTCAAATGTAGTTTTCATTAAATGTGAAGATTGCTGCAAAACCTAAGTTAAATAGAAATGTTTCACTCCTCAAAGTGTAGTGAACCAAAAAAACTTTAAAGTTTCTTTAAATGGGTTTCTGAGCGGGTCTCATACACTGCCATAAATCTCTGTTTCTTGTTATGTATCTGAAGTGCTGAGGCCTGAGCTGTGGGCCCTGAGCTGGAGTTGACCTGTGAATGAGTCACAACCTAGCAGAATGTTTTGTTTTTCCTATTGGTTTCATGTTCCAGAGGCAGAACATGGCCCACCTGTGTCTGTGGCTCTGCCCTCACCCAGGTGGTCATGGTTGGGGTGGTGGGTGAGGCCAGGATTATATTAACCAGGAGCTGATTAGTTGGAAGAGCTTCCTGTTGGGTGGAGCTTCTGTTGGGGCTGATTGCACCTTGCTGAGCTCTCCTGGTGGTGTCCTTCCATGTGAAGGGCCACTGAGGAGCCATCTCTGTCTGTTGTGTCCAGCAGGCGATGCTGGCACCACAGTGGGCAGTGGAGGAGCTGGGCCCACAGGAACCGATGGCAGGAGTGTCTGCAAGAAGACTTGTGAGGGGCTGTTGCTGAGTTCAGTGTTGGCCTGTGTGATCAGGCAGCTGATGGCAGCATGGAATGGTGATGGCTGAACCAGCACAACAATATCCTAGCTTCACAATCTAGTGACATATTGTTGCTGTAATAAAATAATAGCAACAAAGGACTGGACAGAAAGTGATACAGATTCCCTATAATTCTAAGGGAGCTTCGTTTCATAGTTGTCCTTCTTAGCAGTTCTCAAGAACTTCTTTAAGCAGCTCCTGTGGGCCAGTGCTGACAGAAGTATGCAAAACTACTCAGACCAGTTACAACAGCTGACAGAACAATTCTCATCTTCCCTCTGTGTTTATAGATATCTAAACTTTGACCTATTTTCTAAAGGATCCCAAATTCATTCAGCTACAACTGTACCAAAGGCTATGGCCTACCCTGATTTTACACATTCCTAAAGCTCTGAAGACAAGTCCAGAGACACACAGCAGTGAATGACCAAACAGGGATGTTTCACATAAAGATTTTGCCATTCCTCGGCCAGCTGATTAAGTTTCCAGGCACTATTTAGGATCTGTGACCTGGGTTATAAGCTCAACTAGGAAGATTTTAAATACGGTTTTCTTAGGAGCACCTCACTGGGTCATTTGTTTTGCCATACACCACGTAATTATTACAGAAAGCCAGAGATTATGTGTAACATAAGCAAAATAAGCACCAAATTAAAATGTGTAACTCTAGGGTCTAGAGTCATCCTTCACATATTGCCAGGTAGCTCCTCACAATCTTAGCCTCTCTTGACCTTACCAATTAAATGAGGCTAATGTTTACCTACATCAGGAGAAGATCATCACAATAATACACGTTCACATGCCTCATTTTTAATCACTTCGGATTCACTTTCAACATAGTGACAAACCTTACAAAGCACGTTGAACTCGGGAAAACGAGGAGTAACACACTTGAAAGAAATATGTGAGGAACTGAGAAAAGGAACTGCTTACAAATAGAGAGGGGAATCATGGAGTTGTAACATCACTGAGCAAGATGGAAAGTTCACCATACTGGGATATATGCAACGTTTGCTTGTGTGAGATACGAGGCTGCCCTGCACATGCAGGAGATTAATTCAGATGGTGCAGACATCCAGGTGGTCATGAAGATGAAAATGTGAACATTGTTTCCCTGCACAGTTTGCTCCTCTCTGACTGACGAGGTTTACCCACCAAATGGGGTTAGGGTAAGAGATGCAAGGAGGAAAAAAGGAAACAAAGATGTTTCTTCCATCTGGTAGACAAGAAGCCTGCCCAAAATGCCTGCCTATATCCCAAACCCTAGAGAGATTCAGGACACTGTGGAAGAAAGGCTCATCCCAGGCCCATTTTAACCAGTAACTCCAACTTAAAGAAGTAATCTGCTTTAAGGATCATTTTGTTAGATGAATAAACTTACTAATAAGATTTTCTTAATGGTGCAAAACCCAAACTAAACCACAATTTGTCTTCTAATTTCAAAGTCCACAGTTAACCAAAGAATGAATGAGCGATCTCATAACTAACCCCATTCAAGACCTGCAACACCAGAGCACACTGTACAAAGTGCATCTCCCAGGAGATGAAAGGTTAATAAACTGCAGGGACCTCATCTGGAAACTCAGTTTGTGAAAAATAAAAACGTTCAACAACAAATATCTGTTTTATGTCAGGTAAGGTAAAAAAGTCAGCAGCTGCCAAGTGGGCAAACTCTTCCTCCACTGTACAGTAAACTTCACTTTATCAATACTTTGTCTGCTACGATGAAGCACCCTAAAAACACAAATGCCAAAAAATAAAAAGGGATCCGTAACTGACAGAAAATAATACTATAATCAAATCGCTTTTAAAGACATTATTAGGACAAATCAATGCCTGCTGAGTGATGCCTGCTTAATCATCACACTTTAAAAAATAATATCCTTTGAAAGAGACTTCTAAACACAGGATTATTTCTGAATACTTTAACTACAAATACATCAGGTGGTGTTCCCTCACTTCTCCTAGTACAGCAGCTTCTAACCCCTTCTATATTCTGGAAGTACACTGCCAATACTGAACCCCCAAACCTTGTAATTCTTTCTTGAAATGAAAAAGAATTACTGGTTCTTGAAGTCAAGTAGATGCAGAAGCAACTGGAGGGCTGAGGCCTAGGGTACACTGGAAGTGCTGTTTCAGGTCTGAAAGTCAGGACTTGTGAGCACTGTCGGCAGAACTGTTGGAGATGAACCCTCACTCCAAGAAGGACATTGAGGGGCTGGAGTGTGTCCAGAGAAGAGCAACAAAGCTGGGGAAGGGTCTAGAGCACAAGTCTGGTGAGGAGTGGCTGAAGGACCTGGGGTTGTAGAGCCTGGAGAAAAGGAGGCTTAGGAGAGACCTTCTGGCTCTCGACAATTCCCTAAAAAGAGGTTAGAGCCAGGTGGGGTTGTTCTCTTCTCCCAGGGAACAAGTGATAGGACAAGAGGAAATGGCCTCAAGTTGTGCCAGGGGAGGCTTATGTCAGATGTGAGGAAAAACTTCCTCCCTGAAAGTGTTGTCAAGGGCTGGCCCAGGCTGCCCAGGGCAGTGGTGGAGTCCCTATTCCTGGAGGGGTTTCAAAGCTGTGGAGATGTGGTGCTGAGGGACATGGGTTAGCACGTTTGGTACAGTTAGCTATACAGCTGGACTTAACAATCCTGAAGGTCTCTTCCAACCCAAATGATTCTATATTCCCTACAGTCAACAGAGTTATAAAGCCGTAACTTCTGTAAAGAATTCTCATTTCACTACCTTCTTAACTTCATCATTTCTTACTAATAACAATTAATGGCTTCATGGAAAAGGGGAGGAAAAAAAAAATGCGTACAAAACCAAGAATGGGAAATATCAAACTGCAACCCCCTAGACCCTGGATGACCAACTCAACAATCAAGCTGCTGAACAACGTAGTTTTAAGAATTTCAGGAATAAGTTCTTACTTACCCAGCTTGAATGAGCTCATTGAGTTTAGCTGCGTTCTTGTCATCCATACCTTTACAGAAAATGGAATAACACAGTGAATTAGGATTTGAAGCAATACTTTATGATCTTTTTTTGGTGTCCTGTTCAGCTTTCAAAGCTATTACATTTTATTCTCACATAGGATTAATGTGCAGAAATGTGCTGTAACATATCCTTTCTGAAAAGTTTCTGTTTTCCTAACATATTAGCTTTACATGATCCTTGCCATGAAAATTACATTTTACTTGGATTAAATGACCCTGGTTTAGGTGCTACATTTATATTGGGTTGCTGGGCGTTAATCTGACACTGTGGTATTTAAAAGAAAAGCTCCCTCATCTTCTTGCTCAATCTCTGTTGCTAAGGCAGCACAGCATAAGGAAAGAGCATCAAGACCTCACAGCGCTGAATGCAATAAAAAAAGTAAATAAAAATGAATGCACATGCAACCCACACTTCTTCTACACGTTACACAACACATTACCGTAACTCCCTATGGTAGTTAGGCCCTGATCTATCTACTGAACAATTAACCTCCCTCTGGCAATGCTGGAAGTACTCCTGACATGCTTTCATGTCTCAATAGCTCGACATTAAGTCATCTCAATTTCTGGGACGACAGGATTGGGTGAACACAAGAAAAAAAGAAAACAGAAACTACTTTCACCAGCTGCAGAGCAGCCCTCTCATAAACCGGGTGTAGCGGCTTTCAGCTTCAGCCCATTTGGAGATTTTCCAAGTGACAGTGGGTGAAACACGTAACAGAACATATAACCAAAGTTATAAAAAGCTGGAGGAAGAGCATACACGTGCATTGCCATGGTGACTGTGTGAAACCTTATTCCCAGCCATAGTAAGGAGGATCTGCTGATGCTTTTAAGACAAGACATGGATATGGGGAAGGAACACTAAAGGTGATTTCTACTGACAATGCAGTCTGTCTTTCCTCTGCACCTTCTTTGTCATGGAACTGTTCAAAACTGCTTCTCCAAGATGAACTAACCCACTGGAGATCTTTGAACAAACAGAAGAGAGTCACTACGAACATTCAAAACAGTCCCATTCGTGACACACCACAATAAAAATTCCAGGTGAGGATATAATATAGCAAAAAAAAAAAAATCACAATTCTATTAGGAATTGTGTATGTCCACTCACTGAAGCTTTCTTGTCTTTTTGACTTTGCAACTAGCATGACAAGTGAAAGTATATTAATGATCTTCCACGTCTCACAAATTAAACAAAACATGTAGAAGATGCACTATGACAGAACACTGACTCTACGAAAAGCTTGTAGACAAATGAAAAAAAAAACAAACCACAGATAAGAAGATAAAATGTGCACGGACTGGTGCATACAGTGGACATTCCTCTGCTCATTCTCCAAGCTCTTTCTAGTCTGGAAGCCATAAAGACCACAGGAACAGTATCCTGGGCTGCATAAAAACAAGCATATAATTCAATGACTCTAAGCGAGGCCAGCAGGTCAAGAGGGATCCTGCCCCTCTGCTCAGACCTTCCTGCAGTGCTGGGGCCAGCTCAGGAGCTCTCAGCATAGGAGAGATGTGGACCTGGTGGAGCGGGGCCAGAGGAGGTCACAAAGATGATCGGGGACTGGAGCACCTCTCCTGTGAAAAAAGGCTGAGAGCTGGGGTTGTTCAGCTTGGAGAAGACTCTGGGAAGACCCTGTTGTGGCCTTTCAATACTTCAAGGGGCCGGTCAGCAGGGCCCTTGTTAGCAGGGCCTGTTGTGACAGGCAAGGGGCGATGGTTTTAAACTAAAAGAGGGAGATTTAGACTAGAGAGGAGGAAGAAATTTTTTACACTGATGGTGAGACACTATCCCAGGTTGCCCAGAAAGGCAGTCAGTGCTCACCCAATAACTTAGAGAAAGGCACCATCCCAGACTTTGATTGGATAGGCAGAAATAACGTGGGTGCAACTGATACAGTTTACATATTTAACTGCTTAGTTTTCAAGAATAATGAGTAAGACAGGTAATCTAGATTGCATGTACATTTACCTGTCATCTGTCAGTATTACATGCACTGCACTCCACAGACAGCAAAAGCTAAAGAAATCTGTCAGAGAAAAAGGGGACTAATGCAACAGACTAAGAAAGGTCTTTAGAAATAAAAATATATTTAATGAAAAAATGACACCATAGGTAAGTACAATAGAATACAGTGATCACAAAAGCTGAGTAACTCCAAAGTGAAACTGTCTGAGACATTGCCAGCTTCAAGGGTAGACACTTCTGATTCTACCATATAAAAATAATTGTAAGTCATTAATACTCACATCCCCCAATCTTTTTCCTTAGTTCCCCATAGCAGATTAAGCCATACAGCTCCAGGGACGATTTTTTCAGCCCTTGAGAAAAAACTGAAAAGCAGAGAAGGTGTAAGTGAGATGCAGACTGCAGCTACTCACCCACAGCTACATCGCAGATACTCATTTCGACACTGAAAATGAGAGGAGTTCTATTTCCAATGCGAAACATTGAAACTTTGTTCAAGAAACCCTACAACGAGGCAGGTTCACCCATTTCCTTTTGGCGACTTAAGTACCTGGGAAATGCACATTTTTTTAGATCACAGAAAAAACAAAGCAGCTTCCACAGAATTTCAACAAATACACAAAACAAAGCTAATTCTTAATAAAGCCAACTCTAATATCGCTTAACCACTTTCTAAAGGAAGTGTCCGGATGTCACCAAGAACTCTTTCTTCTATGAATATGAAGAAGCAGGTCTGAATTTTCCAGAAGGCAGATAATGTCTTCTAGGCACACCAATGAACCTTTAGGATTTAATGCAAATTCTTGATTCTCAATTTTTACATGAAGAATTGCACGCATTATATTCAACTTTTCAAGTCTTTTTTTTCTCCCTTCTCATTAACCTCTATTTTGTGGACGTTATTATGGGTAACAGATCTAAGTATCTATGTCAGCAAAAAATATTTATTCTTGTGTATTCGTCAAGAATTCAGTTCTCTTTGACTTGCAGACTAATTTAACCTCAAATTCCACACATACAGTTTTCTACCAATACTAAAGCTAACCAAACTACTGCACCAATTCTTAAATTAAAGTGAGATTTCAAATCTTTTGTGTATAGACAGGAAGCTTTGCTACCCAGAAAACAGATGAAGCTCCTTCATGATACTTACTTTTTAAAAAAAGTTTTCTATACTGTGTTTGCTCTAACATTTGTAAGATGTGTTCACAGATACCCTATGCAGTATTTCTTTCCCCATCTCTACCATCCCTCCCCTCCCTGATGGCACCAGAAGGCGGGATTCCAACCCTCACAAGACTGAGCTCTATGCTAAGCCCATTTCAGCGCATACTAACCATTATCAAAGTCAATGTACTTTGAGATCTTGTGCCAGGTGCGGTAGTAGAAGTGGCGGACCTGTTCCTTATTCTTCACCATGCTTGCTGGCTTGCCTTTCTTCTTGTATTTCAGGGCAATGTTGTTCTGGATAGCTTCAAAGTCCTTCCCATGCTGAATAAAACAAATCCAAATACTCAAAATCAAGTTTGTATCTTGCCATAAGCCAGCTCAAACACCACAAGGGTCTTTGGGGTTCTTTGTAGCAAATTCGATTTCAATGCTCATGGGTATCAAAACTCAACAGCAAAAGAATGATGCTGGTTTCCTTTATTTTATATAAAATGCACTATAGAAGCCAAATAAATTACTTTCCAATTTCTTGAACTGTTTCAACATTTTAAAAGTGAGTTGCTAGCAAACTTTTTTTAAAAAGAAAACTTTATTCATAGATGTGCTACGCGGCAGCATTGAAAGTACTGACTTTCACACTGGCTTTTCTCTGCATTTTTCCCCTCATCCTTCCATTTCTGAATAGGGTGAACAAAAAGCCTAAAATATTTAAGAGCTTCCCTTCTATTTACAGCAAATTTTGTGTTCTGGTTATTAGGAGTACAAATTTGAGTTTCAAATAATGAATAAAAATACTCTATTTTTAAAAAACAAACAACAAATTAAGAACTTCTTACAGAAAACACATATTTACACTGTAGGTCATGCAGAAGTTTATTCTCACAGTAAAAGCAAAAATGAGACACTTAAGTGTCCCTTCAAAACCAGCTAATTCCTATGAAATCCTTGGAGTTCAAAAGAGGAAAATTTCATTTTACACACATTACCACTGAACTCCTGAATCACAAAACGTCTTGGTATTCCAAAAAGGTTGGAACCGATTTAAATTCCAAGTGTGAAAACCTCTTTTGAAACATAGCAACACAAAATGAACAGAAGTGGGGGACCAAACAAACTGTCCCAAATCCATCTTAGAGCAAATTTTTGAACTTTCCTCAGCATTACAATAAAAAAAAAACAACTTTCAGTGATGAAGTGACCTAAAAGTTACATAATTCCCACAAACGTCACTGCAAGTCAGAGGGTTAAAAAAAGAAAATAGTGTTTAAGTGTCCTTTTTGTCCACAAAAGATATGTGCGTGAATCATGCCTACCACTAACAAAAAATGTTTTAAAATACATTTCCTTTGCACACATGCAAAGAAAACCCACCACCACTTCTTGTTTTCACCTTTAGTATGTATTTTCGTAACAGAAATGCTCTTAAAATAATCATAGGAACAGGACAACCAAGAATACACCATATAAGTCATCTGAGATAAAAGTGAAGATGATCTAACTTTTCTCTCTTAGCCCTGAACTGGCTCAAGTCTTTTTGTGGTCAAAGACTAAACACAGTGCCTACGATTCTTACTACAATAGAACACATCTTCTTGTTTGGTAATATTACAGCATAAGTATGTTGCTTTTGAAAGTTGAGATCAGGACATTATTTATTTCTCATTTGAAACAGAATCATAACTGAAATTATTTTAAACATTCATGAATAACACTGTGCATTTCAAACAGATCAAGTTTGACACTTTTGAAAGTGCTGATGGGCTGGGAGAGTTGGGGTTGTTCAGCCTGGAGAAGAGAAGGCTCTGGGGAGACCTTATTGCAGCCTTTCAGCATCTGAAGGGGGCCTACAAGAAAGCTGGGGAGGGACCTTTTACAAAGGCTTGTAGGGATGGGATGAGGGGTGACGGTTTCAAACTGGAAGAGGGGATTAGATGAGAAATTAGGAGGAAATTCTTCACTCTGAGGGTGATGAGTCATGGGCACAGGTTGCTCAGGGAGGTTGTAGATGCTCCATCCCTGGAGGTGTTCAAGGCCAGGTTGGATGGGGCTTTGAGCAACCTGCTCTAGTGGGAGGTGTCCCTGCCATGGCAGGGGGGTTGGAACTAGATGATCTTTGAGGTCCCTTCCAGCCCAAACCATTCTGTGATTCTATGAAATGTGGCTTATGACTGACAAGTGGTTTCTAGCCAACTGTACACACATCTGCATAGACAAACAAATGCGTATGTGTACGGATGAATTTTGCTCCTGCAAATCTCAAATGAATCAACCTTCCTCAGGAATATCCGGATACTAAATGAAGCCAGCTAAGCTTGTGATCTTTCCCTACATGTACCTCATACAGTCCCTCGAAGAAGGTATTTTTGTCCTCTGTGCTCCACGATTCCCACTGCCGTCTGACCTTCTTTCCTTCCTCCTTCTCTCCAGCCGAGGAGCTCAGGTTCCTTGCTGCTGACTTGGAATTCCCAGCAGGATTGCTGGGGGGAACTCCTGATGTGCCACCAGATGTAGTCCCTCCATTATCTGCTGCTGCTGCTGCAAGAAAAGGAACAGAGTGAGTATTAAACCAATAGGAGGATTCGTGGATTAAAAAAAAGGGAGACACACAGAATTTCCTCCTTCTTCCCCACTCCCATCTGTATCAGTTTCTTCTCAAGATATTGTGTCTGAAATACAATCAGCAAACAACAAGGTTTGTTTTCAAGAAATAAAATCTCAAAGAGCAAAATCAAGAGAAAGGTCGCAATGGCTTACTTGTGTATTTTGAAAGGTAAGACAGATAAGCAGGAATATACCAAAGCAATCTCTAAAAGACAACACACTCTCTGATGCTCATACACTGGTGTGCTCTGCAGCTCCCCCTCTGCAGCTGAGGGGAACTTCTGAGCAATGCTGAACATTGATGTAACCCATAAAGCAAACTAGTGACCGTGAGAAAACACATGTAATTTCATATCCGTGTCTTTCGTCTTGATCCTCCTGCCTCTGAAACAACTGCAGTAACTAAAGGACTGAACGATGTCTGCTTTAGTTGACCACAGCATAATGCATCAGCATCCTTAAGAATCTGATACTCAGTATGAAGAGTACCAGCTCTGACAAGTTATCCCAAAGATGGCAAGTGCCAGTTCCTCCTCCTTCCCCAGACCCTGGCGTGGCTGTTGGAAAAGGGCACAAAAGTGTGATCTTGATTGTACCTTTGTCAGTTATCGGCACCCCAAAGACAAGGAAAGGTGGATAAGGAAAGAAACGCAAAGACCAGAAATACAAAATGCGAATAAAGCCTGATGGAACTGAGAGAATTTGCTGTTTATGCAATTAGGGGACAGAGAGGAAAATGGGATGGAGAAACTGCAGGAAGGTGAGAGCTACACATAATGCAGTAATTTCATTCCCTCACCTGAATTCAGAAGAAAAAACCTCTTTTATTTTTAAATCACCTCTGAAACTGTTCATCTTTCAAAGACATTTTCATCAGCAGAACATTATCAACTAACCTTAAACCTGTGATTTATTCACAACAGAAATCAAACCAAACACGATGCTTGGATTGACACTGTAACAGATGAGTACAGTGTTCATCCAGCAACCAGGGAGACCTCCCAGGAAGCACGTTCCTTTTTTCCCCATGAAAATGTAACCATTGTCAGCAAACTAGTTTCAAAATACATTATCTTCTGTTTTCCTATCAAGTGTTATTTAAGATTTGACTGTCCGTGTCCATGCAGGCCTGTACTTAATAAAACAGAAGCCTTTGAACATTAAACATTCATTGCTCATTATAAAGAATACTTAATGACCATTTCCATTTTTCCGGTTACTGTCCTTTATATTTGTGTTTTATCTCATGATAAATTGGCTTGCCTTAGTTTACCTGCTTATAAATCCAGCCTGTACACTATAGTAGTCTCAACTAGTTCCCCAAACTTTTACACTCACGAGCACCAATATCCCTTTCATATTTAGGCTTTAGAAATTACCTTTTAGAATTATATGAAAGCAGTTCGTTTAACTGCCAAAGTCAGTGGTTTTATATCTATATATGTGTTTGTATATCTCATTCAAAACCTGGGATATCCCAGATTGATAATCTTAATTTTTTTTTGTTGTAAGTATCAGAAGAATCAACTGTTAGAGGCTTACTACGTATTAGAGGTTTGAAAAACCTGTATGTAAACTTTAACTGTAATTAGTCATTTGCAATTTGAAAGTAATTCCTTTGGATGACAAAACTGTATTTCTCCAAATCCTAAAAAAAGCTGTTTGTTCAAGTAACAAAGAGTACTTGAAATCAAGCCTGGAAGACAGCAAGAGATGTGAAAGTACCTTTTTTTCCGTCACACAATACATATGTATTTGATATAAAATGATAGTTAAGGTTAATGTTTCTTTTATTTCTACAAATGACTACTTGATCCTTTCAAAGAAAATCACTGTCGCCACAGGGAAGCATGTTAGGCAAAACATGAAAAAGAACTGGACACCTAGAAGAAAATGCACTTAAAAACCACTGCCCAAATAAACAGCTTCTCTATATGTAAGAGCCTTCATCAGCTACAGATAAAATAATGAAAGTTAAGCAATTTATTTTTTATTCTGGTACTGTGAAAGTAAATCCTTTATAAAAAGGAAACCATTATCAGAACCCGAGAACTTTAATAGATGGCTGAAAAGAAAACCAACAGTTTTAAGACACAGAATTGCTTCTTTATTCTGCAAATGTGAGAATATCACAATTTGCATGGTAAAGAAATACAGATCTTAGTTCCAACCCGTTAGTCCTCGACCTCCAGCCTCCTGTTGCTACCAGCTCCCAATGCAAAAGATGTCCTTTATCAAAAGGCAGCTACAGGACTCCACTCCACAGTTACTATTCCAATTACAGACCTCTAAATTTCTGAGAAATCATTTAGACAAACCACGAAATCAGGGGTTTGTGGTTTTGTCTGTTTGCTGGGTTGTTGTTTTCTGTTTGGGGTTTTTGAAAGGTTGAGTTTTTTTACATCACTTCATATACATACTGAAATAAGTAAAAACCTAAAGTCAGCTGTCTAAAGTCCAGATGTTATCAAGGATTTTCTGAAGATTGTACAGTACACCTGGTGCACATGACAATTTCATTATTAAAAATTCTAAGAAGCAAAAGTATCAGTGAGAATGTTAAATTCTAGTAAGACTATAAGGTTCAGTAGATCTCCTCTTAGTTGTATGTAAAGGACTAAATGAACAGGATAGTTCTATGGAGCACATGCTAAGGTCCCCAGATTAAACTTCTACAAGGATACGTAGCTCGTCATTGCTCTTTTGCTCCTTTATATATACTTACTATTCTATGAGACAAACTGTAGTCCTGGGAAGTTTATCACAGTCCTTGTTTTAAACACAAATAAATTACCAACCAGACATTTGTTTACGGACTCATACATGAAGATCTAAAAATTCTAATATCCTGTTAGCTCTACAGAGATCTTACATGCCACTGAATTCCTCCAGGAATACAGGAGTTTGCTCTATCAACCTTTTGCATAAACATTCTTACTACTGTGCATGGTAATATTCACCACTGGGTTACCACAGCCCACTCTAGAGCTTACTGGATCACTAATGATAGATGATGATGATCATTAATTCCCAACAACAGATTATTTAAAATTTCAGCAGTGCATTAAATCAAAAGGTCCACTGAGGCTCACCAGACCATTGCTGCTACAGAACAGCCAGTGAGAGGAAGGTGGTCTCCTCTACCAACCTGCTTGGGTGCTTGTTCTAAGTAAAATCGTTTACAGAAGGCCAACACAGCACCCAAGACAAAGACAAGATGGTCATTTCACTCTGTCTACTTTTCCTGCATCACCCAGCCTTTGCACTGGACAGCCACGCAATCAGAGCTGCGACAATTCCTCTCCTTCACTCCAGGACACGGTGGAGCACCAGCACCTGCACAAAAGGTACAAAGCACCACGCCTGGACGTGTAAGTTCTCAGCATTTTCACTCCGCTTTCAGCCCACAGTTTGCAAAGACATCAGGTTTCTGTCCTCGGTATTTGGACTGTAACACCCAACAAAATCATGGATCAGAACTGCCATGTTTCAGAGAAACTTACTCATTCCTTTTACTCATTGTTCTCTACCCATCTATACGTTCCGTATTAGATACTCATTTATCTGTGAATGGCATAACATCATCTCAAACTACAGATGATGTCTCTGTAAGTCTAAGCAAGACACAAACACCTGCATAAATTTACATACAAGGATTTAAAGACTACCATTTTAAAATCTGGTATGAAAATTATAAACAATGGAAGACTGCGTATATCAAACAACTGAGCCATCGATAGGATGGGTGTCTTATCATGGCTACAGCCAGAAGTTCTTCCTTACAGGCTCTTACACAGCATCTTAGTGTTTGGTTTTCAATTTTCCACTAGCAGCTCTTACACACCAGCTCATTGATATCGTCATGACAGATTCCACAGCCACAGAAGCTGGAGTTCAGAGTTAATCTCCACTACACCCAGGTATCTCAACACATAGGCTGGTCCTCTTATTGGTGTCCTACAGGTTTAGCTTGCAAAATCTTGACTTTCTCAGGAGTCAGCACTCAAATATAGGTGGAATGTCTATCAGGGAATACCTTTGTAAATGAGATGGTACTTTCACAGACTCTGGCATGCCACAGGCCAAACGTGAAGTGCTAGGCTGCTAAACTGGCTTCCTAAAGCACAGGATGCGAATGCTAACTTTTAACACACCAGAAAGTTTCCTTCAGAACATTATTTTTTCCCTTTTTGGGTTCCACAGGAGCCATTAGCAAGGCTAAACTACACAAGATCACCTTCAAAAGTGGTTTTGGTAAAGGCTGCCATTAAAGAGCTGTACCAGAAAACACCCTGGAGCAATTTTATTCTCACAAACGTGCATTACTGCTCAGCAGTCTTATCAAAACACCTCTTGTCAACAGAGCTGCATAAGATGCTGTGATCTCTACCTTCCAGAAAGCTTCGAATGTATTCTGCCATTCTCACAGCAGAGCATCTACTCACTGATTTAATGAAAAAGACAAAGCACCCAAACTTTCTTTCTGATTCCTTGGTAAACAAGCCTCCTGTCTTTCCAATGGCAGATACATCAAGATACACTTCACTGAAGAAATGAAGCGGATGATCCCACAGAAACTGTGCACTTTAGGAACTTAAGTGAAGGCCCTTGCTCTGCGGAAGGGCAACCCAACAAAGCCGCACGCTGGATCCAACCTGCTTTTGTCTCCAAGATTTGTAGCTAAGAAGAGAACACAGATGAGAGAGGGAGAGAGACACATGTTCCTTGCAAGTCAATGCTTCGTTCTGAGTACTAACATTTTAACTGGGAAACAAGTTTCTACCTTGCATGCCTCCACAGTAAATAGCATGGACTGCTAAGAAGGGTAAGTCTAGGACAGCTCATGCCATATTGCATGGTTATACTGTGTAGCGTTCTTGTTATGAATTAACATCCAAGGTTTTAAACACAGAGGTAAGTGTCCTACAAGGATACAGACAGTCCAGCTTCTTCTACCTCTTATTATTTAGAAGGTTTGCAAAACAAAGATGTACTTGAATGCGTTTAAACATGAACAGTGTCAATTATCAACAGGAGTCTACAAACAAAACTGCACTGTGGGCTTGCTTTCCTACTGACAGTACACATTTAAGCTATCAAACACAGCATTATCTGAGTTAACCAGGCATCGCTGTGAAAAATAAAAATGATTTATTACAAATTTGGCTACTCCTCCACTAAATCATTATTCTCTTGCTCTTTCACTAGAAAACACCCATAAAGCCTGGTTCCATCTAAAGCACACGGCTGTGCAGCCTTGCAGGCAGGCACCTGCCAAAGTTCAATACTTACTGCACAAGGGCACATGAAAAAACCCTCCTGTCGTGCTGTGGGATGAGATACTGCCGAGTTCTGGTCCTGAGCCACTTGCAAAAGAATGGAGTGAGAACTGGGGTAAACGGGAGGGCAAAGAATTAATTAAAGCATTTTGGGGTAGGATGGAAAAAGTACCAAGTATAAACAAGATGGTCAAAATGTTAGAACAAGGGACTGTGCCAGTATTTTTTAGAGTCACTCGTGCCTTTGAGAAATAATGCTGGAGGAACAACACTTCAAATGAAGGCTACAATACATTCTGCAGCATACACATTTGGGAAGGCACAGTAAAACTGCACCATAAGCACCTACACTGGGTATCTTGATATATACATCCTCCCCATAGTAGAAGACAGTAGTTCATTTAATCCACATGCTATGGGACACGCAGCTTTGGTGGACTGAAACAAAGTGGGCTACTTCCTAGCAAGTTTGATACCATGTCAAATGATGGAACGTTTCAATTCAACTAATGCTTACAGATGAATAATTCTTTTTTCAAGAAAGAACTGCTTATTACTGCAAAACAAATCCAGATATTTGTTTGGGCTATTCTAACACATTTTATGAATGTGTAGAGGAGCAACAGCATGAAAGACATCTTTAAGCCTCAGCTCATCACTGTTAGACTCTGTTAATATTTCCTCCTGACTGCATTCAGAAAATGGATAAAAACATGGAAACAGGAACGCTACTCCAGTTCAAACTAAATCTACAGCACACAAGGGCAGCATATTCCACATTTTCTTTTACTAATGTGGTCACAACACCCACCTGCATATTCCAACTGCTCATGCTTCATGGAAAAAAGCCTTAAAACCTGTACTCAGCAACCATGTATTTGTATTTGAGAAGTAAAGTCCCAGAAATCCTTCTTTTCAGGAACCTTATATTGGTCCACTTCCTCAGTGAACCTTCCCGCTCTTGAACTCTTAGAATAAACTGCCTCTACCCCATGATTCCTTCAAATCCCTCCTCCACTTTCATGCAAATTACTTTAAGACTGACTTCCAGGCATTTGTACTTCAAAAGGCATGCATTAGTTGAGGTGTAGACTATGAACTTGAAAATACAATGAAAAGATGACCAACGTATGAAAATAAGATAATAATCTTTAAAGAAAAATGCACATATTTAGATATTTGTGCAGGAAATCTGATAAAACCTTCCAGCAATTCCAAACGGATTGGCTGTTTGACATGAAACAGTTTTCAAGCTTTATTTTTACTCTGCTACTTTCTGTCAGTTCTGCCCTAACTCAGAAGTGCAACTCAGTACCAGCATCCAAATACTCTGAAACAGAATCCAAAGATGCAATTAAAGATTACATCAGGATAATCTGATGATTAGCAATACGTTTATACATTCTACCAGACAGAATTTGAGAATTATTAACAATATTCCTTGAACAATAGTAAGGTAAAAGTTGAAAAGTCAGTAGCTGCTGAGTGGGCAAACTTCCTCCAGCTTACAGTGAAGTTCACTTTATCAATAATTTGTCTGCTCCAATGAAGCACCCTAAAAGCACAAACACCTAACGTAACAAGGAATCTGTAACAGACCGAAAAAAATAATACTATTTTCAAAAGTCTTAAAGACATGATTAGGACAAGTCAATGCCTGCAGAGTAATTACAATTTGAAAGGAATTAAGTTTATTGACTACAGTCCTTAATAACAGCCTTTGAAAGAGTCTTCACTTTAGAATATGGATCCTAAAAGCAGGACCACTTCAACATTTTAATAAAATTTCAAGCGTCACATAGCATTATTGAAAGACCACTGAAAGACCAGAATTACCTTTGCAGCTATCACCTTGACTGTGACATGCAAAATGGACAAGCTTCCAGCTGTCAGAGCAAGATCTAAAGCTTTTTATCTTTTTATACTTACAGGGGGAGGAGAAAGTTGGTGGGACAGCAAGTGGAATGATTTAAGTCCAATCTCTGTCAGCAATCTTCACTCTTCAATTAGTTCCCTATTGGAAGCTAGTTCTGTGAGACACTTCACTCAATGCAAAGCCCTATAATTCTGATTATATTATATAATTATTATAAATATTATATTATATATATTATATAATATATTGATTGCAAGACATTCCATCAGGGAAAATTTAGAGAAGCCTGGAAAACCTCTCAGTATACATCCCTGGATGTAAAGAACTCAAATTAGAAAGGATCCCGCTCCATGGCTCTGTTCTCCAAGATCTGACAGTTAATCTCAGCCCTATCAAAGAAAGCAACTTTGATGCATTCCCATCAAAACTAGCCAGTCAGAGCTGCGGCTGGCCCTACAATCCAAGAAGCAAAAGCATAACCATCATTCTACCACCGACTGTCAACCCTGATGATTTAAGAATTTTCCCCAAAACTGACAACATACCCTGGCATAATGAGTACAAGCGCTAGCTAGGACTGATTATCAAAATAGTATTTTTCCATTCGGTATGTAATTTTATTAGGATTATTTTGGAATCTGAATTGCAAAAGAAGCCAAGCTTTTATGGCAATACACCTAGCTAAAAATTGTTCTGCTGCTCTAAAACTGGGAATCAGTTTTTATGTATATACACAAAAATGGATATATACGTGCACAAAGATACATGTACTTTGTTCACATGTGGATACACTTCCAAAGCAATGGAGTAATTTCAAATGCATGTATTTGACTTGTCAATTATGGGCAACATGTATTCCAAAGAAACACCTCACATTTAATACTATTTACAACCCTAGGAATCATTATCTGTAGCTAAACACTTCTGGGTATTCCATCTGGGTTTTTATCGAGTTTAATGCAACTGGGAGAAAAATTATGAAGGCCTTTCTGTCCTATCCTCCAATATCACACATAGGAATTTTTAACTTAAAAAGTTTAAGAGATTAAAGACGGTTTACTAAGGTATTAAAAGTACTTTAGCCAATTACGTAAACTGTCGAGCAACTGAGTTCAAGAATTTTTTCATGATATGGCAATAACTAAAATATCACATTTTACACTGCTTGGTTACTGTAACACAAAACTATCATAATCCTAACGTTTACCTGATGTCCAGCATGTGCATGCCACCGTAATGAACAAAGAGTACTATAAACTCCCAAGTCACATTTACACTACATGGAGTTTTACTTCGTTTTAGCAGACAAGAGTAAACTTGAGTACTTTTGCACAAAGTATCCAAAATTAGTCTCAAGTACAGCTCCACTACAGTGCCAGGTAACTGCTGAGCACACACAATAGCAACAAGATATTCAAATATTCCTGCTGTCTTCTAGCTACTCAAGTGAGAAACAGCTTTGAAAGAAATCAAATTCTTATTCTACAGCATTAAGGTGAAAAAACACCTGTGTGTGTCTGTGTGTGTGTGTATGTACATACAAACATCCAGATGTGCACACAACATTCTTCATAAACACTTGAAATTACACGGAAATGCCCAAAGTGTTCTGAAATAGTAATGCAGGACTCACAAAACCTTAGGAACAAATATGTCAGTATGTGTATTCCATAGCTGTTTCTTAACGGGTTCTTCAGGCAAAATGGTCAGAAGAATAATTGGGGGAAATCACCAACTGGGTTGGTTTTTCCCCTTTTTTAACTAGCACCCAGTGAATATTTTGTTATTATCCAAGAACAGAATTCAGGCTGCTGCCACCTGATTACATGGCTACCTAGAGGCTAATTTCCTAACCAAAACACAGGAATTTCCTAAAACTCAAGAGAGATTAAATGCAGGAATCAAAGGTTCACATCAACAAGAGATATTTTTTTTTCCTTCTCCACGTACACATCCAAACCCCCCATTTCTGGAAGTGCAAAGGGGATAGTGGGTAGCAAAGAGAAGCTGAAGCCTTGGGGCACAAAGAAGCTTTTAGCTACTGTGAGAAACAAGCCCCAAAACACCTTCCCCAAAACCAAACAAAAGATGGCATCTACAGGAGGAGAATGACAACACCTCAGCCCACCACACCCTTACCCGCATGTTTTAAGGGTGCCAAAATACAGTACCTTTGCCTTTTGCAGCAGTGCTGCTGCCAACTGAAGAGGATGCCTGGGAATCCTTCTTCTGCCTCTTGCTCTGAGGTCTGACGCTGGACCTGAGAAAATGATGCTGGTCCTGGCTGTGGGAGGGCTGGAGGGAGGCCGGGGCCTGTGATAAGCTGGGGTTTGGAGTGGGGCTGCTGTTAGTGTTGCTGTTAATAATCTTCTCTTCTTTCTTTGTGCTGCTGCTGCCTGGAGCTGCCTCTCCTCCTCCTCCTGCCCCTTCTTCCAGGGACTCCTCATCTCCTCCTGCTCTCTTGCCCAGCTTTTTCACCCCTTCCTCCCCGCTGCTCTCTCCCAGTTTCACTGTCATCCTGTTGGGGAGGAGAGAGAGAGAAGAGGGGGGCACCCAGTCAGGCCTGGGAGCCCCCCAGAGAGGGAGAGAAATCCCCGGGCTGAGAAGGGAGAAGTTTAGCTGCAGAAATTCCTCTCAACATGGCCGCCGTTGTTTGTTACTAAATCCCCTTTCGTTTGCTGTCCCGACCCAACAACCTGTGCCGAGGGCGGGAGGAGGAAAGCCCCGCCGGACCCCCCCCAGATCGGCCCAAAAGGCAGCCGAGCTCCCCAGGCAGCCCTCCAGCACCCTCCGGGAGGGTTCGGGCCGCCTTTGGGGGAGAAATCGCCCGGCCAAACTCGGGCGTGTGGAAGCGCTCGACAGCCGCCGAGAGGAAAGGCAGCGGCCGAGCCCGGCGGAGCGGAGCAGGGCAGCGCGGCCGGGCCGGGTCGGCTCGGCTACTCGCCCACCATCCTACCCCTTCGGCGGCTCCTCGGGCCCGGGAGGGCTCTTCTTCCTCCTCACCATGGAGCCGAGGTGCTCCGACCTGCCGCAGGGGGGGCATTCATATTCCTGGATGCGGCGGCGGCTTCTCCTCCTCTCTGTGTGTGTGCGTGTGTCTCTGGGGCTGGGACTGGCCGAGGCTACCGAGGTTTCCAGCTCCCCCTCCGCCCCCACGCCCGCCGAAGCCCCGGCACCTCTCCGCCGCTCCCCGCAGGGCAGCCCTGGGCCCGGCCGCCTCCTCNGGACCCCCTGAATCGTTTCTCTCTTTTAATTTGAAGAGCAACGAACTCTGCGGGCATCTGCGGCGGCTCTTCCCCCCTCACCTCGACGGGGACCCTGCAACTCAGGGCGATGATGCGACCTCTTGGCCAAACAAAATAGTTTGTGAAACATCATTTGCCAGAGGTCCGCTCCCCGGCCTTCTGAGAGCACTGCTGAATTCCGAACTGGGGTTCTGAATCTGACATTGGGACCAGTCACTGGGGTGACCTCTCACTCTGTATCTAACTGGGTAATTCTAAAGCTGGGGTTCTTTTTAAGACTTGGAAACAAAATGCCAGATACACACATAAGCTTAAGGCATTAAATCGTATTATCTGCTAAAAACCCAACTACTGTTTTTTTTTCTTAGAGTGTAAAAACATTACCGCCACCATATCTAAAAAGAAGCCAACATCTAAGAAAGAAACCACTTCCAGCCAAACAGAGAGAGGGACAAGTTGCAATGCTGCTGCCTTATCACCAGAGCAGGAGCTGCAGTCCAGCTTTCATTGAGGGAAAAGGTAAAAACCAACAATAATTAAGGGAAAAGATTAAAAGCAACATGAGAATGAAATTCCGAGTATCACAAAAAAGGAATGGAATTACTGCAGATTAGGCTGACACAAGAATAACGTGGTTTAAAATAAACAGGATGCATCAGCATTATACAGCGTACAAATGTGTGAGATTACAGTTTATGGATTGTATTCCTGCTATTAAAATGATACTTTTCCCTCTAATGATTTTCAGCAAGAGCACAGATCTACTGATTCCAAGTTATGTTGAGCAACGTTCCATTCTCTGTAAATGCTCAATAAACTGATTTGAACCATGGAGGCAAACTTGGATTAAAACTTGGTGAACCGTTCACCTGACAGGTCTCTAGTTACAAGCACGAAAGCGTTCCCCATACAACAAAACTTGCAGCATTTTCAGTTATTTTGAGGACAGACATCTTCCAACTCTGTGCCCAAAAACTTCACTCAAGTAAGGCTGAAATCTCCTTGATTTCCAGTTTAGTGCTATTACCACAAATTAAACGATGCATCCACCGGCATCCCCCAACAATTAGTAGGAGGTATCAAAGAACTACGTCTCGGGCAGAGCTCCTTACAAAGCCAGGGTGGCAAATCTCAGTGTCTGCGCCACTTCCCAAGAGCTGGCTCCTTCCAGCGTCCTGCCCGAACCCTTCGGTAGCGCCCTGCGCCCAGTTTACTCATCTCAGCTGCTTTCTCCTTCCGTTTTCACGCCGCCCCTGCTTTTCCGTTTTCTTCCAAAGGGAAAACACCAGCCTCGCTGCTCTGGAGCCCTGAACCTTCACGCTTAGTCCCTTCGCTGCCTCCTACTCGGGTCCGCTCAGAGGCGATGCTCTCCCCGCTGACCCCAGCGCCGCCGCGCCCCTGCCCTAACACGAACAGGGGCAGGAGAGCTGGGCCGGGCCGGGCCGGTCCCCCGAGGGACACGCACGCCCCGCGGGGGCCCACGGCACAGCTCCTCTCCCTCTCCCCTGCCCTCCGCCCCCGAGGGAGGCTCCACCCCCCGCCCCGAGCCTCACCTGCCGCATCAATGCCACCGTGCAGCCTCCGCGCTCCAGCTCTCCCGCCGGCGGCTGCCCCGGGTCCTCCGGCACCCGCAGCTCCAGGCACCCCAAGGCTGCGCCCCAGACCCGCCAGCTCGGGAG
>VZZY01022590.1:6954-28710 GCA_013400335.1 Eurystomus gularis
CCAGGGGAGGTTTAGATTGGACATGAGGAACAATTTCTTCCCCCCCAAGGGGTTGGGAAGAGCTGTCTCAGGCTGTGCAGGCCAGTGGGGGAGTCCCCATCCCTGGAGGGGTTTCAAAGCCGTGGAGATGTGGTGCTGAGGGCCACGGTTTAGTGGTGCCCTGGCAGTGCTGGGTTAATGGTTGGACTTAATGATCTTGAAGGTCTTTTCCAACCAAAATGATTCTATGATTCAAGAATAATGTGAAATTCTTTCAACACCCTGTGATCAAGCATTACGCTATCGTAGAGGTAGGACAGGGCAACAAGGACCAAGTCATCAATACTGGGGGATGAAGACCACTTCACTTTCAATTCAGGCTTCCCCCTTGCTCATATATGAAGTCTGGCACCATCACCACGAGAACTCCCAGGTGGACACAGCAAAGGTAGCTGTTGCTTGTGGTTCTTTAGTGAAGCCGAGAAAGGCCGTGTGAGGGTTACATCAACACAACCGATGGTTTATGAAGTTCACACCTTCATTTACAGCAATGTAAAACGGCTAAGGAAGGTCTTAGCTGCCAAAGTGAAAGGAAAAGGTGCTGATTTTCAGTTAGCGCTTTCTTCGAAGGTGTTTGGAAGGCGTTCAAAAAAAGCTTCTGAACTAAGTTTAAGAGGTGGTGGTTCCTCTTCAGCTCTTACTTTGGTGCCTGCATATGGGTGGAGGTGCCCAATTTCAGACCCTCGATGGGCAGCTCTGGCTCAAAGCCACAAAACGAGACAAGCTCAGGGACAGAAGAGTTTAGACATGACAGCAGGCTTGCGCAAGACTTCAAAACTAAATTTATGTACCTTTATGAGGTCCAGAAAGGTTTAAATAAAGAAAAAGACAATGTATTTCCTGCTTTCTCTCAGAAATGTTAGTTTGGTGTCTACAGTTAGCGTGAAGATCTGAGTTTTAATCAGCCGTCATCCTAATTTAAAAGGGTAGAATGACAATTAATTATTTCCCAAAGGGTATTCAATTATTTCCCAGAGATGTGGGGTCTTTCAGAAACGGTTCTTATTTGAGTCAAAGTGATATTGTGAAAACTCAAGAGGAACTGTGAGCAGTTTGGTCTTGAAAGTGATTGTCTATTTTAATATTAACCCCTGGAGGGCAAACGTTCTGCTGCTGGAGTGGAAGTTGGGCAAGAAACTTCCATTTTATAGAAGTTTGCCAAAATCATGGGAAACAGAGAATGTTCAGATTAAGAAACAAATAAAAATACCAATGAAAAAAGACTTTCCTACAACAGTAAGAGGTGGGAGAACAAAGGCTGCCCAGTGCTGTCTCCACAGGCTTTCCTGGACTTTTATTGAAGTCTGTCTTCTGGTGTTAATATTGACATTATTCTGGTGTATAATATTTATATTATTCTCACCAGGAACAATGTAAATACATACTCAGGACTGCCTTCATATGCCCTTCCAAGACTATCCTCAATCAGAACAGTCTTAATTTTCCTTTTTATCTCCACCAAATCACTTTGAATCACAGAACCACAGAATGGTTTGGGTTGGAAGGGACCTTTCAAGGTCATCTAGTCCAACCCCCCTGCACTGAGCAGGGACATCTGCAACTAGAGCAGGTTGCTCAGAGCCCCGGCCAACCTCACCTGCAATGGTGCCAGGGATGGGGCAGCGACCACCTCTCTGGGCAACCTGGGACAGGCTCTCACCACCCTCAGTGTAAAGAATTTCTTCCTAATGTCTAATCTAAATCTACCCTTCTGTAGTTTCAAACCATTGTCCCTTGTCCTATCACTACAAGACCTTGTAAACAGTTCCTCCTGAACTTTCTTGTAGGCCCCACTCAGGAGCTGGAAGGCCACTAGAAGGCCTCTCCAAACCAGTATTCGGTGAGCATTTTCCCGTTCCCATTTGAGCTGGCCAGCAGAAGATGGCACTGGGTATTATGTTGGCTACACGCCCATCAAGTTGCACGTGTTTTACTGCTGTGTTGGAAGGGGTAAGGCACTACATGGTCAACCGACCAACCTGCTGACCAATTTTAAACTTACGAATGGTTTGGGTTGGGATGGTATAAACCAACCCTGCTGTTGCCACTTCAAGGGTTTTATGACATTTTTGTAAATTTTTAGAGCCTTTAGAAGAACTGTTGGTTATTTAATGAGCTAACTTTGGCTGATTCCAAGCAGGGGGAAAAAACCCCAACCCAAAATATTCTGTTCTTATTCTGAAGGATGTTTATGTTGACTTGTTTTGACCTGAACAAAGCTTATTCCTTCTGCAAGAAGCACTTTTGTTCCTCGTGTCCCTCTGTGTCCCTGTGACTCACCTGCATCATCTGTCCGGCCGTTGGACAATCGGAAGGAGTTGGAGTGACTCCCTGCTTGCTTGTATTTCTTGAACCTACCAAAAACAAGGGAGTGGAGAACGTCAGTAGATACCCACCAAGAAGCCCAGGTTACTTTCTGGGTAGAGATTGCACTTTCTCATGGCTTCATGAATTAGCTGGTGGGTCCAAGAGGCTACAGAACCTCTAAAATCCTGCTTATGAGGATCACTTTTAAGTGACCACATCTGGGAAGGCTGCAGGAGACCAGAGCAAGGTGACAGCCAGGAGGCAAAGCTTTAAAGCTGACACCCCGAGGAGTTCCTGCTCCACAGGCTGATTCAGTAGAGCACATAAACCCCAGGTTGATCCGTTCTTCTGCAGCAAAGCCCTTCTCCACGTGCTTTTAACTTGAAGCAGATGCTTACGCTCCATTTGCCCGGAGTTACGGGTTTTGCTGAATCACCGGGCAGGCGGCTCGAACAGAAACTCTTTTTTTTAAGGGCTGGAAGCCAGGTGGGAAGGCTTCAAACTCTGCTGCTGCCGAACTCCCGAGGCAAAGCTCTCCTCAGGTTCACCGCTGCGAGGGCAGGCTCGCAGCCAGGAGACGAAGGGAATTTTTCCACCGCTACGGAAATTGTTTTTTCTTTTCTTTTTTTTTTTTAAACTTATTTAATTACCAAAATGGCGAGTCAATGAAAATATTTACCGCTGAGGAACAAACACCCTCTTCTAGCTGGGCAGATACACACTCAAGAGATGGGAATGCTACATTCTGAGCAGCCCAAACGCTTGGATTTTTAAAAAGCGGACCTAAAAAGATTCTGCTGTGTTACACTTCCACATACAGCATCACCCCATGGTCCTAAAAAGCTCCGGTCATGTCACCTCGCAGCCGAAGATGCTCAGGCATGACGCGCTGGCCTGGTACTCAAGGCAGAGCTTGGCTCTGGATCTTGGATCAGGTTTGATATCAAGATGGGAATCCAGGAATAACACACCTGGTTATAACTGCAAAGGACTTTCTGGCTTGAGCACCGAGTTCAGCTTCCTCTGATGACTCAAGCCAACACCATGAGCCTCGCAAGGAGACCTCACCTGCTTTTTAACAGTGCTGATAGGACTTTGGTTTGATCTACCCTACTAAATTTGATGTTTTCAGCAGCAGAACGAGCGTTCCTCTGCACAGGGATCAGCTTTACAGAGACAGGCATAAGCATCATTTACTAGAAACCCCAAACATCATAGAATGAATCAGAGAATGGTTTGGGTTGGAAGGGACCTCAAAGATCATCTAGTTCCAAGCCCCCTGCCATGGCAGGGACACCTCCCACTAGACCAGGTTGCTCAAGGCCCCATCCCACCCGGCCTTGAACACATCCAGGGATGGAACATCTACAACCCCCCTGGGCAACCTGTGCCAGGGTCTCACCACCCTCAGAGTGAAGAATTTCCTCCTGATTTCCAACCTAAATCTCCCCTCTTCCAGTTTGAACCCACCACCCCTCGTCCTATCACTACAGGCTTTGTAAAAAGTCCCTCCCCAGCTTTCTTATAAGCATCCTTCAGATACTGGTAGGCCACAATAAGGTCTCCCCAGACCTTATCCTCACAGGTTTCTTTCTCTGTGTCTGCCTTTCAGTTCGGAAACAGCCCAAAAGGCTTATCCCTACAATCACAGAATCACAGAAATGTTTGGTTTGGAAGGGACCTCAAAGATCATCTAGTTCCAACTCCCCTGCCATGGCAGGGACACCTCCCACTAGACCAGGTTGCTCCAGGCTCCTGCTCCTCCAGTAATTAATTTCTATGAAACAAGGGAAGGCAGCATTAAAGCACCTCTTACCTTAACATGTACAGCACAATAATAATAAATACTATGACTAGAAGGGAAGACAGGGCCACCATCACGGCTATAATTGGAGTCTCATCTGCAACAGGAGAAGAAAAGGGTGGTTATCAACATGGAAAACCATCCAGTGGCATCATTTAACAGCTCTACAATTTCTATGTGCAAAATGATAATAATAATGATAAAAAAAGTATTGAGTAAGGTTGTGTTTTTCCAGTCTGACAGTGAAGACAGATGTATGACCTGAGCGAGCACCACGTGTCTCAGGTACTCTAAGGTTAGATTAAAACTTGTCACCACTGTTCAAAGCACCTCAATCTTCTCTTAAGAGTTGTTCAGTCTGGAATTGTGACCTTGCAGATGAAAATAGCGATTGAAAAAGTTGGGAGGGGACTCTCTTAGGGTTTTTTCTGCACCATTGAACAAGCCCATGGTGGCTCGCCTGCCACCAGTAGAATCATAGAATTGTTTAGGTTGGAAAAGACCTTCGAGATCACCATGTTCCACCATTAATCAAACTCTACCAAGTCTGCTGCTAAAACGTGTCGCTCAGCACCAAATCTCCATGGCTTTGAGACCCCTCCAGGGATGGGGACTCCACCACTGCCCTGGGCAGCCTGGGACAGCCCTTCACAGCCCTTTCAGGGAAGACATTTTTCCTAATATCCAATCTGAAACTCCCCTGGTGCAACTTGAGGCTGTTTCCTCTTGGCCTGTTGCTTGTTCCTTGAGAGAAGAGCCCGACCCCACCTGGCTCCAACCTTCTTGCAGGGAATTGTTGAGAGCCAGAAGGTCTCCCCTGAGCCTCCTTTGCTCCAGGCTCAAGAACCCCCAGGTCCCTCAGCTGCTCCTCACCACACTTGTGCTCTAGACCCTTCCCCAGCTTTGTTGCCCTTCTCTGGCCATGCTCCAGCCCCTCAATGTCCTTCTTGGAGTGAGGAGCCCAAAACTGAACTCAGTAGTGGAGGTGTGGCCTCCCCAGCGCTGAGTGCAGGGTGACCATCACTTCCCTGGTCCTGTTATAGTTTGTAGTTCATGCTCTATGACCTCAGCACCAACAAATTCTTCTGCCTGAGACATTAAGGATCTATATGAGAAGTTTCTAACAAGTCTGTGAGTTTGGTATAACACAATAAGGAACCTTCTATTAAAACAGGTGAAAATTGTGGCTGTTGTAAGATCCCACAGATACTACATTTGTAAAACCGCCATGATTCTGCTTAAAGTTCCTTGTTGAATAGGGCAAGAGGGCAAATTCTTCATGCCACGTCTGAACACCTTCAGGCTGAGGTTTGCTGGAGAGGTTCGGGGCTACTGAGCTCCTACTGGCTCACCGCAAACAGGTTGCTTCTGTTGGGACCTCCTCCCTCCCTGGCAATACTGAGTTTAAAGAGGAGGTGATGTTAGACAACCCATCATGCACTGCTCTGCACCACAAGGCCATCAAGAATGACCTAATTTGGGTCACTTCATTCTTCGCCCCCTCGCAGAAGCTTCTCAAGGGCAGGCACCGCACAATTCCCTTGCAAATCCACTTAGATTAGGCACATCTGAAGCATTCCCCTCCTCTGGGACCCACAACAGATTTTCTTTTTAAATAAGCTGCTCGTAACTTGGCGCGAGGGGCAGTGGAGCAGTGGTCAGCACAAGCAATTACCCAGATGGGGTTTGGAAGCCAAGCAACGCTAACCAGATAAGAAAATGGCCCTGAAGGGCATTTTTTTCAGAGAAATGTGGATGCCAGCGACGCCAGCTGGGGATATTTTCATTTTCCATCAGCTCGCTCTATCTGTATGGGCCACCGCAGCGTGTCTAAACGTCTCATCCACCTGAGACTGCAGGGCATGACCCCCCTTTCCACATTCTGTGCACCCGTTCCCATGCCAGGGTAGATTCCTGCTCCCCACGTCTCAGCAATTTCAGCCGCAGATTTGCTAAGTGGGATTTATTTTGTCCATCTCTGAGTACTGAGCAACCAAGGGGCACTCTGGTTATATTTCTGCATTTGTCCCGTTGGGGTCATGAGGTCTAGAAATGCTGTTCTGAACAAAAGATGAGATGTTTGGGTAATAATTTGAAGATAATGAGCTGCTATGACAAATAAAAACATGACACCCTCTTGGTCTTGCACGTCTTTGTCCTTTCCATCTACTGTCCTCATGTGCAGCATCTCCTCCAGCCCAGCAGCAAAAAGCCAAGAATTTACTGAATCAAAGAATCATAGAATTGTTTAGGCTGGAAAAGACCTTTAAGATGATTGAGTCCAACCATTAAGAAACCACTGCCAGGGCACCACTAAACCATGGCCCTCAGCACCACATCTCCACAGCTCTGAAACCCCTCCAGGGATGGGGACTCCACCACTGCCCTGGGCAGCCTGGCACAGCCCTTCGCAGCCCTTTCAGGGAAGACATTTTTCCTCATGTCCAACCTAAACATCTCTTAGTGCAACTTGAGGCCATTTCCTCTTGTCCTGTCACTTGTCCCTTTGGAGAAGAGACCAACCCCACTTGGCTCCAACCTCCTTTCAGGGAGTTGTCGAGAGCCAGAAGGTCTCCCCTGAGCCTCCTTTTCTCCAGGCTCAACACCCCCAGGTCCCTCAGCTGCTCCTCACCACACTTGTGCTCTAGACCCTTCCCCAGCTTCGTTGCCCTTCTCTGGACACACTCCAGCCCCTCAATGTCCTTCTTGCAGTGAGGGACCCAAAACTGACCCCAGGATTTGAGGTGTGGCCTCCCCAGTGCTGAGTGCAGGGGAATGATCCCTGCCCTAGTCCTGATGGCCACACTGGTGCTGACACAAGCCAGGATGCTGGTGGCCACCTGGGCACACACTGGCTCATCTTCAGCTGCCTGTTGACCAACAGCCCCAGGTCCTTTTCTGCCAGGCAGTTTCCAGCTGCTCTGCCTCAGCATGGAGTGTTCCATGGGGTTCTTGTGACCTATTTCTACCTCCTGCACTCTTGGTAGGTGCTTGAGCCTTAGTATTACCCACCATGAGGCCACCATGAGGCTTTCCCAAGGCAAGACCAGGAAGTCAAAGCAACCACGGAGTGTCTTAGCCCAACCCCAGCCAGCCCTTGCCTCTCCTCTAATACACTTCTCGTTGAGACCTCTGACCATAGCCATCATCCCTGGCCCCAGGAGAGGAAGGTGGCCTGCCTTGCCAAAGCCCATGGTGCTATACCCCCACTACACATCATTGGGCCACTTCTCCTGCCTTGGCTGGAGTTGAGCTCAGCTTAACTGGTGCTGAGCCGGGCAGGGGCCGCTGTGGCCGTGGCGGTTGGTGGGAGACGTGATTTATGGGCAGAGGTGCCTCTGGCAGCAGGATGCAGGGAGCCCGGGGGGTCGGTTGTTATTTTTTTGCAGCCGTTCTTTCGACACATCTGGCTGGATGAGTTAGGGCTTTTCCACCGCAGCCGCCAACCGCCAGTGTGTGGCCTGACCCACCCAGCAAAGCCCAGGCAGGAAACAAGCTGGAGGGTCCCCAGCTGGTCCCTCCTTCCCCAGCCAGGCCTGGAGAGTGGTGCCAACCCCCCTGCAGCTCCTGGACCTCTTGAGCCTCAGCCCTGTGGGTTTCACGCTTGCAGTTTGCTTGGAGAAGGGACAAGGACTCAGTTCTCTGCTTCCACAAACCTGCAGTGTTGGAGGACCCACCGTGGTCCAGAGCCTGGAGGATAATGAGATGCTTAAATCTTGTTGTGGGATCTCTGAGGAGCCAGCAAACTATCTTCTGGTGCTCCAGATCATAGAATAATTTTGGTTGGAAGAGACCTTTAAGATCATTAAGTCCAACCATTAACACAGCACTACAATGTCACCACTAAACCACGTCCCTCAGCACCACATCTCCATGGCTTTGAAACCCCTCTAGGGATGGGGACTCCACCACTGTCCTGGGCAGCCTGGGCCAGGCCTTCACAACCCTTGCATGGAATAAATTGTTCATGTCTCCAACCGTAGGTGGAGATGCTGTATAGTGGTCTATAGGCAGTCCACTGTATGTCAAGCAGACCTAGCAGAAAGGGACAGGACTGAGCAACCCTCCTTGGTCATTGCTGTCATCTCCTGCCCAAAAAATGTGAGTCAAATTGAGCAGACAAGAAATTGCGGGATCATAAGCAAAAAAAAACCACATCAAAAAGAAACAGAAGCAAAGATGTAGGGTCAGTATTTCTTAAATAAAACCCCCAGGACATGAGATGGGGAGCTCCTGGAAAAGCAAATCCTGCAAGGTGGTTGCAGAGGGGGACAGAGCAGAAGCAAGAGTTTAAAACTTATCTCGGACGTCCCAAGTTGGGTTTAAATCACAGGTCAGCAGCATCACAAGGAGCCTGCAGGAACAGATCTGTGATGAACTCTCTATTTTCCTGCAGTCTTTCCTTTCTTGTTGTATTTGGAGGTGGAAGAACAAGCCACCCCAGACACCCCAGCTCAGGATAAACCACCGAGTGTATTCACAAACCACCTTAAATGACTCCCTTAGGACCACGTTGCAGACATGCACACGCTTTGCTTGGGACAAGGCCAGACTGTCATCGTACACTGCTCGGCACAGTGGTCCTCTGGCCCCATCTCCTACA
Organism: Eurystomus gularis; assembly: GCA_013400335.1. Lineage (NCBI taxonomy): Eukaryota > Metazoa > Chordata > Aves > Coraciiformes > Coraciidae > Eurystomus > Eurystomus gularis. The sequence goes on from VZZY01022590.1 coordinate 15,708, forward strand.
AGGTGCCACCACGGCAGTGAGGAGCACTGGCAGAGGTACACAATGAGCAGAGCAATGCTTCCAAGACAGAAGATCCTCCTGAACTCCAGGTCACTCTGCTGCTTTCTGTCCATCCTGGTGGGATACGGATGCATTATTCCAACCCATCCACAGGGAAATGGGAGAGGGTTCATTGCTTGCTTTCTTCAAACCATGCCTGGGTGCCTTTCTGGAAGGTAGGCATTGTCCTTTCTGTGCCCATGTGAACATCACGAGGTTCAGGAAGGCCAAGTTAAAGGCCCTTCACCCAGGTCAGGGCAATTCCTGGTATCAGCACAGTGATGTGAAGCGATGGAGAGCAGCCCCGTGGAGGACTTGGGGGTTCTGGTGGGTGAAAAGCTGGACATGGGCCGGCAGCGTGCATTAAGATGTACTTAGGTCAGAAAAACATAATCCCCCGTCTAACTAATCCCACATACAGACACAAGAATAAATCAAAACAATTCTCTGCCGTGTCCTTTACACATCCAGAAAGGATTAAAATATTAGAGAAGATTGTTTTCTAGAATAAATCAGAATAGAGGCACCGATTGCAACTCCACCATCCTAAAGCAGGAGAAAAATGACCTGCAGAGACCAAATTACTCCTTGTAGAGGGGAGACAACACATCCCCAATGTGACTTAAGCCATGTTTCACCAACACCTGCACTGGATGTCAACAGCAGCCCCTCCACTTTTGGCTGCCACCTTTTTGCTCCCAGTGCTGCTCCTTGGCACCAGGGAGCCAGGAATCATGACCGATCCCCCTAGAACAATCCTCCAAGTCACGAGACTTGGAAAATATTAATTGTATTATTAGTATTAGCATGAATGTTGGTGATATTAATATTAAAATCATTGGGAAGTCAGATTTTCTCCCTGTTTTTCGTTTCGTTGTAGGGATGAACAACGGCAGAGGGATGGTGAAACCCGACCTGAGCCGTGCCAGACCCAAGGGATTACACTGGACGCATCTCCAGTGGCTTAACCACCATTTTAAATGAATTCCCTCCAACCTGCATCCCTTTGAGTTCCTCCGTGCAAATGTGTATTGACAACCACCACGGCAGAGCATCGTCTTCTCCTCTACCCCGTCAGCGGGATGGTGGGAGCTTGGCAGCGTGAAGCAGCTTGCTGTGGAGTTTACAAAGCTGAAACCCCCATCAGAGCAGCGATGAAAACACACAGAGGAAGCTCGTTTCTATAGGTAGCACCAGCTGCGCCTCCCTCTCCTCGCTCCTGCAGTGCTAAAGCAATGAGTAATTGCAAATATTCCGGTAGCGATGCCAGGTCTCAGAAGCAAGAGATGGAAAAATACGCCTGAGGACCGTTGTATTACAAGAAATGGATTTGGGCTGCCGCTTGCCAACAGAATTAAGGAGAGTAAGAATTATTTGCATCATTTGATGTGAATAATATCAGCCTACAAGAAGGACATTGAGGGGCTGGAGCGTGGCCAGAGAAGGGCAATGAAGCTGGGGAAGGGTCTAGAGCACAAGTGTGGTGAGGAGCGGCTGAGGGACCTGGGCGTGTTGAGCCTGGAGAAAAGGAGGCTCAGGGGAGACCTTCTGGCTCTCCACAACTCCCTGAAAGGAGGTTGGAGCCAAGTGGGGTTGGTCTCTTCTCCCAAGGAACAAGTGATAGGACAAGAGGGAATGGCCTCAAGTTGCACCAAGGGATGTTTAGGTTGGACATGAGGAAAAATGTCTTCCCTGAAAGGGTTGTGAAGGGCTGTCCCAGGCTGCCCAGGGCAGTGGTGCATCCCCATCCCTGGAGGGGTTTCAAAGCCATGGAGATGTGGTGCTGAGGGCCATGGTTTAGTGGTGACCTGGCAGTGCTGGGTTAACGGCTGGACTCAATGATCTTAAAGGTCTTTTCCAATCTGAATTATTCAATTTGATTCGATTCTGCTCTATTCCATTCCATTCCATGACTTGCAGAACGGGTTCAGATCAAACAGGGCAAGTCACAGTCAATAAAGACAATTCATAAGCCAGAAAAAAGAAGGACATTTCTTGAATGGCTTCTTGGCCTTTGGTCATCCAACTCTAGGGATGGCAGTGCTGATATTTTCAGTGTTTAAGCAGAAACTCTTTGGATCTAATAGGACATGTACAAATCGGTACAGAATTGTTTATTTTAAGAAGAAGAGCCCAAATTAAATTATGAAGAGCCCAAATTAGAGGTCCTCAGCTCTTCTAAAGAGCTTGAGAGGCTCTGCAAAAGCAATTTTGGAAGCATGTCATAAGGAGAGCTGTCTAATAGCAGAAGTCTTTGGGAAACGCTTTTACTGAGGGCTTGACTAAAGAGTAATGAAATATAAAATTCTTACCTCTTCTGTCAGAGTTACCTGCAGAAAAAGAAAACAAAAGTCTCTTAGCAACAAAGAAATATACATTTTAATAAGTCAGGAAGGATCAAAGACCAAGACGGTAACAAATTTAGTAACTCTCATGATCTTGTAAAACTTTCCTTTAAAACACCAGCTACGAAGCCAGGATGTTAAAATGAATTTCGGTTTTCACTTGGTAATATGGAAAAAGGGACAAAAATCAATTTTTCATGAGCAGAGCAGGGAGCTGAAGCTGAGCTGTAACACTGATGAACACAACCTACTGCTCTTCAGTGATAACCCAACCTGTTCAAGCCTATCTTTGAGGTCCCTTCCAACCCAAACCATTCTATGAGTCTATCACCAGCAAGTCACTGGGATAATTCATTAGCACTTAAAGAATTTTAAGAGTTGCTGAGCCAGGAGTTCGGTGAAGAGCAGCCAGGCTCAGGGGTGGGGACAATGAGCATCCAAAGAAAGCCTCTACCTGCTGTTTTGGGTGTCTCATCTGGAGGAAGCAAGAAGAAACCCATGCCGACAAGAGCACAGCCCAGCTCTCCTGCTGCAATGCTGCTGGCACAGGTACCCCATGCTCCTGTTTTAGGTGTGAAGAGCTGCAGCACGGGGTTAAGGTCACTCTCAGTAGGTTTCGAGAGGTGGGAACTGCCTGTACAACACGTAATTCAGGTTGCACCTTCTGTCGTGGTCCCTCGTGTGACCACCGCTTGAGTCTTCCATGAGTCATACCCAAACTTCCCATTAAGGTTAATGGCAAGGGCAGCCCTAAAACTAATTTTGCTCCTCGACAGATTCCTTGAAATAAAGAAAGAATCGGGTTTGGTTGTTTGTTCTTGGGACTGACATGAAGAGAGATGCTGCATCTGGCCTTGGTGGTGCAATGGCCAATGGGTCACAGCATACACCAAGGGAGTTCACCAAAACCAGTAACCCAAGTCATGCAAAAAGTAGCAAGGACATTTCAAATGATAAATTCAGTCCCATGCCAGCAGACATCACATCACAACCTCCAGATCTTAGCAGTACTTCAGGTTTTTGCCTCCATCGCTCCCACTCAAAGGCTATGCTTAGTCTAAACTTGAAACGTGCATAGAATCATGGAATGGTTTGGGTGGGAAGGGACCTTTGAAGGACATCTAGTCCAACACCCTGCACCGAGCAGGGACATCTGCAACTAGAGCAGGTTGCTCAGAGCCCTGTCCAACCTGGTCTTGAACGCTCCCAGGGATAGAGCATTCACACCTTGTATGGACAGCCTGTTCCATATAGCTAAGGTTACGCTGGACTCCTTTACTCTGCAGAAAAGGGATCCTTGAGGACTTGTCCTTGAAAGGAAGCTGGATGAGCTTGGGGATGGCAGGACACTCAGAAACTTGGGCTGCAGACTTCCTTCAGCCACATCTCCTTCTACATTAGCAGCAAAGACGACTTCACTGCAGCTTCACGGGCTGTGGTTTCCAAAGATGCCCAGATGGAGAGGACACACCCAATATCCCTTGAGGAATTTATTCTTAAGGAATGTAGTCTCGATATCTCCCTGCATTAACTCCGGTATTAGTTTTTCCAGCTTGTTCTACCCCACCACCATGTTACCCATCCTGTTCTTCCACTAAATCTGGCACTGCCAAGGCTTTCACTCGATGTTCTAGTGGGCACTGCTATGTAACTGTTCCAGCTCAGAGGAGTGTGGCATCAAAGCTGGGTCTCAAACGATGCAGCAATGGGCAAACCATGGCTGAAGAGTGACAGATCAGCTACGATTTCTGGTCACCTCAGCCTCTTTTGGCCTGATACTTGCTTTTAACCTACACTGAGCAGCCAAACCACATTTTTAGGGGCAACTTTTATGATGTGCCAAGAGGAGAAGACAGGAGGGTGGCAACAGAACAACTTTTGCTCAGCTAGAACTTTCAAAGATTAAACTAGTCCAAATAATGGAGAAAAGGATGATCACGTAAACATAGAACCACAGAATGGCTGGGCTAGAAGGCACTTCAAAGATCATCTAGTCCAACCACCTGCCACAGCCAGGGATATCTTCCACTAGACCAGGTTGCCCAAAGCCCTGTCCAACCTGAACTTCAGCACTCCTAGGGATGGGGCATCCACCCCATCATTGGATGTGCCAGCAAAAGCAACACTGAGACATCCAGCACATGGAATACTCTGCTCAATAAGGTCTCACTGTGTTGCTCCTGGTGCTCCTCATGATGGAGAGAACACCTTCAGATGGTTTGTCAAATCATGTATGGCTTGTGTCTGCAAGCAGTTCAGCAACCGTCAGGTGGAGCATATAGATTACCCTACAGATGGGCCAGCACCATCCTACCACATCATCCTTCATCCCCAGCTTGGCTAATTTTGGATAATGAGCCAACTTACCAGGGTTCTCCAGGAGCTGGATCTCACCCTTGGTTGGCCACCTCTTGTCTAATGCTTACATTCTTCGGGTTAGGGGCTGCCTTGTTGCATGGGTGCTTGTACAGTGTCAAAAAGCAGGGCTTGAGCCAACGGTGGCTACCAAAACGCAACTAAATGTAGCAACAGCCTGGATAACCCAAGCTGTGCAGCTGAGCAGCAACCTGGGGTGATTTATTGCTCTTGCCTACACAGACCCGTTATGGATCAACTTTTCAGTTGTGAGCTGTGCAGCACTCGCCCGGTTTCACACTCCGGAAACCACAAAAAGCGATGAAATTTATCTGTGACAAAAGTGAGGAATGAGGTCCTGAGGTTTCTGGTGCCCCAGCACCTTGTGGAACAAGATCTTAGGGTTTCTGGTGCCCCAGCACCTTAGCAAGAAGCCCAAACTTTTGATAAGATGTATTTCTTCTGATCTGGTCAGTTCAGGGAGTTATATCACCATGGAATTTGACCAAAGTGTCTTCTTACTCCATATTGTTCAGCCAAACAAAAGAAGAGCAAAGAAACAAACCTGGAGGCAGAAGAAGACGTGAAGGAGATGCCTACCGTTGTGGGAAGCAGAAGAGGTCTCTTGTGTAGTCACTGTCGCACTGAAATTCCTCTCTGTCGTCTCCGCTTCTGTGCTGGGGAGAGCGGTGTGTGGAGCAGACGGCGTCACGCTGGGTAGCAGGGAGGTGGCTGGAGACACGGGCACAGTTGTCCCCAGGGTGGAGGCGTTGAGGCTGACAGTGGTGGTGTTGGGGAAGATCCTGGTGGCTGTGGTTGTAGGTGGCTTTGATGCCACGGCAGGAACAGTCACTGGAGTGCTGATGTTGAGGCTTTTTGCGCTCGTTGTAGGCCCATCCTCAGGACCTGCTGTAGGAGCTTTGGTGGGGCTCCTCAGGGAGGTGGGCACTGTTGTGGGTGGCTCTGTGAGAGGAGAAAGCACAGAGGAACCTCCATGAGATACCCTTCTGCAACACTGGAGGTTTTAGAAGCTGGAGATTCATTTGACTGTAACTACAAGGAGAAAGCAGCCAAAAACTCTCAAGTCCAGGACAGGGAATGCTTTGCACAGCACGGTGATGCACACCCTACAAAAGCAGGTGACTTAAGGAGGTATGATGATATTGAGGAGGTGCAAAGATTACAGCCTCTGCAAGAGAGGATCCATATTGGCTAGATCTAAAACCTGCAGGTCCCATTTATGATCCATCACCTTCTTTCCAACCCTTTATGTTACAGTTAAGTGGAGGGCAGAAGGAGTAAGCCATCAAGCACATGAGTGTTTACTCCTTTGGTCCTAGAGATGGTTTAGGGACGAAAGAGAGGAGATGACGAGCGTAGTTACCTGTCGTGACGTTGTTAGCACCTACACTTATCAGGCCACTTCCGAGCAAAAGGAGAAAGAACCACAAATCCATGTTGGCCTGAGGAAGAGAGAAAAGAACAGTTATTTCATGCAACATCACCCCAAAATGACTCGTACTGGAGACGCTGCTGTGCATCTGGTGTGTGTAGAGCTGGAAGGGAGGAGTGGATGTGTGGCTGGAGACCCTGTAGGCATGTGGATGGGAAGGATTTATCAAGATGTCCATACATTCCCAACTGGAGGGTGCATGGAAAGATCCCAGTCTGGTGGACCAGCAAAGGTGACCAAAGATGAAGCAGGGAATGGGTGAGCTGTGGGAGAGCATGAGAGGAACCAGCTACAGAGCTGAACACCCAAGAGAAGTACCTGGTCTTAAAGGAAATCAATAATGTGTTCATAGAATGGTCTTCAAATGAGTATACTTTAAGCAAACTAATATGCGACATGTGAAGACCATGGCAAGGAGCCTTGATCCAAAATGCTGAAGAACCAGAGGCAGGGAAGGAGAGGTTAGCTCCTCCCATGGGCAGTGCCCAGCTCACTGAAGCCCCTCCCTGTTAGTGGGCATGGGCAGAAGACCCACATGAGGCCAGGCTCAGCACCATTCAAACCCCACCAGATCCTCCGCACGTGGGGATGGAACAAACACCCAGAAATAACAATCCAAGATCACTCGTTGTACTGTAAACCAACCCTGCAAAATCACGGGACGATGACATCAGTGAAGTTGTTCCTCTAGTCCTTTAAATACAAGGGTTTTATGGTCATTTCTTTCCCCTGTAGACCTCAAAAAGCTCCTGAGAAATGAGAACAGCTATCTCTTCCCGAACAGATGAGTCCAGAGGCTGAGGCAAAGACAGTGAGATGAGAAACGTCACCGTCCTGGCCAGAAGAGAGTCCAGAGCTGCCAAGCCTCAGAGCCCGAGGCCTCCCAAGGTCGGGCCAGCATCTCACATCTGCTACTAGCCCAGAGAGGGCTTGGATGCGGCTCTGCTATGTGCCACCGCCCGGCAGCTGCTGTACGACTCTCTTCTGTCCTTCAGGCTTTTGTCGCGCGTCCAGTTGCATCTTCAGCATCTCCTGGGAGAAGGCTGCGAGATCTCGCCGCCAAGTCCACTCGACACGCTGCCAAGAAAGGGTTTTCTTCCCGGTACGCAGCCTAAGCTCTCTCCCTCTTAAATACATCTTGTGTCGTTTGTTCTCATTCTATTTATTTAAATCTGCTTCAATCTAGACCCATCCCTAACTTTGGGCAGAGAGACAACACTGAAGTCATCAACGCGCTGGAAACGGTATCAGAAAGACAAGATCCTCCCCACCCCACCCAGGAGTATCCTCCCACCAGCACCACCCACTTACATGTTCTTCTTCCCCCCCCCGAAAGAAAACCTGGCAAAAATTGAACTTACTCAGTGACCAAAAGGTCAGACAAACTCTGAACCAGAAGGAAACCAAGCTCCAGAGATAAGAGCTTTCCTTCAGCTCCCTCCACAGCCAGTCCTGGGGCAGGGCTTTCTCCAAGGGGTCCCACTGGTGCAAGCAGCCAACTTTCCAGAGGGTTTCATCACCGGTTAAAATACCTGTCTGGATGAATCTAAACTGATTCAATCCTCCTGCCACTGGCCAGAGTGGGACAGGGCCTGCAATGCCTTGCTGAGGCTCTGCTCCAGGGTAGGACATCCAGAAAACCAGCAACCAACAGGGTTTAAATGGCACAGAATCCCAGTGTGGTGGGGGTTGGGAGGAACCTCTGGAGATCATCTCGTCCAACCCCCCTGCTCCAGCAGGTCACCCAGAGCAGGGGGCCCAGGATCACATCCAGGTGGGTTTGGAATCTCTCCAGAGAAGGAGACTCCACAAGCTCTTTGGGCAACTTCCTCACATTCAGATGGAACCTCCTGGGTTCCAGCTGGTGCCCGTTGCCCCTTGTCCTGTCACTGGGCACCACTGACAAGAGTCTGGCCTCACCTTCTTGCCCCCACCCTTTAGCTATTGATCAACATTGATCAGATCCCCTCTGAGGCTTCTCTTCTCCAGCTCAACAGCCCCAGGGCTCTCAGCCTTTCCTGGTCACAGAGATGCTTCAGTCCCCTCCGCATCTTCAGAGCCTCCACTGGACTCTTTCCAGTAGTTCCTCGGCTCTCTTGAACTGGGGAGCCCAGAACTGGACACAAGACTCCAGATGTGGCCTATGTGGGGCAGATTAGAGGGGGAGGAAAACCTCCCTCAACCTGCTGGCCACTTCTTCATGCACCCCAGGACACCTTTGGGCTTCCTAGCCACAAGAGCACACTGATGGCTGATGGTAAACTTATGGTCCTTCAGAACTCCTACGTCCTTCTCCACAGAGCTGCTTTCCAGCAGGTCAGCCCCTCACCTGTCCTGGTGCAGGGGGTTATTCCTCCCCAGATGCACATTCCACTCTGGGTACTTGTTGAGGCCACTGGACAAGCAATAGCTCTCTGGAGCTGAGATGGTCCTAAGCCAAAGACATTTTCTACCTCCTCAGTCTAGGAAAGGGAGCTCATGACCTTCCTGTGCTTAATAGAAACCGGAAAGCACATGAAGCTGCACTGTCATCAAGAACAAAAGCTGCAACTTCAACTTCTCACAGTAGACAGATCCTCCAAGCATCCCACTGTGGAAACCCACAGAAATAGGATGCTCCTCATGATGGGACCCACCTGCAAAGGCAGAAGGACCCTAAGCCCATGTGAAATCTCCAATGAATGTAATGGCGGCACTGAGATGCTCCTGAAACCTCGCAAGGGCTGATGAAGGTGACAAGTGAGACCACTTCCCTCGCTGGGAACCCATCACTGGGATCCTCATTCATTTGGGATTCCCACAGCTATGCCAGTGCAGGCTCCACAGCAGCTGTTTGCCCTAAGAGAAGACAAACCAGTCACTAACTGGGATGTTCCCACCATGCTAGCACCCTACCGGCTCCTCACACTGAGATCTTGCTCCTCACTGCCCATAATTAACTGATCCCTGGAAAACCATATAGATCTTCATCTCTTCCAAGCGTTTCTTAGCAGCTTCAAGGATCTTTTGAGCTGGCTGCTCCAGCTCTTGCAGCACACCTCAAATAGCAGGGGCATGAACTTGTTCATGGTCACTCAGGAAAAAGAGTGGCAGACCTGGGACTGGATCCCAGGGGACGTGGTTCCTCTCCTGTCTGTGGTCCCTGGAGTCCTTTTGAGGAATTAAGGAAGGAAAAGACCAATGGGTTAGCCCATACTGACCCTACATCCACTCCCTAAGACCAACAGCCGCATGTCCCACTGGCTTCCAGAGTTCTTCTCTCCCATCCAGATGGGGACAATCCTTTTAGCAGGGCCTGTTGTGACAGGACGTGAGGAGATGAAGGGAGATTTTAGCCAGATAAAGGAAGAAATTGTTTACACTGAGGGTGGGGAGACCCTGGCCCAGGTTGCCCAGAGAGGTGGTTGATGCCCCATCCCTAGAAACCTTCCAGGTGAGGTTGGCCAAGGCTCTGAGCAACCTGCTCTAGTTGCAGATGTCTCTACTCAGTACAGGGGGGGTTGGACAAGATGACTTTTAAAGGTCCCTTCTAACCTAAACCATGCCATGATTCTACAACGCTCAACACATTTTCCTTTGGTATCAAAAGCAGGACATGAAGGGTGAGTGGACAGAAGCAGAAGCTGTGAATCCTCTCTTCTTCCTGCCCTCGGTTACTAGGAAGTCACCCACATACAATAAAAGAGCTTGGTTTTATTTCCAGGACCGTGACTATCAGGAGAAGAGCTACGGGTGATTCCCTGACCGGAATGGTGGTAATCCCTTTGGGGTGGTGGGATGGGATAATCACGGAATCATTCAGGTTGGAGAAGACCGTTAAGCTCATTGAGTCCAACCACTGCTGCAGGTCCCTCCTCCGCTGAGCCGACAGCGCAGCTCCGATCCCCAGGGATTACACCAGCGGGCAGCCACTTGCCTTTGAACCCCTTGGATATGACGTTGAGTAAATTCACCGACCCTTGAGCGGATCGCATTAGGAGGAAAGGGCTGGCCAGGGGAGAGAGTATGGAGAACATCTCCCCAAGCCCTGCCCTGCTGTCGTGAGGAAAGCTGGATGCAGGCGTTCCACGCAGATCCTGAGTTTTTATGGCTTTATTACCATCGGCGTGAAAAGAAACCCGGCTGGCTGTGCGGATCATGACACAGACATCCCGGGAGCCGTGGATCGGCTGCCAGCGCCGCTTTATCACCTTAAACCCGGATCCGGAGCATGGAGCGAGCCGAAGAGCCCAGCTCCCGGCTCCCAGCCCCTGCCGCTCCGCACTCCCTATTCCCAAACGCAGGATAAATAAATGCCAGCGGTACCTTGTTACCCGCTTCTTAACATAAAAGGCCTCCAGAGTCCTACCCTAAAGCCGGAGAGAAACCCGAGCCTCCCTTCCCCCTCGGCTCCCTCCCTGCTGGTTTCGGAAACGGAGAGGAAATACTTGTAATGTTATCAACATAAACACAGCTCTTGGCCGGCTGCAACATCCTGCGAGCTCTGCAGAAAAACACGCTGACGTCACGGCGCCGGCTCTGCCGAGGAGAAAAGGAGTCGGCCACGGCTCCGCTGACCCGGCCGGTTGGGATGCTCGGCCTGGCGGCTTCGGCTGAAACCTTCCCTTTCAAAAAGTTGGGTTGGAAACCTGAATAATTGCTACTGGTGTTTCCCGAAATAAGATAGATAGATAGATCGATCTGTATTTGCATACATTTTTATATATTTAGATGTATTTTGTGGAATCATAGTGTCATTCTGGTTGGAAGAGACTTTTGAGATCATTTGAGTCCAACCATTAACCCAGCATTGCCAAGTCCACCACTAAACCATGGCCCTCAGCACCACATCTCCACAGCTTGGAAACCCCTCCAGGGATGAGGATTCCACCACTGTGCTGAGCAGCCTGTTCCAGGCTGACATTTATATATCATTATATATATTTTTATATATTTCATAGAATTGTTTTGGTTGGAAGACACCTTTTGAGTCCAACCGTTAACCCAACGCTGCCAGGTCACCACTAAACCGTGTCCCTCAGCACCACATCTCCACAGCTTGGAAACCCCTCCAGGGATGGAGACTCCACCACTGCCCTGGGCAGCCTGGGCCAGGCTGATATTTAGATTTCCTGACATATATCGATATATTTACATATATATTGACTTATTTACATATGTATTGATATATTTACATCTATTTTTATCTACATTTATAGACACAGTGTACATGCACCGTGCTCTCCCATATGCTGCTCAGAATCTTCCTATAGGAAAAGGAAAAGCCATTTTTAAGGCTGCAGGACGGATGCTTTAAAATAAGCGGATCTTGTCGAGATGATGGATGCTGGGGGGGGCGGGGAAGGAAATAATCTCTTTATAAAGTAATAAGTGACTTAAAAATGGTCCTTGTGCGTGCGGCTGCTGTCGGCGGAGGGGGGGGTTGGCTGCAGGACCACCTCCCCATGCTTCCAGCAAGCAAAGAATGAGCGCTGCAGAAACTGCCCAGATCCTACCCGGATACAGCCGGCCACCATCAAAGGCAGGATTTACCCCCCACCTCTGACATATTCCTAATTCCTGGAAAATGAGGCAATCTTTTTGTATGGGAGAGGAGGAGACACGATCTGAATTCTACCCGGCTTTCCGGGACCCCAGCAACCACCGCTGCTGTCAGCAGGACGCGAAAACGTCGTGGCTCAACCGGGACCACGCCACTGTCTTGTGCTGACCCCAAACGCAGCGAAAAATCCAAAAAACTTGCTCACTTTCCTTCCTTTTTTTGGCAGGGAGGAGGGTAAAACTAGGAGCGAGGTTAGCGCCTGCCCCGCTTAGCTCTTTGAAGCAGCTCACAGTAGGGCGAGAACAAGCACGAGTATAAAGAAAAGGGAAAAAGGTCATTTTTTTTTTTCTCTTTTTGGTGGCAGAAAGCCACCGGCATGGCTGAGCCGCCCTGGAAAACAAACCTGCTGTTCCCTCTCCCCCCTTCCTGCTCCTTTTGTGGTTTTGCTTCTCTCCCTGGAGCTGTGGCAGAGGAGAGCTGCCCACGGGCTCCTCCAACGGCAGAAGGATTTCAGTTCCCGTCCCCGTAAGCCCAAACTTCTCACGTTGGAGGGGATGCAAAGGATGGGGGTGAGCCCCACACCGAAAAGCAAAGCCTGGACCCCTACGAGAATCATAGAATGGTTTGGGTTAGAAGGGACCTCAAAGACCATCTAGTTCCAAGCCCCCTGCCATGGGCAGGGACACCTCCCGCTAGACCAGCTTGCTCAAGGCCCCATCCAACCTGGCCTTGAACACCTCCAGGGATGGAGCATCCACAACTTTCCTGGGCAACCTGTGCCCGTGTCTCAGCACCCTCACAGTGAAGAATTTCCTTCTAATTTCCAATGTAAATCTCCCCTCTTCCAGTTTGAACCCTCATCCGGTCATTATAAGCCATTGTAAAATGTCCCTTCCCAGCCTTCTTGTAGGCCCCCTTCAGATACTGTAAGGCTGCAAGAAGGTCTCCCTGGAGCCTTCTCTTCTTCAGGCTGAACAACCCCAACTCTCTCAGCTTGCCTTCATAGGAGGGGTGTTCCAGCTCTCTCATCATCTTTGTAGCCCTCCTCTGGGGAGGACCAACAGGTCCATGTCCTTCTTGTGCTGGGGGCTGCAGAGCTGACCCACTTCTCCAGGTGAGGTCTCCCCAGAGCAGAGGGGCAGAGTCACCTCCCTTGACCTGCTGCCCATGCTTCTTTTGATGCTTCTTTTGATGTACCCCAGGATATGGTTGGAAACCACCCGGGGGCCAAGCGTCTTGCTGGGGGGGGTGCTTACACCATGCATGGAT
>VZZY01022593.1:0-29675 GCA_013400335.1 Eurystomus gularis
TCTATGATTCTATGTTCTCAGTGGTGCCCTGCAGAGGGCCTGGAAAGGCACCGGGAGGCCTGGCTGCTGCTGACTGCACGCCCCGCTGGAGTGGGGCTGCCCTGAAAGTGCCAAAGGAACAACTTGCTGCCCTTTTGGCTGCATCTCAGCATTTTTTTGGACCAAGTTTGTGTTAATTAGTTCATGCTAATTATTTTAGTGACCTTGATTTTAAGTAAGAGTTTTATAATTTAAAATATATTCCCCCCCATCTATTCAATGAAGATTATAGCTGAGTATAGATGAGTAGGAACGTCAAGATCATTTAGGCCACCAGTGCTGTATGCACAATTTCAAGATCTGAAATTTGGTTAGACCATTTTATTCAATTTCTACTGAATCAGATGACATAAGCATCAACATCTGAGAAGCAGAGATATGAAAAACCCCAAAGAATACAAGCAATTTATGTGTTAAGATTAATAAAATCTTAGCTTGCCAATTCTTTTACTGCATTTCTTCCCACCCCTGGTCCCACAGCTACACTTGCATCTATCTACCGTAGCTCCAGATCATGTCCGTCAGTATTTGCAAGCATCGTATTTTGCTTTTTGATCAAACATATTCCCAAAAGTCAAATGCAAATGAACCTTATGAAGAAATTTTAAATTGGAGTAATTAACTTGCTAAGCGTTTCCTGAAAGTGTCAAATATTACAGCACTCTCAATTTACGTTACTTGTCACTTCCCAAACCAGCCTGAGCTGCACATCCACTTTCTAAATGAAGGAGCTTATTGAAGTTTCATTTAACAAATGCCAAGGAATTTGCACCAAAGCTTATTCCAGACAAGTATTCTGATACCCTCAATAGAGCAGAACCGTCGCTGTAACCAATAAAACATCTTTTGATTCTCTTTGTTAGCAAGTGACCCAATTCATACTTGATCTGTATTACAAAGGCATGTCCATGTAGCTGTGTCAGCCAGGATTACAAGAGACACATCCCTATCAAAAACATGCAGAGAAGCAAAAGCCTTTATGCTGTTGCTGCAAGTTATCAAAAAATTGCTTTTAAACATCTGTCAGAGAAGAACAGGGAGTCAGCATAACTAACCTGACAGAAAAATCTCTCCCTTACAGGCCCTGCTAAAATACGCATGCCAACAGAAACTGTGATTCAGGCATACTTTGATACAGCAGAACTGGATTTCGCAACAGGATTTCTTAATGCAACACCCTTCATTTGACCTTCACTTAGACATAACTCCCTTCATTCTTTAGAACGATAGTTTGTTAGGCTGCTTGCTTTGCCAGGGGCACGTCTATTCACCAGGAGACAGAGAGACCAGCCCTCTCACCCTCTATCCTATGTTCCAGAACTGTTTTACCTCCATTGATAGATGTGCAAGAATATCGCATTACGGAAGTGCTTTCTCTGGGGGTTAATGTTATCCTGCTCAGCTGTTGCAGCAGCTACAGTTCCTGCTCATCGATGTACATCATAGTGCATTAGAGCACATTGGCGTAGGAAGCCTGGTTCGTTCCTGGGCCAATGAAGCTCAGATGGGCTATCATTCCCCAATGCTGGGAGGTGGCCTCAGGAGATAAAACCCTCAGTGTCCTGCAGGTTCAGGAGCAATTTTTTGGATTGTCACATTTTGTCTGCAAGTTGCATTCCAGCACAGGCTCTGCACCTGGTTGTGGAAGGGCTCTATGGAAAACAAACACCATGAACTCGTGAAGGCGTGGGCTTTTACTTTGGAGGGCTGGGGAAAAGGGAACAGAAAGTGAAGAACCAGACAGCAAGAGACAACTAAGGAAAGACAGGACGGCAGGAAGATGGAAATAATTTTTGTAGCAAAGACACCAGTTTTGGCAGTGAGAGTGTGTAGTGTCGTAGCTGACAGGAGCAAGGCAATTCACTTGAAACATTTTCAGGTAGTCAGAGCCAGCAGCAGCGTCAGCCTGTGCACACAGCCACCCTTTTCAGGCTGTTTTCTGTTCATAAGGACAAAACACAGTAAGAATTTAAAGCGAGACTGATGTGCAGGATAATGCAGTAGATTCTGCCATTTGAAAATCAATGAACACACAAATTACATAATACATAAAACGCTTAGAATATTAAAACAAAACCTGATTCAGACTCAACTAATGTGAATTTATTTATACAAACATGATACATATCCACAAGAATATTTACAACAACTTTAAATTGTTTTCATTTACAAAATAAAGATTCTATTCTTTCAGTTAGACAGTACAATTTAGGACTGCTCCAAATAAAAGTCTGTTTCGATGGTAAATACAAGGGACAGCAGTTACAGCAAACAAATGCATTGAATGTGTCTTTCCAAACATCTCTTTACATTATGATGAAATAACCAAGTAATCAAGTTTCCACATGCACCAAATATTCAGTAAAATGTGTTCCATAGCTGCTCGGCTATCCGTTTGTTTTAAGTCCTTTGGGCACAAGAAATAGTTTTAAGTTAAAGAGATTTAGGATCCTAGAACGTTTCATTTATCCAAGAATAAAGATGCTAGAACTAATATTCAATGCTAGTGTTTGTCTCATACTCTACTAACCAATCTTAAATTAATTATTAACTATAGAATCTTGTAAGAAGAGGTAGCCAGTTTAAAAACTTCTGGTCTTTTTTTAGTGTTCAGTCAAACCCAGAAGTGAATACTTTACTTTTGATGGCAGTGAATCAAAATGGGAGGGGAACTGGAGAAACAGGGTAAGTTTGGAAAGCAACCATCTGAAAATGTTAGGAAAACGTCTATGTTGTGTGTTCTTCCTATGACACAAAGCACTAGTGCTGGAGAAAGAGGAAAAGAAATATTCAAACGTTTACAAAGACCATTTATTTCACACAGAATTAGACTGCAATATGTGTACTGTTGTTTTTAAGGCTCCATTCCAGTCTGTTTCTGTCACAGATGTTTTGACTGATCAACTGCTTCTGGAAGAAGTCCTCTGATTTTTACAGTACACTTTATTTTCTCACTCTGGACCAAATCCTTGAGAGGTAGTTTGACGCTGCACATGAGGCAGAACTTGGGCACCTTATTCAGAATGTGTTTTGACTTCCACTGCTCTGTTTTGCAGCAGGGAGATCAGTATCAAACCATAAATTGAAATTAAATTAGCTTGCTCCAAGCCAAATTTCTGATTAATTTGCCAGTTCATGGCTTTCCATCTTAACTGATGTGCAGTCCCTATAAAAATATTAAGAAGCTCTTGCCTTTGATAATATGAACTGGAAGAGCCACATCACATCTATGTTATATTGGTATCAGTTTTGCTTTGGATACAGTAAAAACCATGTCAGAAATCACCCTGAAGAGACATGCTAATCGCTTACATGGCTTCAGTCAGCAGCTGGTTTTGAAAATTAAGCAAAAGCCCTTTATATATATATAACAAGAGAAAAATACTCATTTATCACGTTTGTATTAAAATAGAATAAAGGCTTTGATCAGACTCCCACTGAATTTCAAACACTGTCTGGTCAAATCTCGAGTGTTCACGAGGGAAGCCAGATCTACAGCCTGAAGTCCCTGATTCAGGAAGGTACTCTACTGAAATGCTTGAAGTCAGTGAAATTACTTGTATACTTAGTATTAAGCATTAGGCTTCCACTCCCGCTACTAATGTAGCAGAAGCTCTGGAAAACCAAGTTTCTTCAGAGCTATTTAGTATCTTAGACCTGATCTTGAGGTATTTGAGGGAATAAGAGAATTCTGGTTTGCATTTTCATTCTTGGCCTTTCTGTGATGACTACTAACTATTCTACTATCTATTCTCTCTGCTTTGTAAGGCCACAGAATAGCTATTAACATGGATTCAAACTATTAATTAAAAGTTAATTGCTCTTAATTCCGTTACTACAACTAGCTTGATTCAGAGGACTACTCAGAGAAGTGTTTCATACAGTAAAATTAACTGGCTACAGATGCCTTGCATTTGACATAGAAATGGCTTCCTTTCATGTGTTTTTCATAGTTCTAGTTCCATTTATGCTATTACAGTGTTAATTTTTTTTTCAGAAGTTAAATAGAATAAATGCACCATAATCATCAGTAAGTATTTCCTAATGAGGTATACTGACAATTTTCTTAAAGCAAAAAAAAAAAAGCCCAACACCTAAAACTGAATTGTGTTTTAAAAGTGTAGAACAGAACAAATTCTAGTGTAAACAAAAGGTATTTAAAAGGATGGTATACATCAATGCCATCTGCACTAAAAAAAAGCTGGGTTTTCTTGGTATGGCAATTCCAGTTTAAACATAATATTTAAATATACAATAGTTTAAAATGTTGGGAGCGGGGGGTGCACAGATTTGTTTAATGTTCTTTGAACAATAGTTTATACAGTGTTTCATACTGTGTACGGAACCCATTTGACACAAAGTTTTGAAAGAAATAAGATCATTTGACTTTTCCCTGTATATCAATTTTTTTTTTTTTTTTACTCTGCTTTAAGTTACTACTGAAACATAAAAGAAAATATATCCTGCAGTTGTTTGAAGATAACTCATTAAGTTTCTTTGGCATTTGTAATACTACAAAAACTCTAGTGCCTTATCTGTGCAATTGCAAAGTCTGTTCTCAAATATTTTTCCCTTTTCTCTTTTAATAATTGAGCTGTACTTTGCAATTGCTTCTGTGATACAGAATTTGTTGTACTGTTTTAATGTACTGATGTGCAAGATTTCAACTGCCATTTGAGGAAAGAAGCAGCAATATCATACAACTTCTCATAAAGGAGTTTACATGGCAAAGATCCAAAACCTCTGAAGTTCCCATTCTGCTCCGTTCTTGCTAAATTGTAAAGTGAGCATCAGCAACTCAAGACAAATCATGAGGACCTGTACAATCGCAACAGATTTGTTTTGTGTTTTGTTTTATAATAAAAGCACAAACTTTAGGAATATGTTGACCAACTACCTGCCATTCTGAAGACATGGGCACTTTGCACCTCACTGCAGACCTGACAAATAATTCTGACCATTAAAGTAAACATTGGAATTTAATAAATAACACATTTTATATCAACACAGAAACACACACAATTCTCTAAAAAAATATTACCTTGCACTAAAAATGCAACAGCTCCTAAACCTGACAAATATACACTTTTGCGTAGGATGAGACGGCAGGATACAGTTTCTTTGAACAGCTGCTCTACTCTGTTTTACCACCATCCTTGGAGATTTTCCTTTAAGCCTGCAGACACGATGCTGACACTGCTATAATATGGTGCCTTCTTGAAAAGCTTCTATCCACCTATTAGAAAATTAAACACTGTTAGGAAGTTGCTGGTAAAAGTAAAAATCACACTGCTTGTGGCTGGCTACAGATTCACGCAAGAAGTAACACCATACTTGCATACCAGCTGTCCTGTTAGTGCAAATGCCAGAAATCTAGCCAATGAGTCCAATCATACAAAGCTTGCTGGAGACATACTAGGTATCAGTACAAGGCCACATGATAGAAACTTTTTCTGTACCTCTTCCATTCTGAAGTTTCATGCGTAAAGAACAAGTGAAACTGGGGAGCTGAATGCTCAAAACCAGGATATGCCAAGGTCTTGCCAAATTTTATAACATGATTGAACACCTTTTAAAAAAAATCCCAATACTCCCATCTCTCATTTCACTGCAAACACAATCTGGGATACATCAGGACACAGGTAGCCATCTGCATAACCCGCCCCTTTGGCTTGTGAGCTGGTACATGGGTATTAGTGAAGCACCAGTGGGGCTAAGGGAGGAAGCCAAAGGGCACATGGGCTGGGGTGGATAAATGGTGCCTTTGCATGATGATAGAACTTCCCTGTACTCACACACACAGTATGTGCTACTATGGAATTACATACTAACAGATACCCTGCACATTAAATCTGTGAAACTACAAGCATATGTAAAGAGGGGGAAGTCTCAAACAGCTGATCCAAGGTGTCTCAAACTGGAAATTAAAGTTAATACTCAGATACTTTTACTTTCTATAGCGGTGGTTTCTGTTCCTACTTGATTACGAGGGTGATAAACATCCTCATCTTCTCAAGGATACTGCAAAAATGAGTGTTTCCGAAGCACTCTGATGCTACGCTGTCAAATATAGTAAAAAAAATTGATTAATTCTGTCTCTCAAGTGAGGGTTGAACTGTGTGCATGGAAAGGGGCCCACACACTGATGATATTTTTTCCTGAGTGAAAATCTTGCAAGAACTGAATGAGACAAAGAATGTAAAATTCTGTTTATCCTGGAAATTCAAACTTCTCTTCACAGGGTATCTAAACATTAGTCACAGATGTTGGTTCTTCCTTTCCCAGAGTGTTTAACTTTGTACTGTGTGCATGTTCTTTGAATTCAAGCTTTTGGTATGAACATATGAAGCATGTATAAGTGCTGTCTGCACACACAACTCAAACTTCTATCCCCGACTTTTTAGGGCTCACTGTATTTCCTACTGCCATATATTCATTAGAAATAACTAAAATGGAATACAAAACCAACAAATTCATAAACAGCTTAAACACTGAACATAGTAAGAAATTAAAAAACTCATCAAAAAGTAAACACCTGTTAAAATGTATTACTGCACTTACACAAATACATCAGATATTTATTTTGCCCTAAAAGGAAAAAAAATATTGTCCATTGATGCAAAGAGGCCAATAGTATGTTTTTTGCTTTTTCTTTTAATGCTATCAAAGCAGCCTTTATTCTGGAGGTTCAGCATAAATCTCCTAAGGATGTTAAATACTTGGAGAAAGATTGCAGTTTAAGGTACTTAACATTATTCCTAGCCTCAGTAAAATAAATTATGTCGAATTTCAAGTTTTCCGACTGACAACAAAAGCCATTGTCTGAATAGGAAAACAAAGCTATTGAATGCCTTGGATTTTTTCATTTTGTTTTATATTGTACAAATGAGGACACAGTGGAAACAAGAGAATAGTATCTTAATTAACAAGGAAACATTTGTGTGCATTTGCAAGTCAAAATGCCCCCCAAAATCAAATAAAGACTTCCAGATTTTGTGTTTAGAGAAGTGTCATTAAGCATGTTCTCAGCTGTTCAAAATTTTCAGTTGTCCTTGGTACTTTGTTTTTTAGAATACCCCTATTTGCACAAAACTATACCTGCAGCCATTTGAATGCTTAAGTATTAATAATGGACTAGTTACCGCAAGAAAGTGATTTCATTAATGTAAAACTCATTTGGGAAAACTGAAGCAAAACCAGTCAGATAAGCTAGGCACATAGGCAAGATAACTTAAATGCTCATTTCTAGTTTACTCCCTGAATCATATAGGAAGTGTTTTCTACTGATTAATGACTAAACTTCTAGGTTATTTTATATAAAACACACACAATATATATTGATAAATATGATTTCAAACTCAGACAAATCAGCAGGACTTGAAATGAAAGAGCTTGTGGGATTTTGAATTTTTTTTAATTCAAGCTTTTGGTCTGAATATATCAAGTGTGCCTAGGTGCTCATGCACATCTACACACACTTCAAAATTCTGTCCCTTACTTTTTAGGGTTGGGTTTCTTTCACTGCCATATATTCATTAAAAATAACTGGATAAAAAATAACAGCTGGAAATAAAAAAAGGGAAACAGTTAATTCTTAAAACACATTTTCTGGGTTTTTCCAAAGGTAGACCAGGGACAGAGGAATGGGCTAAGAAAAAGAAAGATTTCTTATTTTATCTTAAGACTTTTCCATTCTCCTACATCCATTCTTTTGCATCTGCTTCTTCATTTAAAGCATTTCTGAAGTCCTAATGAAACCAGGACCTTGTATTTAAGTAATTTAAAAAATTTATTTACTTATTGTATAATATGCATCTTTTGTACATAGGATTCATCTGTGAATATTAACATTCATAACTTCTGAAACATTTTCTAGAAAAAAGTAAGTTAATTCAAATAGTTTCTTACTTTTGAGCTGAATGGGGATCATCTGCTTTGAAAATGTAAAATAAAGTGTTTTTGTGCAGTAAATGGAACACCCTAGACTCTGAGTTTTCATCTTTCACTTCACTGACTGTGAATCCAAGTAAAGGCTGGCTCTCTAATGCTGCCACATCCTATTTTACGGGGAAAAAAGCAAACAAGACAAAATTAGAGCTTGTGAGACATACTAACGAATGCATTTAGACTTTACTCTTGCACCATACATTGCAACAGATCATACAACAAAAAAGTCATTACAAATAGTCATGCACAAAATGCCACTTTTTATAGTCTCCATGCATGAATCAGGGGACAGGAAATAACAAAACCTCATAGACTTCAACATTGCTGTTCCTCTTTCTATTTCCCTCATAATGTCAACCTTGTCTATCACTGTCTCATCGTTCTGCCTAGTAAGGACTTCTGCCAAAAGATCAACTACCAACTGGCAGCAGACCAAAGGTCCATCTAGCCCAGTGCTCTCTCCAACAACCTTAGTAGTGAGTTTTCATGTCTTAATATGGGATGCTATTAACTGCACTGAGTGTGCTAAAAGGATGTAACCTGTGTTCTCAAGCACTGCAGTCACACTTCAAATACTTCTGATGGCTAAACTTCTTTTGCCTTCTGTTGCTGAAAATTAACAGGATAGGGAAAAAAGTTGCTAAGTGCTCACAAGTGGTTGGCTAGGAAAGAGAAGCTGTACCTTTTTACCTTCTCTTCATTTAATTTCAAAACCTAGCTAAAAAGCAACTTTTTCTCTTCCTCATTCACCTCACTTCCTTTTTTTTAAAAAATAATGTTGTCTTTTAATTAATAAATAAAATGTATAGCATTTTTTAAAAAGGAGCATTTTTATCCTGACAGCATTTTGTAACTAGGCAGGGTCCTGCAATGCTTCTGCATAGAAAAAGCAAACAAAGAACATACATAAACACTGGCACATCACTGAACACTGACTAATTGCCTTTACACTGAAACAAGAGTATCCCCTGAAAGCAGCATTTTTTGATATTGGAACATAGTCAGGTAAGGCTTAGCAATCTGTTTTACTAGCTTAAGCCTCTGTACCTCTAGTAAGTGAAGTAAGTGGTCTTTTAACCACTAATCTTGATATCACTTGGAACTAATGTAAGTAGCTTAAGTGGGATTTCCTGGATAAGGCCACACTAGACCTTCCCTTGAGAATCTTTAAACAATGTCTCCTGCAATGGCTCATTAAGCTGAAAATAAGAACAGATATTCCTTAGTTTAAAGAAAACAGGAAAGAGCTTATTTTGTGATGGAAAGCTGCAAACTGAAGCTACTTGGGAAGGCTGATACCTCAGAGGAAGACAAGCAAAAGAAAATTTAAGGTGACTGTCACAGACTATTATGTCTTTCTTTACAGTTGCCAAAGTCTCCTCTGCAATTGCCAGAAGAGACACAATGCTCACAAGTCCTTGCAAAAGTGATAGTTTTGTACGTAATTATTTGAGATATTTTTAGAACTACTTGGGTTTCTTCCCTATTGCAAATGCTGTGGTGGAACTAATATCTCAGGTTCTGGAAACTACTCAAAGTTCTAAAATAAGGCTAGGCACTACAGCAGGAAAACCCAGGAACAAATCTGACCACAAACTGGGAAATAACTAGAGCGAGTGTGGTATAGGGGTGAGGGAAGGGAGTTCTTTACATGGTCAGGATAGGTTGGGGCCTCACATTTTGAAAGAAAGTGAGGGATAGGAAAACCTTTAAACAGATGCTTTGTATATTTTGCTCTTGAAAGCTATTAGCAAGCTATAACATATAATACAAAATGAAACCCAAGATCTTCCGGTGCTACAACGACATCCTCAGCACATGCTGAGATGTGTGGAGCTTATATATATTTGTTAGAGATCATTCCACACTGCAATAGGACTACACATTCTAAATAAAAAAAGCAAATGCCATTAGTTAAGATGCGTTTCTTTTTTTCTACTTCAGCACTATACATTAAATAATAACTCCAGGCTGAAGATGGTGGTTTGAGGAGGAAGTAAAGAGCTTTAGTTTGCTCATTTTCCAAGCATTCAAAATACATTATGGAACTGCAGAACACGATACTTCAAGATGCTTTTAAAATTTCGCTTTGCCACTAGTCCAGTGTGATGCATCCAAACAGACCTCCACATGTTCGACTGACTCAGAACATACCTACAACTGGGCAATGGTGTGCACTGTAGAGGAACTCAAAGCTAGGTCTGGAAACAGAAACAGCGTAGCTGTATCAGAGTATTATGGTACAAAGCTCACTGGGCCTTTGCAAAATACTACATCCCAATCAGATCAATTGCTGTAAGGTGATCTAATTTTATAGCTTGTTTCCAGATCAAAAACACAAGCAACTTTGTTACAAAGACAGTATTATCATTGGATATTTGATTTCTAATATGTAGTCTCTTACCTCACTAGCAGCATATGTGTATAGCACCTTATTTTTGATAACAAACCATAGGTGTTTCCATGGTTTCTTACTGCCCTTAGATCTGTGTAGATAGCCACTCATTGTAGAGTCTTCTGTGTTTGCTGAAACCTGTAGAGGAAAAAAACAAAATAAAACAAACAAAAGAAACCAAACCCAAAGAGTAAGTATGCATCTGTCCAGGTTTTTGCAGTACAGCTTTTCTATACAGATCTCCTAAGTGCTGTCCTGTCAAAGACTCAAATTCTTACCTGATCTCAAGTTAATGTTGCTAAATAACCAAGATGGCTGAACAAAAAAACCAATTTTGTTTGCCACCATCTATTTGGTCTGGAACAGAGGTTTCTGCAGTCACTAAGGATTGGAACTTAAATTGGACGCAACAGGACACGAGAGAGCTGAAATACGGAGGACCACGTACAGCTGGAGAACACGTTACTATATAAGAATAAAAATTACTTCCTCCCATTCCCAAGACCTTCAGTGTAGGTAGGCAGAGCTTAGCTCTACTTTTTCTAATCATAAGCCAAGACTTGAGTTGGTGTAGGAGTCTTCCCCCTGACTGTTGGTGCAGAGGTAAATCACAATTCCTTGAAACACAGGGAAGCAAGAGAGAAATCACAATTCTGACTAACTCTCTGGATCAGAGTCTCAGAGGTGTTCATGCAGTTTATAAACTACTTCACAGTTCAGGTCCCTGCTATATAAAATTAAGACCCAAACCACTTTTACAGGTGAACTTCGACTTCTGTTTTTAGAGAAGCTGGCTAAAATATAGAACTATTTTTTTTAATTGTTAGTATTGATGATATAAAACCAACAGGGCATTACTTTTGACCAATAAAACACTTACTTCTTTGAGGGCTGCAGGAATTTTTTTCTGCTTTCTTCCAGAGGGAATACTATGTAATACTGTAGACAAGGCACTTGATGGAGATTTATGGTTGACTGGGGATCCACTCTTAGGAGTGCACTGGTTATCTAAAACGCATAGGATGAATATATTGCTTTCATATCACAGGTGACTAAACATAGGTAATGATTCTTGGACTTTTTTTTTCTTAAAAACAGCTGACATTTTAATTCTGATTACAGTGTTTCAATAATAACACCTAATCACATTAAATTCACTGTTGAATTAAGTTTTCAGTATTATAATCAACACTGTGAGCTAGAATCCCCCAAATCACAAGCAGACTGGAAAAACAGAAGGAATTTAAAACTAAACGGATTGGTCTTGTTTGTTTTCAAAGTGTGTTTTCTTGATGTTGAACTACCTTTGGGGGAGGATAACGTCCCTTGTTCCCCAACTGTGTCCTTCAATTCTATACATCTGTTATCTGTTATCCATCTGTTATCTTCCTAGCATTTTTCAGTATGGGTGCTGTAGGGCTCCTCTTCCAGCATCATGCCATCACATACACGCTTCTGGAGAGTCCCATCTCCAGAATGTGTGCTGTCTTTCTCCACTGCCACAAGCAGTTCCTGCATCTCTCTTGGAAGACTTCTGTAATATTTCACTCCTTTAAAATCTCCTTTCCCAAGAACAACCACCCACAGCCCAGCCTGGAACGAGTAGCTTCATTAAGTCTACCTCTAGAGTTGACCCTGAACATGGTGAGGCTCTGAAATAGAGCAGAGCAGGAGAGAAATTGGATTGCGAGCTGCACGGCACCTGCTCTGGAGCTCTTTTCCCAGCTAAAAAGCACCTGCAATTGCCTGCAGCACAGCAGCCTCTAGTGCCCAACGCAGTAACCTGCAGGTGGTCCAGACAATCTGCCTTTTCCCCATCATCGCAGGCTCCCACCACCACTTCACCGGTTGCTGATGCAGTTTTCCACACCTCTATGAGAAATGTCACCTCCAGCATGCTGGAAGCCATAGCTCGACTACTTCACTGAAGTATCACAGGTTTCCTGGTACCCTAGAGAACTTGTGTCAAACTGGAGCCTCTGACAGAGGGAAGGGCAGCAAGCTGCTCCCATCCCTGCTTATGGCTCTTTTGTGTATTTTATACTAGAGTCTTTGAACAGAATTCAGAGCATGTCTTGGGAGACAGGAATGGATTCTCACCTCACTGGGAGGTGCCTCCATTGATTTTACATTCGTTTTTGCATAATGATATGAAGATCCTTCAAAGAGAGAGATTTGAGTTCTCTCAGGATGAGAGGGAAACTGACCCTGGACCTCCTCTCTAAGCAAATACTATTACCACCAGGCTCTCTAACCCTTGCTTTCCAGTAGGCATCAGTAGCACCATGTTCTCTGAAAGTGTTTCAATAAAAACAGCTCCAGCTGTGGTGTTTTATATTGAAACCCACATTGCCAGTATGCAGTAGGCAATGGTTAAGAGTTTGTCCTCAGAACTGAGGTGCAGATATGGCAACTTCTTGAATTCCAGATTAGCTGAGGCTTCAGGCTGAAGAGACTCGGCTTCAGTAAGATGAAGGCTTATGTCTTTATAGAGCAGCAGAACCTCAGCTATCTCAGCAGCTTACCTGACAAAAGTGAAGTTCACAAGCATACAAGTTACAGAGAGTAAGAGTGCACGTGAACCCACTGGGAGGTCACAACAAGCTGAAAGGACTGTGATGCACGCTTGTACCCTGTGATTAATGAAAAGCAACGCAACGCTAGTTATAGCAAACCGAAAGCTGCACAAGCTACATGCCGTTACCGCAGGGCAAATACATGCATGTTTCTGGAAGGAAGAGCCAACGTACTGCAAATTCACTTCCTAGCTTCATCCACAGAAACCTGTTGGGGCCTCAGATGCCTGTCCCTTTTCAGGCACTAGTAGAATAAAGCACTTGAACCCAGAAGTAAAGATGAGGCATAGACATACCGCATTAATAAGGGCCATAAAAATAAGACAATGTGTGAAGATTTTCTTTACCTTGCTTCTGTAGCTCCCTGAAGCAGTGATCACATACTCTTGCTGGCTGGTTTTTCATATAGTCTAAACCATGTTTATTTGATGAACAAGCTTGACAGACGATCTGGAAACAGATAAAAGCATTATTGTACATGATGTGCACCTGAAAATCACCAAATGCTCTAAGACATTCACTTCAGTACTGTTAAGCCTGTAACAGAACCTGAAATAGGCACTATTTTACATTGAACATGGTTTAAGTCTATGTCCTTATGTTCAACACATGCTGCTCTTTCCTCCTCTAAATGATAAAAACTTAAAAAGTTTTCATTGCTCTCTTGACAATTTCTCCACAATGCAGATGTCTGAACTACATTGAATTCTGTATTCTCACTTGATAAAAACAAGAACAATAAAGGCTTATCAGATAAATTTTTCATAGGTGTTAAATACAAAATAACATTAGTACTAACTTAAAAACAAAATCATTATTTGTCCTACAAAAGTTAAGGAGGAAGATAATTTTCTCATTTCAGCTAACATTCTTCCTTTGTTCTACGTAATTGCAGAAGACAACCATAAGTAGTGCTCCAAAACACAAAATAAGAAACATATAACAGGTCAAAAGGTTGAACGCCGATCTATCGCAGCACCTTACTCAAAAAAACCAAACCCAAACAACCCCAACATGTTGGTTTGAATTGCATCATAATACAGTGTTCCCTTAAAGAGTTGTTGCGGTGCAATCAGGCTCCATCTGTATTGGTCAGGAACCTGAATGACTGAAGGAAAAGGTAGTTGAAAAATTTCCCAACCTTTCCACATGCCCTGCAGTGATGCCTTCTCCATGTCAAGGTGAATTCACTTGTACAGATCATACACATGGTGGCTCTAGTGTCAGGGATCCAGATCGGAGCCTTTGATCCCAGCGGACTATCTTCTTCCTGTTTCTCTGTATCTGCCTGAGAGAACACAGGCAGAACACCATTACATTCAGTGATGAGAAATAATATTAATATTTACTAGTGATTATAGGTTAACTCTCATTACGTTGAAAGTCTCTGAAAAATTGTCATGGTCTTAAATGCTATCTCTTAGTTAATCAGTGACCATTATAATGCAAGCCTGAAGACAGAGTTGCATGTAATTAGTTCAAAAAAGGCTGGGTGACTTTCAAGCTTTACCAGTCTATTTGTATCCATAACTGCTATATTTAAAAATCTTTTCATTTCATCTTTCTGTTCTCAAGATTACTGAGAGAATTGAGAAAGCTGGTTTGCGGTTTTTTGGAAGAAAATAACTCAAAATTTATGAAATAGATAACATTATAAAATATCATTCAATTCTATCATTTGCTCACTTATTTACCATCCTGTTTTATTATTCATCATGGAATGCCTCTTCTTTCTCTAAACACCTGCGAAGAAACTTTATATTCAGAAAAAGAACCAACCAACAATAACAGTGTGATATACCTCTTCTAGACTTTTGCTAGGATTAAATGTGATTCTCTTTTTCGTGTATTCTTCAATTGACTTGGAGATAGCTTCTAACCACTCATCTCTTTCTGTAGCGGAACTGTTGGAGTAAAAAAGAAAAAAGCCCGATCGATTTATTATTAACATTTAAAACTAAGAAGCAAGAGTTGATTAGAATTCCATTAATTTTATTATACATTGACTTAAATCTCTTGCAATTTCAGTTTT
Source organism: Eurystomus gularis (assembly GCA_013400335.1). NCBI lineage: Eukaryota > Metazoa > Chordata > Aves > Coraciiformes > Coraciidae > Eurystomus > Eurystomus gularis. The sequence goes on from VZZY01022593.1 coordinate 14,990, forward strand.
ATAGACTGTCTCCAGTTCCTACTGAAACTGGCATTATTCTTCCAACTGTCCATATGGTTTCAGTTGTGTTGATTAATACTAAAAAAGATTTCTGTATCTGTTGTTATAATATGGATTCCCTCTCTCCCTTTCCTCCTGCCCAGAATACCCTGTGACTGTTTCAAGGCTTTTATGTCACTGCTCTCCCCTTCTCTCTGGACCCTTGAATAGCTTGAGTAACACTGGTGTAAATGATGCTCCTAGAACAAAGGCATGGGCCTCTGGAGAGGTACTCTGAAATTTCAGCAAGCTTTTCCCCCTGTCCCTTCCTTCTGTCTCCGGGTGCAGTTTGTTACACCCAACCCCATGAAAGCCTGAGCTGCTGTCAGAAAAAATAGGCTGTCTCTTCCCCAGCCTCGTGCTCCTGACCGTTTGCTCCTACCAGGTCATGCTGCTTTGAAATAATTCTTTTTTTCCAATTTTTTTTCCATTGGATTAGCTAGCCCAAAGAGATAAACAGATGAGCTTACTGTATCTCTTTATCCCACAGCTGGTGGGTCCTAATCGAGTGCCTGGAAAGCATTAGGCTGAAGTGGCACGGCCTGGGGAGCAGGGAGAACAAGGAGTGGCTGGCACAGCAGGAGCCCACGGCTATTCTGGGTTACGTGCAATGCCAAAGCAACTCCTCAGGCCGTGGGCTCACCACTGCTTCCATATAACATAAATCTGCGTTGCTGCTGCCGCAAAATATACTGTACTCCCTCTTTGCCACTACGTCTTATTTTCTCCCTTGTGCCAGAACACACAGGTCTATACAGTGGGCTGGTCTGGGAAAAAAGTGCATATTAAATCAAGCCATCAGCCTGCCCTTCCTCCGGATCAATCTACCGAACAGGTTCATCATGCAGCTCAAACCACTTGTACCAGCACGATAAAGGGTGCTCTGAGGAAGGAAGAAACAGTTTTGTGGCAGGAACAGTTAGACCGCTTGTTTAAGATGCCATACCAGCTTAAAAATGGCTTTTAAAATTTAAACCAGTACCTACTACCAATGTCAGGTGTTTTCCCTGACTTCATAAATAGTATCAAATAAATTAATTTTTTTAAACCAAGGAATTAAACATGATGAATACATAAAAATTAAAGTCAGGGAAAAGGAAAGCAATAATTTACACAAATAGGTGTGCAACACCAATTATTGTCCAATGGCTTTGTAGGTGAATTTAGAAGTTTGATCAGCTTTGACTCTTTAAGGAAATACTTTGATCCAGGGATTTCAACTGGATAAAACTGAGCACTATACAGAATCAGAGGAAAATCTGGTAAGGTAAACATGGGGGAAGCCTGTGAGGCACAGCAAAAAAAAAAAAAAGATCTAGAGAACACAGCAATAAAATGAGAACAAAAGGAGAGGAAATAAGACAGAAGCAAGGGCAAAGCAATGTATTCTTGTCTGTCCCAATATCTCACACTGAGGGGAACATTTTGTTGTTTATTTACCTTTGCTTCCTCATGCGGAAAGAACAACTGGCCTGCATTAGCTACCTAACATTCAGAACCAATCAACTCCTTTGGCTTTTTAAAAAAATCTGGTTACATTTAATTGGGTTCCTAGAACTACATAAAATAATTCAATTGAAAGTTGGCACAGTTTTTGGAAATTAAGCATCCCCTGATCTGTGGGGCTGCTTGCACATGGCTTACAGCCTAATATTTCACTAGGGAGCTCACCCTTGGCAGGTTTGCTAGTGTTAGCCTTTCGGCTTGTTTACAGTTCCTCAGAATTTAAGGGAAAAGGCCGTGCCATCAGCAACTGAATTGATGTAATGGTTGCTGCAGCAAAACAGGCAGTGTTTCTTTTCTGTCACTCCCAGCCCTCCCCCACAGCTGCACAGCCCCACCACTTCCCTCACTGCAGATCCAGTATGTGCTGCATCCTTCCAAAAGTAATTTTGTTTACTAAAATTGCAGAGCTTTCTTAGGGTTTTAAAAATTATTTTAAAAATTATTTATTTCAGATTTAACAGTAGAAAACTTCAAATGGACTGCTGAGAGCCCCAGCAACTGTTATAACTGGCAAATGTGTGTGCTAGGGGCACATGTAGCAGCTGCCCAAGGGAACTAAGCATTTAGGTGGTCCCAGGAGGGCCCACAGAAGTATACTCCTCTTGTTTCCAGGATCAGAGCCTCAGGGCACCTCTCCCAGCTGAGTTAGTCCTGCATGAGCTATCCTGAAATTAGGGGAGGCGATGCAGCTATGTCTGCCTGGAGTAGCCTTTGCCAGCCTTACCGAGGGGGAGCGGGGCCAGCTGGCCTCAGACCACATCAGGCTGGCACAACTATTGTTTTCAGGACCAAAGCTTTACTTCTGTGCAGTGCTGTATCGTGCAGATGTGCTCACTTGTGTCTCCAATTAAGAGATTCATGGTACAATACTGCATTGTACCATGTAAAACAATACACATTCCTACACATATCCTAGGAAAACTGAAACCTCGACCTAGATTAGATAGAGCGGAATACTAACGTGGTCAGTAAACTAAACCTAAAGTGACAGACTCTTGTCTAGGCATTAATCTCTAGTTCTGTTATTAACTGGCTTATGTTTTATTACTATCAATTTTTCACTATCTCAATTTCTTCCCTCCTCATCTCTGCCCCCAGGCTCATTTCAGAATCTCTTCTTTGGGGTACACTCCATGTAATCCTTCTTATTTGAAAAAACACAGAAGTAAAATTTGGCGCCAATGTCTGTAAGATTAATTTGAACAGCTTTGTAGTTGAGATTTTTACCACATTATGTTCTGCATAGAGTTAATTTTCTTCCTAGTAGCTGGTACAGTGCGAGGGTACAGTGTTTTGGGTTTATTTTGAGAATAAGGTTGATAACACACTGATTTTTTAGTTGTTGTTACGCAATGTTTATACAAAGCCAAGGATTTTTCAGCTTCTCATGCACTGGAGAAGGCTGAAGCGGCATGAGAAGTTAGGAGGTGGCATCAGAAGTTAGACAGAGCCAAGACAGCTGACTCAAACTGGCCAAAGGAATATTATACCATATGACATCATGCCCAGTATATAAACTGGGGGACTTGGCTGGGAGAGGTGGATCACTGCTCAGGGACTGGCAGAGCATTGGTCAGCAGGTGGTGAGCAATTGCCTTGTGCATCACTTGTCTTTCTTGGGTTTTATTTCACTCTCTTTTTGTTACCTTCCTTTTCATTACAATTATTATTACTATATTTGATTGTTATCTCAATTATTAAACTGTTCTTATCTCAACCCATGAGTTTTATTTGTTTTCAGTTCTCCTCCCCATCCCACCAGGGAGGGGGAGGAGTGAGTGAGAAGCTGCAGAGAGCTTAATTGCTGGCTGGGGATAAACAACAACAACATAGGAGCCAAGAAGCTCTTAGTATGAGGTATCCTCAAAAGGAAGATGCAGTTTGTATTGATAAGATAGCGATTCTTTTCACATTCAGGACATTTATCAATAGGAACAATATAATTAATTGGGGAAAAAAAATATATGCAAGCACCTATTGCTGGTAGTTTTTCACTTGTTTTGGTCCTACACTACAACAGAGCCAGACCTTGCATACGAACAGATAACCATCTGAAAATCCCCTATGGACCAGCATGTATTTCACGGACTTGCTTTTAATTGACCACTTAATCAGTTCCTCAAAGAGACAAGTCTATCCTGTTTCATAGAAAATAGGTAGGTTGTATTTCAAGATGATAATCTTTTAACAGGTTCCAATGATTTTTTTACAATTTTTAAAAATGACTGAATTAGAAGTGAAATGCAGTCAAGCAGAGATAAATCCACATTGCCTCCTGCAATCCCATAAATGTCTTCATGTATGTGTGTGACATCTAGTCACCAAGGCACCTAAGCAGCACGAACCTGCTCATTTTACATGGGAGCAGAATCATACTGTGAAATGCATGTTTCCCCCCCGCAATGTGCAAAACAACCATAAGAAACACTTAAATTTGTTGAAAAAAATACGAAAACACTCCTTTTCAAGTCCGTTGTTACAAATAACTACTGCTTGGACAATTGAGCTGCTTCCTTTGGCTACTTTGACAAGGTTAACCTTGCATTACCCCTCAGCTAGAGATACCGCTATCTTTGTGCAGACATCCTCATGTTGGTATTTACAAGGTCACACAAAAAGAAGCAATCTGCCCTGACGCAGATTTGCTAAACAAAAGAGAAAACTTGTCTGTCTTTATTGCTATCAGCACTGTCACAAATGTCAGAACATATAAAACTCCAACTCAAACACAGTAAAAACAACATCCCACAAAAGCAGGTCTTTGCTAAAGGCATCTTGGTGAAGGCAGACCAGAGCTGCTCTAGTTTAGTGACCACGTATCATCCTTTTGCTGCTACATGGAGAATTCCGTTTTCTGGTGAAGACAAGCACTGTTCCAGGAATTGCTGCCACTTCTGTAATTTCAGGTTCACTGAGATCCATTTCTTGTTTCAATTACACTGTTATTTTAGCTGTTATTTAGACAAGGATGACTTCCTCCAACTTGTGTCAGTTACCAATAATAATATAAGCATGATAACACATTTTTCATATCCCCTCCTATTAATACACTGACAGAGCATATCAGTAACTTTGGAAGAACAACAACAACAAAAATACTGAAAAGCAAAGCTCAGAATTAATTGGATTGAAGCAATTTTAATCCTTGTTCCTCTCAAGGAAAGGCAGTGAAAGGGTAATATTTACTTACAGGTTTCTGAAGGTGTAGCTAAGCTGAAAATGGGAAACAAAGCAAGAGGTTTTTTTTTCACTCTGATTAACAGTTAATTGTCGCGAGGACAGCAGAATCCCTACCAGCTGCAGCCTTAAGCCCAAATTGCTCAAAACCAAGCCACATTTCCTATAGCTTTTCTGCTTCTATCCCTCACTTCACAATGGGCAGTTTTCCTTACAAGTCAGAGTGAACTGTATTAGAGACTACAAATTCATATGGTATCTTGGAAACTTATTACATGTGAACAGGCTTTCTTTCTGCTGGCTCGTTTAAAAATAAACTTACATTTTCAAAATCAGTTTTTGAATGTGAACAAAAGACAATTAGAACAAAGCCTACCTTATTTCCAGAAACCCATCTGTTCTCTGCTCTAGCCAAGGGTAATTTTTCATTTCACAAGTAGCAAAATTATTTTATAGCAAAATAAGCTACAAAAAGCTTATGAGGCCTGTTTGAAATCATAGAATGCATTGGGTTGGAAGGGACCTTCCAGGGTCATCTAGTCCAACTCCCTGCAGTCAGCAGGGGCATCTCTACCTAGACTAGGTTGCTCAGAGCCCCATCAAGCCTGACCTTGAACATCTCCAGACATGGGGCCTCCACCACCTCTCTGGGCAACCTGTTGCAGTGTTCCACCATCCTTACAGTAAAGAACTTCTTCCTAATGTCTAATCTAAACCTAGCCTTCTGTAGTTTAAAATTATTGCCCTTGTCCTGTCACTACATACCCTTACAAACAGCCCCTCCCTAGCTTTCTTGTAGGCCCCCTTCAGATACTGGAAGGCTGCAATAAGGTCTCCTCAGTCATCTCTTCTCCAGGCTGAACAACCCCAACTCTCTCAGCCTGTCTTCTCAAGAGAGGTGCTCCAGCCCTCTGATCATTTTGGTGGCCCTGTTCTGAACCCTCTCTATCAGGTCTGTGTCCTTGTGTTGAGGGTTCCAGAGCTGGATGCCATACTCTGGGTGAGGTCTCACCAAAGCAGACTAGAGGGGTAGAATCACCTCTCTTGATCTGCTGGCCACGCTTCTTTTGATGCAGCCCAGGACGCAACTGGGCTCTGAGCTGCAAGTGCAGTCAGTGTTGGCTCCTGTCCAGCTTTTCATCCACCAGTACCTCCAAGTCCTTTTCTGCAGGGCTGCTCTCCATCACATCATCCCCCAGCCTGTATTGATAGCAAGGACTGTCTCAACCCAGGTGTAGGACCTTGTACTTGGCCTTGTTGAACCTCATGAGGTTCACATGGGCCCACTTCTCTAGCTTGTCTAGGTCCCTCTGGATGGCATCCTGTCCCTCTGCCATCTCAACTGCACCCCTCAGCTTGGTGTCATCTGCAAACTTGCTGAGGGTGCATCATGTGGTTTTATCAATCATATTGTTTTAAAATCATAGAATCACAGAATGTTAGGGGTTGGAAGGGACCTCTGGAGATCATCAAGTCCAACCCCCCTGCCAAGCAGGATCATAGAATCTAGGGCAGGTTACACAGGAATGAATCCAGACAGGTCTTGAAAGTCTCCAGAGAAGGAGACTCCACAACCTCTCTGGGAAGCCCTTTCCAGTGCTCTGGAACCCTCACAGTCAAGAAGTTCCTCCTCATGTTGAGGTGGAACTTCCTGTGCTCTAGCTTGTATCCATTGCCCCTTGTCCTGTCGCAGGGCACAAGTGAAAAGAGGTTGCCCCTTTCTTCATGACACCCGTCCGTCATATATTTAGACACATTAATTAGATCCCCTCTCAGTCTTCTCTTCTCCAGACTAAAAAGCCCCAGGTCTCTCAACCTTTCCTCATAAGGCAGCTGTTCCAGTCCCTTAATCATCCTCATAGCCCTCTGCTGGACTCTCTCAAGTAGATCTCTGTCCCTCTTGAACTGGGGAGCCCAGAACTGAACACAGTACTCCAGGTGAGGTCTCACTAGGGCAGAGTAGAGGGGGAGAAGGACCTCCCTCAATCTGCTGGACACACTCTTCTTAATGCACTTCTTAATGAAATCATTATTCATTTGTAAGACTTACCTTGCTGAAAGAATGAAGGATCTCTCTACACTTTCAATGTTCAGTTCATTCTGATATGCTTCCTGTGTTGGCTTTTTAACCTTCAGTTGAGAGAGAAAACTTGACATTCAAACTGAAATGGTACTTTTATAGTTGCTTTATTTTACTTAATGTCAAATCTCTTACATTTTTATTGCAGAAGGGGTATACTGGAGAGAAAAATCTCAAAAATAGGACACTATGCACCAGTCCAGAGGGCCCAGCTGCACTAAGATCAAATGCAGCTCACCACTATTTCACTGTGGCCCCATGTACAGGGGAAGAAAGCTGAAGAGCTGTCAGACATGTCCCATTGTGCTTCAACATGCCCACTGCCCTCTAAGGACCTCCTGCAACCGGGAAAAAAAAGGCACTGCTGCAAGATAAGATGTAGACCTCTGGTTTATCCCACAGGGGGCATCTGTCCCATACACCTAAGGGCTGGATCACCCTGCTGATCCTTCTGAGCTAGCAAGTTTCAAACATAAGGAGGTTTAAAAGATAAGAGTGGTTCTGAGCCACCACAAGACAGAAGCCTGTGAAAACTTGGAGCTGGGGCTCCAGATCTACACTGCAGCTGGACTTGGTGCTCTTCTCTGACAGGACCAGTGACAAGTTACTTGATTCCCAAGGCGACGGTTTGTTGTTCCCACTAACCGTCATGTCAGGGAACGTGTCAATATATGGCATGCATGTCCCTTATCACTATCTAGAGCAGCTCAGAGCTTAATTTTGATGCTTTTCACAAAGGCTCAGAAACAAAAGCCATGCCTTCCCTCACAGTTAGCAAACCTCTATAAACCACAGAGATTTGATCCACCAGAAGCTTATCCAGCAGAGAGGCCTAATCTCTGAGTGTAGGCAATAAAAAGCAGTTACAAGTCAAAAGTGAGGCAGTCTAAACAAAATACAATATAAAACATAAGTAAGCAGGCTATTTCAGAGCAGGACAATACTGGATGAAATGCAGGTGAGATGATCCTGCGGCAACAGAGTTTTTTAGGGAACCCTAGACAGCAATCCCACAGGCCATATTATATAAGAAATGTTAAGCCTGTAGGATTGCTCTGGAACAAAAACATCTTTAATAACACTTTCCAACAATGTATATAGCTGTGTTTTGAAAATGTGAAGGCCTGAGTTTAAACAGATTTGGAGAAAGACTCATTTTAACAAAGGACTCACCTTCATTCCAGCCAACGACAGCATGTTGTTGAGTTTATACATCCCTGACTGAACTGGAGTAGTGTACAACAGGGCATCATTGAACTGTAATACAGAAGCAATGCTCTTTAATGACTAGAGACTAAAATCTGACACATAATTTCAGTTGCATTTCACATGAATCCAAGTAAGAATTCACATTCTGTGAAAGGCATGTTCTACTTCCTATTATTCCACTTAGAATCCAAGAAACATTTTCATGTATGAATGTAGATAACAATAGGTGTCTATTTATATCCTGCTTGTGTAAATATGCATTTGGCACATGAGTAAACAGGGCACAGATGTCAAAGAACAGACTGTCAAAAAGGACAAAAATGCTTCTTGTGTACACAGCTATATTGTGTAACAAACTACTTTAACAGGATATTAAAATTAACCATTCAAACAAACCAAAACATTCCAGAAACTCTGAGATAGCAGAATTAAGATTAGCAATTCATGATTATAGGGCAAACTTATCTATATGTACTATGTGAATTTTACCAGTTTAAATAGGTATTTACTGTTTATTTCCTGTTCTACCAGACTTGGCTTCCTTCAGTGCTCTTACTGAACAGCTGTTAAGATTTTTTTTATTTTCTCTGTAGTTCAACACATGGACCCAAGCCTCATTTACTGCACATAAACACAAATCAGAAGACTGAATTGTCTCATAAGTTTTTTGCTGTGAGGTTCTTTGCAAAATAACCAAATGTTTCACAAGCTTTACTAAATCTTCATGCCATGATCAATGGAAAAAATCATTGCTTAAGTGTCTAAAGGTATGAACGCTAGCCTATGCCTTTTATATCTGAAAAATAATACCAACTCAATAAAAAACCCCAAACCATCAGCCCAAAAAAAAAGAAACCAAAGAAAATCTGAGCTAGAGCCACTCAAATTAGCAACATGTGATTTGGGAAGTCCAGCTTGAGATAGCACCAGATTTTTGAGAGTATTATCTTAACTGATATAATTTGCAGTTACCTCAGTGCTTGATATGCTACAGTCATCTCTGGAGCACAAGACAGGCACTTGCAAGCTTAGAATACATACTCCATAACTGCCTAGGGAAATATTTATCCTTACTATAGTAACTACAAGAGACACTTCAGCCAGGACTGTGGACCAATAATGCCACAAATGGCTACAGTTGCCTTACTATCTAAATAGAAGAGATAAACAAAAGGTTCAAGTGGAAACAGAAACTTCAGATATGCACAGAAGTTTCAAAACAGAAGAGCAGCAGAGACAGGGAGAGAACCCAGCACTTAGCTTCCAGCCCTGTGCTCCGCTCAGGATGCGAGTGGGCTCGTGCAGGGTAAGGAGAGAGGCGGAAGGTCAGGAAGGCGCAACAGCAGCGGCGAAGTTGTAGGGTTTAAGATCGACAAAGTGGGATGGAGTAACTGGTTTAGTTTTTGCACTACCACAGAAAAAGTCTTCTCATAGAAGCGTTCAAATTTTAAAAGCACATTGTTCAAAACCGTACATTTTCGTGAGAAACAGTTTTTTATTGAAAATAGTGCATATTTAACAGATTATCTCTCTAAATTGGAACTGAGCAAGTAGAACAGCAACAACTGGTGATTTTTTCCACTACCTGAAGTTATTCCTTACTTACATTTGCAGTGTAATGTTTCAACCACTTAAAATTACACTAGTATTAAAGCACATAGCAACATAAACAGCATCTTACCAGGAAAAACATTCGTGGTTGCATGACCTTCCGGGACAGCTTCATCAGTGTTCCCTCTTTGAGAAAGACCTAGCAAAATAAAACAAACAATTATAAGCCTAGCTTTTCAGTGCATGAGCTGTACAAATGAGCTGACTTTTTCATTGTTATTAGTATTATTACAACTATTACACTTCAAGTGCTGCAGAAGTTTTGGGATTCAAGGTTCCCTTTCTGAGAAAGGCTGTTCATCCTTCGGTTTCTCTAGAACTGAGTGTGAATGGCTGCATTACGGTTTTCCATGCTGCACTTGAAGCCATGACAAATAAAAGGTTAATCCTGAGGAAAAAAAAACCCTGTCTGCAAGATCTGGCATGGAATCACATTCTAAAAATCATAGGTTTTCATCAGAAAAATGCCTCAGAAAAAATCCCCTCGTATACAGAGAGGCAGAGTCATTTGACTGTTAGAACCACTGGACCATTAACCACTAGACCATTTTCCTTCTCAGCATACGTGAACTTTGCTTCCATATTATCTGCGCTGCACTTTTACTGCAATCTGCTGAATGTCATCTGAAGGACCTACCCTTCCCGGCTGTACAATCTCATGGTGTCCATTTAAACTGTACTGAATCTGCATGAGTTTCTGAAAATTATCCTACAGGGAGAAAAAGCAAAAGGTAAGTAATTGCTTTTGCATCCATGATTAAAAAAAAAAAATAGAGAAAAAGCTTTAATCAAACAGCTTCTTAAGTCAAAATACTTACTCCCTGCTTCATGATGTCATTGGCGTGGTTTGCAACTTCTATGACAACAGCTAGAGCATCTGAAGGATGAAGAAATGATGCTTTGGTTATACAGAGTTAGCACTGGTATTACGTAAAGCACAGGTACAATATTGCCCTTCCACAGCATGCCAAGATTCTAGGACCTGATTGTACAGTCACTGCTTTCAGGAGCACTTCCCAGAGATCCCAGAGTCTTTGCATCACAGTTTAATAACTGTGCCCTAGCAAGTAATTGATTCAACCAACAGTGTCAATCATTTCTTACAGCTAATCAAAACAGCTCACAAGCAAAATGAAATTCTAGTTTGTCACAGAAAGAATTACTTTAATTTCAATGTCTCTACTTATGGCAAAAGAGTTAACGACATTTCAATTGAGACTAAATTTTTTCCATTTTACACAACTGCCTCCAGTGCCAGTCATGGAAGACTACCTAGAAAAATTATCCAAATCTTTGTGATTTCTTTCTTTTCCCTTCAGTTTTGCTGCACCTCAAGATTGCAGTGTAAGATTCAAAATTATAAATTTCAAGCTTTTAATACTAGAAGAAAAAAAAAAAAAAAATCTGAAAAAAGAGAGTTACCAAAGACCAGTGATTTTATAAACTACTGATATTTACCAGCTAGCAATTTGACTGTAACATATGCTAAGGTGTAACTGCCAAATGGGATTACGTAAAAGTATTATGTAAATTACCGTACAATGAGTGTATATGAAACAGAACCCATCCAAGGATCTTATCCAAAAATCTGTAATTTACTTCAAAGAAAGCTAGAACAACTCCTCTGATAAAATGTCTCTAAAGCATTTAGCACCTTCTGAGTAACTGAAGTGCAGCCATGTGCTTCAAATAAAGGAACTACATTTGCCTAAAAGTCCAGAGAATCCTACCAAACCAGGTAAAACCAAAGCCTTGAAGTTATTTTCCAGCTAATCATTAGAGCATTTGTACTGCAGAATGTATATACTTCCCTTATTGTTGAGTTCATATGCAGAAAGCAAGCATGTTAAAAGGTACAGCTTTCTGAACTGAAAGGTTCCGAAGGTCACGAAGCCGTATGAGAAACTGAGGTGCGAACAAAAAGTTCCTCCTAAGTCAATCAAGTTTTTGTTCAAGATTTTTATGAACCAAAGCAATGCAAGCACAGGAGACACACAGTTAAAAGACATAATACATATAAAGCATTTGATAGAAATTTAACTTTAGATATAAATGTGATGTCAGCTAAGCCCACTGAAAAACGGCTGGTGGTCTCCTACTAGGAAATGTTGGAGCTGCTCCAGCCAGAACACTCCCCAGCTCCCATCCACTTGAAAGAATATGAAGGGAAATTTAGCTAAATTCATGCAGACAGGAATGAGTATCTGATTTTTTTGTTATACTTTCCTTCATCTATCAACTATTGTATCAATTAAAAACTTAAAATTTTACTCATTGGCTTCAAGAAAGATTGAAGAATGTTAGAGAAAATTTGCTGGTTATTGAAGAGAAAGTTCCAGGATCTGAGGGCTACTTCTAGGGCCAAGGCTAAACAAATTAAACACCACCATAGAAGAATCTATAAGGTCAAAGTCCTTAAGCAAAGTGGGTTTTGGCAGGGAAGAGCATTCCAATTCTTATACCACTTCGCTATAGTAATGTATTCAAATGAAGGTCATCAGGAACTATTGTGGTGTTTGGGTTTTTCTCAGGAATATTAGCCATAACCAATCTAGTCTTTCCACTTCCAAGCAGCAATGGAATTTAACAACTAAACAAAGTCAGAACTAAGTTAAGCTTAATTATAACAAGAAAGATGTTGGTGAATAAAGATTAGATTTTCTTTTCTTACCCAGTTTCAAAAGATAGACTATCAAACATGCCAAATGCATAAAATTGATACTGTTACAACTAAGATTTTGCTTTTCTTTTTAATACACGAAGGGAGAGAAACCCGCGGTGGAAGGTAGGACTACAAAAAACACAGAATTGGAGAAATCACAAGAAAATGCAAAATGAAGTAAGTTGCTTGCTTTTCAAATTGTTACTTATTTAATGAGCAGTGCAAGCATTGGTTTGTTGACAGCCATAAGAACTGCAAGACAAACTTTCCTATCTCTTAAACAGTCATAATTTTAAATATTCTTGGCTTATATTTTCAATATACTGAAAAAATATTTCCATTTGTTCCAAGCAGACAAAGCTATAAGACAGCAAACTTGGCTCAGTGCATTGAAGGCACTCATTTACTGCAGTCCCATGAACGACATTTGCACAACCCTCCTAAAGATAAGGGGTTTGCAAAAATGTCACTGAAGAGACTGAAAAAAGTGACAGAGGCTCATGCAAATGAAGTTGAAACATTGACTGAGAGCATTTTTAGCACTGCTGAGGCACACACATGGAAGAAGGAAATGGTCCAAATGTGTGTTGCATTGCTTCATTCAAGTTAAACCAGCCTAATCCCAAACTACCATGAAACATGGAGTACTCTCCTCTTCCATCACCAACTATTCATTCCCATTTCCTCTTATGTCCTTTCCCTCCACACGCAGGGAAACTTTTGGAAATCCATTGTGTGTGCGGTTTGTGACAAGTCAAACTGGAGACGTCCTCAGGTTAAATATAACCTAGAGCAGCTCCTTGATCTTGTTCACTCCTGCCACATGAACATTTGTCATGGCACAAAGAAAGAAGACCAGAATGGCTCATAGATGGGGGAAAGCAACTGGTAGACTAGACTGCCTATCACGAAAGGCCTACAGATGCAGGGACTGTCTCTTTCAGTATCAATGCCTAAAATATCTGCTTAAGTTGCCTGTGAAACTTCATTCTTATCTCTTAGTTTCAACTCAAGGGTGAGCTGATACCACTGTCAGCTCCAAACTTTTCTGAAACACAAGTTTGTACTCTTTCAGTATCTCTGCTGAGAAACTCAGAACTAAAGAGAAAACATTTCTATTACTGGCTTAGTATTTTGCGTGCATTTAAAATCTAGAAACATTATCATATGTACATAATCTGTTATTTCTTTAAGCTAAAAAGACATTCACCTTGAGTATCCCTATAGTCTGCAGATTCTTCAACAAGATTCTTTAAATAATCTGTGTAAAGAAAAAAAATAGAGACAGTTTTGTTAAAAACAAACTGCACCAGAAAGTAGTAAAAGCCACCTTTTTCCTGTAGATACACTTTACAGGCAGACCTGTGCCACAAAGATCTACTACTTTTACATCTGTCAAAGTAATAACAAAAGGAAAACTAGCATTTCCATGACAGAAGCATATCATGATATGTTGCTTAGGGAAGAGCGGTTATTGAAGCAGTGGTCTTCTCCAAAGACAAATGATATGTTGTACTTATTATTCCATAACAAAACAATCAAGTGAAAAATAAGTACATACTTGCCATCATTTACATTTTAAGCTGATGGAAAAAGTTTTAAAGCTTACAGATATTTGCATGAGCATGTAACTTGTCTTCAGGAGCCAAGAAAAAAGTAGTCCCTTGCTGAACATCTGATTATAATTAATATTTTTCAATAATAAAAGTAGTAGACCCCCCCTCCCAGTCTTCAGATAGGCAGTCTTGGTTTTCAACTATAAATTTAGTTCCTTGACCACGAGATGGCCCCCTCAATCCATTAATGTCTTTGTAGTTTTAAAATCTGTTACTTAGCTAAAGTTAACTGCAAATGTATGACTATACAAGAAAACATTCCCCCTCAAGTTTCCATTCCCTGGTCACATGTTTAGTTCAGTAGTACAATCTTGTAGAAAAGTACGATATCCTGTCAAAGATTAATATGTACACTCAGTAAGAAGTCAACCATCTATTACCCTCCACAAGCTACAGTTTTGAATTGCTTCAAATTGCACTACAGCAAATCAGCAACTTTCAAAAGAAATACACATTAGATTTATAATATCAACAAATACGGATTTAGAATTACCTTTTAAACGAGGTATTAAGATTCTGGCAGATCTACCGAAAACTAATCATACATGATCTAGAAAGTGTTCCATTCCAGCTTTGCAGTTGTACAAGTTTCATGTAGGAGTGAAATAATTCAACTCCCATATGACTGCCCTACCCAAATTCATCCTTTTACTCAAGAAGGATCAGGAGCCAATTGTTCCTGCCTTCAAAAGATGTCTTGCTTCCTGCATGCCCCTCAGAGACCACTCAGTGTATTGTAATCTTTTCCTTATGAAAAAAAAAAAAGGGGGGGGGGGGGGGGGGGGA
>VZZY01022593.1:29706-76825 GCA_013400335.1 Eurystomus gularis
GGGGTGGGAATATGAAACATGGCAATAGAAATACTAAGAAGAGTGAGAAATTGTAATTAACTGACAAAATTTTGAGAGAAATAGAACTACAGGAAGAAAAATCTTTGGCACTGATATGTTATTTTTTGGCAAAGACCTAAGGGAGGATCCAGGAGGGAAGCACGAAGAGCAAGTTGGGGTGAAGGAAAAGGAACCAGCTGGGGTCTCCTGCAGGGAAGCAGAGAGAGAGTGCTGGGAGGTCTGGCTGGCTAGGCCATGGGAACACCCACAGCTTTCTGCTCTCCTCGAAGCTTTGTCACATCATTTTCAGGTGCTGGCCAATGTGTGATCTTTTAAGACAAGTCTGATGTGGCACCAAAACCTCTCCAGTTACACTCCATAAATATTGCATCCTTCACATCCCTCAAGATCTCGTGCTGTAGTAGCTACCAGACATTCCAGTGCAATATTTAAGTGGGTCTAATATCCAAAGTAATTGCACTGGAAACTTAAAACCAGAGACCCAACATGGGAGTTGTTTCTTGGCATATTCTTGCTTTACGACATGTTCATCAAAACAACGTTTTACATCACTCAAAACCAGTTTTTTTTGATACGTATATTCTAGCCTTTTAAATCATACCATCCCTGAATAGAAGAGGGAAAATCAGAGATGTTAACCTAGCTGCATTCATTTAAAATTATGTATTTAAAAAAGAAGGCAGCTTTTGCATTACAAGATTGAAGCAGACAATATAAACTATGAAATCCTGGAAGTGATAAATAAATAATTTTCACCTTAATACTCTCCATGTATATCTAGTAAGTGGACCTCAGTTAATGGCTAAAACTCAGCTTCGGAGAAGCATCAGAACAGATATTTTTAGCCTCTTCTGTGAACACACACTGGAAATTTGGTGCTTGCAACAACTTTCTGGAGGTACTAGCTTAAACTATACAGGCAAGCAGATTTCAGACATGAATAATGTTACAGTAAAAACTTCGCAAAAATATTCCTAGATAAAATAAACACAGAAGTCAAATATTAAGGTGGAATGTTATCTGCTGACTTTGCAAAAAATTTTTTTCTCTCTGAAATGTGCTTTAGTTGCTCAGACTGGGAAGACCTTAAGCATACCTTCAGAAAGGAAGACTTAGAAATTGAATTTGTCACTCTGCTGGATACCCCAAAACACAACAACAAAAAAAAAATCAACAAAAGCACACAAGTACTGTTTTCTGTGACAAAAAAAAAATTTCCTTATGCCCTGCCTCTACGTGACAGCGGCCAGCAATTCTATCTTCCTCCTTGCTGGGGGGCAGTGACTACCACTTCTGCTAAAAAAATATCTTCTGCTTCATTAACTACTTTTTGTCTCAGGTTGTCTAATTTAATTAAGTTAAACTAAAAGCAGTTGTTCCCCAACTCATAATTGGCCTCAAGTCAGATAACTTTGTTTCCAACCTGCAAAGGAGCAGTGTGCTCAAAGGCTTATTTCTCATCCCCCTCTGCCTCCCCCTCACTATACTCAAGTTAAGGATAATAAAAGACTCTCTCTCTCTGCAAACCTTACGTTGATAAAAAGAGGAAAGAGGTTTATCCAGTGACAATGAAGTCTGTTTATATTGTACAGTCTCAAGTAATCTACTCAATTCAGAGGTTTTTGGAGGACAGAATCACCTCTCCATTTCTGTTCAAAATCAGTGGCCTCTAATTAACACCCCCCCAAACCCATCTCTGTACAGAGCCACATGTGGAGAAGTGGAAGTTCACTTGCTGGACTGGACAAGCTGTATAATTAAACAGAAACACAGCTGAGCTGTGCCTCTCCTTGGCTGATTTATGAGTCCACCTGCTCCTGCTTTTGTTAGCACAAAAGTAACTCCACTTCAAAGCGCAGCAACAATCTTGTGATGTGACCATGGAGCAGCAGGTTACCAGTACAAAGCTGTCCCACTGACACAGAACATCTAAATAGGAAGAAATCCCTGCTGACTCAGGCCTAGCAGCTTCATTTCCTGGATTATTTTCGCTCCCCTGCTCTTACTCACTGCCCCCTCCTCCCTTGCCCACAGATCCCCCAGTCTTCAGCTTGAGCAGCTGCTGCATCACTGTGTTTTACCCACTGCAACAACAGATCCAAGTATTTTGCATGTCCCCCAAAGCTTTTGCAGCACAAGTTCATATTAGAGATTGCTCAACATTACACAGAGCTGCTGGAAAGTAACAGAGCTGATGGGTTATCCACAGAGACACGGAAGAGTGAGAATCTCAAGGATAACAGAAATGCATGATAGATTGAACAGACTGAAAATGAAACAGATTCCAAAATAACATTCCCCAGCCCCAGCATAATTAAATTTTTAGTCTGACCTCTTTTATTGCTCCCAAAGAACAAGGCAAAAATTACTTTTATAAATCAGCAGCCAGCATTGTAATCACATTCCTGTCAATAGCATTTGCACATGTATTTAAAGCTGGGCAGCCACAGTAAGGTCTGCAGACTGGGGACAGCCACAGCAATCCCCATCACCACGGGATGAGTTTGTCCAGGTCTAAAACAGCCTGTCCCAGCCACAATGACAATGATAATGAGGCATTCCCCCTCAACATCTGAGTTTTGTTTCAGTGTCATTCACCCCTGACATCTCTTGCTTTGCTATGTATATTGACAGTGGCATTTACTCCATCCTGATCCGTTGTTCAACCTTCTTAATTAAAACCTTTCAACCTATCCAATGCTCCCCTGATTTTGGAGTATATAATAAGTCCATACCATGCCCCAAGCCAATATCCTTTTCAACTAAAGCCACTCCCCAAATGCTGGTTTGATTTAATCAATTAAGTCACTAAGATTTCCCCCTACAAAGTAGTCCATTACTAAGGGTTTTCCACCCTTTTTTCAACACCTGTGACTTTAATGAGGTTATTAAAATGAAACCAATCAATGTTAATAACTCAGTAACTGCTGTATAACACTCAAGTCTGTATCTCCCACAGCATCACTACTCTAAGTACTTGCTGGGGAAATGCCAACAAGCTGCTGCAGAGCCAAAAAAAAAGGTCACAGAGCATTTTATTTTGCAGTTACTACATAAACAGAGGCTATTTTTAAATTGCTCATCAAGAAGCAACAGCTTTCAAAAACAATGCCTTAAGTATGTCCAAATCCTTACAGGAGCCATCCCCCTCTTACAACAAACACATCTCAAAATACTTCTCAAAGGAGGCCTCTATTATTGCCCTCCTTTTACAGAAAAGCAAGCACTACATCACGGAGATGACTTGCTCAAGGTCACCCAAACATGCCAGTGCCAGAGCTGGGTAAAGATCCCAGATTTCCTAGTCCCAAGCTACTCTTCAGCTTACAGTGACCCTGTAACAACTCTTAAGCACTTACTGGTACACTAAAAACATGTGTTTTGCCTTTAAAAGAGAATGGATTTTACAGACAAAACACCTGGGTGGGAGAGAAATGGAGAAGCTACTTGCAGAAGTTCACAGTTGCACAGACATTGTTCACTTCCTTCTCCTAGCTCCAATTTTACCCAAAGCAAAACAGAAGCATTCCAATTCTCTAAGGAAATTACGGGCTTGTATTACCACAGAAACAAACAAAAACTACCACAGGTTTCATGTTTTCCAAGAACTGCTGCATTGCCATAAGAAAACACACTACAGTGTTGGGAATATTGGCACCTTGTTTCTGTATCTTACTACAATCAATACTAACAAAGAAAGCCTCTAAACCCATGCCCTGTTTTATTAAAAAAAGATTCACATATCTGAAGTCAGGTAAACACACTTTACAGATGGAATCAACCGCCCGAAAACAAGTTTTCTGGGACGTGTGAAGACTAGCTTCTTAAGCCTGTGAACGAGCTTGACTGTACCTGTCAACAGGAGTCTGTACTGGGGGATCCTCTGAACTGGCTTGAGCAGATAGTGCTTCAGGGCCAGACTAGCGCAGCGGGGGCTCATCTGAAAGAAACACCCAAAGTAAGCAACGATTCTGTGGTAGTCAAGGGTTCCAGCACAAGAAAACACACCTACAAACAACTGCCGATTACACTGGATAAGCTTTATCTTTAAAAGGTGCGGCTACCACAGTGTTAAACAGCACACTACAAAGCAAGCGTTTCCATGTGGAAGACACTGTGTGCAAAATTAATCACGCGTTAAAAGACATGGGTAAGCACTCATACTCTGTGGATGCAAAACAGGTGCTTTTACTTATAAGGAAGAGAGCTGAAGCTTCCCAGAAATGAACGAAACACCAATGGCAAGGGCAACATGCTCCTTTGTCCATGTCAGTGTCCGTTAGGCAGAAAGGCAGAGAAGACAGCAGCAGTGCTCACTGCAGAAGTTTTAATTATTCCACACCTCTAAAGACAACACAGAATTAAAATATCCATGCTTCAAAAATGTTAATTATCTTGAGTTTGCATTCAAAATGATATGCATCTGAAACACCGAGTCCTTAAAAAGGCCACCTCTTTCTGTCTTTGCAAGCTCTTCCTTTGCCCACTCTAAGTAGCCTTTCAAACCACTCATAAGCACGCAGAGCAGAGGTTACCCAACAGAAAAACTATGTAATAGGAAGTAAACTCAGTTTGTGTGGATCACGTGCTTCGGGAGCTCGTACCTCTTCTCTGATTTGTTTTAAGGGAATTATGTAAAAATCTGGCAATGCTCTTAGGGACATGAATCAGCTTTCATCTGATTGCTGCATGTGCTGGGTTTGAAACTTCCAGAAATATGCAGGAACTGCATGATTCCAACTGAAATAAAACACCATTCCCATGAGTAAGCTACTGCCCTATGATGTGGTAGAGAAATCAACCCAATAAAATGGGATAGTTAATCAGTGCATAGTACAATCAGGAGACAAAACTAAAAAGAGAAGCAGCTAGAGATTTTGTCAGTGTGCCTTTGACATAATTTGTAGCAAGTGCTGCATTTTCTGAAAATCAAGGTCCTTTATCATATCTCACAGTGGCAGCCAAAATCACCAGCTATTTCACAAAAACTTATTTCTGAATTTCTTTCTTTCCACTTCCACACTACTAAGTCTCAAGACAAGACTTTAAGAGAAACAAACAAACAAAACCAAAACAAATGCAAACAAATTGGAGGACAGTCTCTAAAGCCTTATGGAAGATCCCAACTGCTGAAATGCCACAAAATAGGCTATATCTTACAAAAGACTACAGTACCTCGAAGTCTTTGACTACTGAAGCGAAACCTGCATTCTTCTTACACTGTTCATCTAATAGTGCAACATTTTTATCAAATTCTTTGATGTAAGTTGAATACATCTTTAAGTAGGGACCCTTTTTAACAAATATATCAGCAATTCTTTGATGTTCGAGCCTAGAAACAAAAGGAGAGCAGTTAGAGTTAAAAAGCGTGTACCCTTAACCGTACAGCAAAACATCTATCTTTTTCACAGTAAGACATGCTAATTTATGTTTGGAACAAAAAGCTTACAGTTCAGCAGACAGGCATCCATTTCAAAACTGTACCAGGCACACCTCAACACATTAGTTTAGTGTTAGATGGCAACCACTTAACGCACAGCCTGTTTAAAATGGTCTTGAACTGTTCAAACACTTTAGTACAAGTTAGATTTGGATTTCTGAGGAGACAGATCTTCAAACTTCAAGATGCAGTCTCCAACCCTTAATAGCAAGCATGAGATAATAGACTTTACCCATTTCAGTGTCTCTGTGAAGCTGATTTAGACCCACCCACCAATGTAACTGAGAACAGACTTCAATAGGCTTACGGCTGTCAATCAGCCTTGTATCTGGTTAGTAGATCTCAACTACCTTTAAAATGCAAACCAGTCTTCAGGACAGTTTCCTTTTCCTCTAACTCAGTTCACATCCCTATGCAGGGACCAAAACTTTCAATTAAAAATTTAATTTTTAATAAAAAATTCTGTTCTGAAAAAAAAAAAGTATGGACATGCCTTCTGGACCTTTCTGGATACACGGCAAAAAGTACACCAGAGTGGAAAATTATCTCCTGTACTTTCCCCTGACAAAAGTCAGGGGAGGTTTAGATTAGGTATTAGGAAGACACTATTCATTGAGAGAGTGGTTGGGCACTGGAACGGACTACCCAGGAAGGTGGTGGGGTCACCATCCCTGAATGTGTTTAAAAAACGAGTAGATGTAGCACTTCAGGCTATGGTCTAGTGGTTAGAGAGATGTTAGGATAAAGGTTGGACTTGATGATCCTAGATGTCCTTTCCAACCATAATAATTCTATGATTCAAAGTCAGTTCTGCCATTTAAGAAGATACGTGAAACAAACAAGAGTCAAATCGTGGTCACATGGAGTCATATAAGCCCCACAGATAAATTTCAACGACATCAAAGGAGTGTTATCCCTTTATTGATAGTCACCAGTGAGATAATCGCTCTTCCAATTCCCTCAGGAGGTCCCGATTGAGTTCGTACAGCTGAGGTAGGTAGTACAGGATCTGATTCAGGATTCTGTCCTCAATCACTGGCTTTCCAAGCTGCCTAGAGGCATGTGCCACAGCGTCCCGGAAATCCTGCCGGAGTACAAAGAGGACAGAAACCCCCCTTCCCATGAGCGAACAGCCTTCAAAGCACCAACACAGACAACGGGTTCTCTCTGCAGACATTCCAGGCACTGCTCCCTATTACCAAAGGCAAGGAGGGTACCATCTGGGTTATGTTTCTCTGCAGCTTCAACTTACTCCCTTGGGACTGCCTTAATCCCTTTGGTTTGATGCTGGAGCTTTACTTTCTTGCTCCTGTATGCATAATATAGAAGTTGTTCATTATTTTTATAGCATGCCCTTAAGAAATGTGCTGGTACTGCAGATGAGGAAACTAAGGGGGGAAAAAAAACTTTGTATCTGCAAGAGTGTTGGCAGCCTTGAGTATCTTCTTGCTAATGTTTTGGCCAAAAAGCAAAAATATATCAGCTAATACAATCATGTCATCGTATTTTAAAATCATCTCAGTTTTCATAAGACATCTACAAATGCCCTTTGGGAAGATGTGCCTCTTGAACAAAAATGTAGGGTCACAAAAAATTATGTAGCAGCTCTTGCATATACAGGAAAATTAACATCTAACAAAAGGATACTGTAACAACATATGGGAACCATGAGACTTCAAATGTTAATGATTATCAAAACCAACACTGGTACCTTCAAAACATTCACAAGGAGGAAGAAAACCCTGCTTACGCTTGAAGGATATGCTTGTATTATTTTTATGCTATAATCACCTCCCAAAAGGACAGAGCTGAGGCTTATTGGTCCTCTTTAAACTATTTAGAACTAAAATCTTGGCCCCATACAAGTCAGTATGCCCAGGATTGTATCCATATTGAAACTCAGTATCCATCACATGAGGTATTTTCCCTGATCACATACAAAGAAAATTTTCAAAAAAGGTTAGTAATTTCACATTTCACTTGGAAAACAACACTGTGTAAACTGACAAAAAAGAACATCCAAATTAGGTGGTGCATGTCTCACTTGCATTTGGGCAGCAGTGGAAAACAGACAATCCATAATAGCTCTTTTTGAGTTTGTGGTCTGCTGAAACCTGATAATATGTGCACGATCTGTAGGTATCCTGAAAAGGGTGACCAAAAACATGTTCCCAAGTACAACGAGGTAGTTATATGTGCATGGGGTCCACACCTGCCTTTGAAAATCTTAAGGGTCCTCAGGTTGAAAAAAAAAAAAAAGAGAGGAAAAAAAAAAGAAAAAAAAACATATTAAGCCCTCTCTTTCCCTTCTCCCCCACATCTACTACTACAGGTCTTAGTAGCTATCTCATCAGTCCAGCATCTGGCACTATTTACAGTCTCTCAAACTTAAGCTTCAATTTTCCCCTGCCCTCTCTCCTTATTACATCAGCTCTGGGCATCGTGAGCTCCAGACACACTTTCTTGCTTTGTGACCCTCTGGGTCACGAAGGCTGTGACTGGGCAGTTATGACAAGAAACTGAAAGGAGATACAGGACGATGGCTGTGATGGGGGAAGGCTGAGAACTAAATGCAAGGGAGTTAAAAAACAGATGGCGTTATTCATATGGAAATGTTCTGTTTTATATCCTCTGTGCAGACTAGTGACATGTAGGTTAACTACCAGCTGCATCTTATGGGTTTTCCTGACCCTAGGGCATTGCTTAACACTGAAATGATACATGGAATTAAAATGGCAAAAGCTCAAATGAGGCATTCTGGAGAGCTTCATGCAAAATGCATCATCATATTATGATAATATTCTCCCACCTCCCCCCATCACAAGCACACACAATATACTGTATGTGCTTTGCCATGGGATGAAACAAGAATTTTGTCTGAATGTTATATGGCACGACAAAAAGAAAAGCAGTTTTGTCTGTAGTGGAATCAACAACCCAGGCTTTTCCCTGACCAAACAATAAAAGCAGAGCAGGGAGCCAGGTTTAAGCACCAGTAGATAAGACAGGAATGTCATTTGGAGTTAAGAGCATTTATTTAACTTCTAGATACAGCATTTAAAGAGTCTGCAAGATGTTTTCCAAATACAGATTTGGGTTTTTTGACTAGCTTGATCTAAAGTCCATCAGCTTCATTAGGCTTTGGAACATGCCATGAAAGATTATCATTAAAACAACCAATCAAAACTTTGTTTTATCACCCCCTCCAGTCTCCTCCACAACTGAGTAAATGGAGGAAGCCCTGCAGAGAGGAAAGGAAAGCAAGATAACATGAAGCCTTCAAATGATGCAAACCAGCCTGCTCAACAACAGAACAGCTAAACTTCAACACTTTTTTCTTTGAATTATGTCTTCGCTACAGAAGCGGTACAGTACATTAGTCACTGTAATCATATTAAGATTTATTTTTAACCTGGCAGTGAGTGTGAAGTAACTGTCACGTCAAGTTCATCTTGAGATAAACTTAAGAATTGGAGGCAGAGAGCACATGCCTGAANNNAGGCAGAGAGCACATGCCTGAAGGGGGGGGGGGGGGGTAGAAAAAGTCAAACAAATCTAACAAAGGTTGGAGTTATCATTGTTTACATTTGAAGATACTGGCCTTCTGAGAAAGTAATTTCTTATCCAAAAGGACAAAACATAGAACAGGTCTGTTTTAATTACCAAATGTAAAATATGTTAACTTAAAAAGTACACCCTGTAATTTAACTCCAAAAGGTGGAAGGTATTCAGATAAGGACAGCTTTTTACACAAGTAGGTTAATTCACCTAGAAATTAGAAATTGCAGTAACTGTCATTTGACACACCAGAACCTAATTCCTTCTAAAACTAAATCCATTCACTCCCAAATAAAACCAGAATCACTGTTGCAAATAATATATACATTGCTCTGATACCTATATACACACCTGCAAGAAGTGATTCACAGTATAAATGTATTTAGCACATAGTACCATATAACACTACCAAAGAGGACTGCTTTCACCAGTCTGTTCAAAAGTCACCTGAGTTGTCCTGGAAATTATTCTGTTTGAAGCAATGCAGCCATTCATTACACTGCATTTTAAAGACAGAGATTTTCCAATTAAAAATGAGCCTGTCAAATATTACAATCTTACTCAATAAGAAAAAAAACCCAAAACAACCATGACAATAAAACCAAAATAAAAAATTTGCCATGCTTCGGAATTGATGTGCTTATTTCACTGAAAACCAGTATTTACAATTCTAGACAGAAGTTTCATATGCTGCACAACAGAAACCAAAAGATTATGCTAGTTATACTCACTCATATCAGCTTCTTACCAGGATAATGTTTCCTTTCAAAAGGGGCAAGGCTACTGTATACTTTCTGAAATGCTGGTTTAGTTTCTAGTTCTACATTATATTCTGATCCAATAAGAATCTCCTGATACCACTTTTTACTGCTTAGGCAAAGGCAATTGTCTTCACACAGCTACTTCAAGAGGACAGCACTCATCACTGTCTCTGGAAAGCACACTCTTTCCAAACCAGAAACCATCTTAGTTTATTCTAGACTAAGACAGCATCCCACTGGGTACCACTTGTCCATATGAAAATCTAGTTTAGGTAGTTTTAAAGGCTTCTGAATACATATTGTTGCTTACTGCACAATAACACATGCCCAACTTGAAAGTGTTTAGTGAATTTTATTTATCCTATTAGTATGCAATCCCCGTAGCGCTGTGCAGTTTTTAAACAGTATTTGAGGAGCATACCACCATCAATGCTTTTGTTTACTCCCACCCTTCTTTCAATGCAGCTTCCTTTAATAAGCAAAGGGCTGAGGTATCTAAAATGATTCTGACCTTGTTGTGAATCATCTGCAATCAGCCCACACACTTCCCCTCTGCAAAGGCCCTGACTCACAATCCCCCCTAGTTCTTTCCACGGGAGGATTCCCAGTGTGCAGCAAAGCAACCTGCCCATGTCAGTCTAAGGAGCAAAGGAACAAGTTTAGTTGTAAACCAAAATGGGTACTGACCAGACTAAAAAGCCTCACTTGGCTGCTGACTGGGTTAAGTGCACCTTCAGGTATCTAAAAGTTGAATGAAGATAATTTCAAACCGGTGAAATCAATTTTTTTTGTCAATTTAACTGAAAGAGAAAGAACTACCTGATCTAAACGAGGTCATGTATTTCACTCCTAAGGCTTCAACCAATATTCATCTTGGATCTGTTCTCCTAGAACATACCATCAGCAAAGCAAAAATAAGCCATAATCCCTTTTGCTGAGGTACAACTCCCAGCTAAATACACCTGCAGACAGCTCAGATATCAGTTTAATTTAAGGAAAAAAATGTTTGCACTTGGACGCTTGTCAAGGAACACACACACATCCTACAGACAGGAGGAGGGAAGGGGAGGAAGTTTCACGCTCTGGGGAACAGCCAGGCTGCTATATGTGACAAACTGTAAACATGACTGCTAGGAATACAGCCACAGAATATTTCACAAATACATTATTTAAAATATAAATAGGCAGTCTTAACTACATTTAGACTATTAGCCATAAACTGTGAAGTTAAACCACAGCTTCGACAGTTAAGGAAGACTATGAGTAAGTGTGGATCGTGACATTTTTCAAACACAGGAGATTGCTTCTGGAAAGCTGTCAAGTAGTTCCACATCTTTTTTCTCTGGTAGTAAAATAATTTATAAGCCTTTAACAATATAAGAGAGTTGTTTGTTTGGTTTTTTACAATAATCAATGATTTGACAGTGGCATATTCCCAGAATGTTGTTTCAAGGAATAGGCTGGGTAATTGAACAGCATTTCCTCCCAAACCAAAACTATTTCATTAGCCTTCTTAATAGGACGACTACAGCTGCAATTCCTTGGAAAATGCTTCAATCAGCAATTCTAAAGCATTTCATAGACTAAAAATTTATCAACACGTTAACCTCAGACTTGTCAAACAATTGAAGATTTACAGTTGAAGAAAAAGAAGTTGGAGGTTGAAAGAATTTTTCACAGCCAAACAGTAGGTCCGTTGTAAGCCAGGACCAGAGGTCAGGACTTCCTTTGCTCCAAAACCCATAGCTATTTTATTTCTCAATATGCACATTACGTTCTTTCTCCAAATCTACTATGAATTATTTTTCATAGTATTTGGCTACAATATACAAAAATCCCAAGTTTTTAATAGACAGAGAGAGATATATATGAAACTATATATATATATATATATAGTCTATATAGACATATAAAACTTTGCAATTGTCTTTTGAAAATGGAAACATTAAACCAGAATTTCTCACTCTTGTAAGTATTTCTGGAAGGATGCACAATAGAAAAAAGAAATATATTGGACCTCTTATTTGCCTTCTCCAGTAAGAGGCTGATCTTGTGGCTGCAGTGAAGTTAGAGGTGCCTCCTGACAACCTCCTACTTGCTCTCAGAGACCTAATAAGAACAGAACAGGGGTCTAAGTCAGAAGCACAGATCTAAGGCTCAGGCAAAAGCCCACAGGCCTAAGGTTTTATTTGCTCACACAGTACACAGTTACACACTAAGCCTCACAGTGGAAAGAGCCATCCCAAAAAGCATGTTCCTCTGCTGGACCAGAAGCCTTGCTGCCCATACCATAGCAGCAGAGGGGAAATCAAAAAGTTTGGGAAAACAGAGTGGTGTGTTTTGGCAAAAGAACAAAATTTGGAACAAAAGAAATGACAGCAAATAAACCAGGCAGCTTACCCTTACAGCACCTGGGTGCTGCTGAGGAGGTCCTCTCACTTGTGCAAAGCAAACCTTTTCCAAGGCATCCCACAACAAAGTACAAGTGGCACCAGTCCTGCCTTACTCCTTTTCCAGGAGCACCAGGTGTTTTTTGGGCACAGAGCATCTCAGACAAGCTTGTTTCTCTTACTTATGTTTTACATCCAGTTCCTTTTTTTCTGCAAATGCCCTTAGGGAAGAAACAGCACTTCTCGCATCTTCTCAACCCTTGTTTAGCCTCTGGAGGCCATGCACGAACCATCCCACAAAGATGCATACAGATGAGCTGTTTTGATTTAAGCCCCTTGGTTTTCAGGAATTTCTAACAGCATTTTACTGGAATCTTGTCCTCTAAGAGAACATTATGATAGCTACAAAAATACAGAGAATTTAAGATTACATCTAACGTTTGGTTACTCTCTCACACAACCCCATTCACTGAGTTTGACAGAGTATGTTTGAGAGCGAATCAGCATGCAAAGCCAGTTAAGTCACTTATCTCTGCTATGACCAACTTATGTCATATTGTAGAAGTGTCTTCAAGTGTTTACAATTTTCTAGAGAATTTTTGTAGTCTGTCTTCAACAGAAGCAGTCAAGTGTACTTGAAAGTGCGACAGCGTCCAAATAACCTGGCACCTTGGTATCTCGGAAGAGTTGCTTCACCTAACCTGATTTTGTCAATATAAAAGAAAAAAAATGCTGAAAAAAAACCACCCTGGTACTTGTAACCAGTTTCCAATCACATTCCCACCTTTTCAACTGCTTTAGACTCCACTTCACATGCTCCAAGCAGTAACAACTTAAAAACCTTTTTCTTACATCAACAGTCTTGTTCCATGGCTGTGCTAAGAGCCACGAGCTGCACTAACTGGCATTGATAAAACAGACTGAGAAGAATACTATTAATTTCAGATATCGCTAATGGAATTAGTCACTATATTTTGAGTAGTTACTCTTTGGAAAACCACTAATAGATGGTTCAGAAGGTGTAACGGAGCCTCCTCTGACCAGCCAACTCTTTATTATGGGTAAAATAGCCCAGCCTGGGGAGAATCTAAGTTTTAATTCC
Source organism: Eurystomus gularis (assembly GCA_013400335.1). NCBI lineage: Eukaryota > Metazoa > Chordata > Aves > Coraciiformes > Coraciidae > Eurystomus > Eurystomus gularis. The sequence goes on from VZZY01022593.1 coordinate 42,979, forward strand.
AGAAATCTGTTAGAGGTTGCTTGACTGGCAGTTAAGAATCCTGACACTGAAGCTAGTAAGCTGAAGTGGTTCAGTGCACGTGAAATCAAAAGGATAGTTTTATCAATGTTTAAATATTTTCCATAAGAAAGATATTATTAAATAAACAGATTTAATAATGTCTGTGACAAACATACACAAATCCTCAGGCATACCACTCTGGGGAAATAAAAAAAAGCATTTCTGCAACCTTTCTTAGATATGGCAATTTTTATTTAATGAAGAATGCACGCACACAGAGCCTCAAAACTGGTGCCCATTCTGACACGGATGCTCACCAAGGTTCCCACTGCAGGACAATGGACAAATTGAGGACAAAGCATTTCCTTGACCCCCAACCTAGCATCCTCTCTGTTAGACCAGGCTGAATATATGTCAACTGTTACTGCTAGCCAACAAAAATATTTCTAGTAGTTTTTCTTTGGCAGCTAGAAACTAGAATACTGTTGTGAACAGAGTTGTGAGTTATCCATTAAAACAACGCAAAACACAACCTACACCACTGCACATTTACACTGTGTGGACAACCTTAAGTTTATCCCAGTAACTTCCTAAACTCCCTACTATTTTCTCTCTCCCACATTCTTTCTTTTCTTGCCTGCATCTTTGTCACCAACAGCCTTTTCTTCCAGTACTGCGTACGCTACCTGAAGAACTGGTACACTGAGAAGTGAAGACAACTTTAAGATACAAGTTCTATGCCTGAAAAAATATGATAATTAAAAATCATATAGCTTAAAACTTGTCTATACTCATTAGGACAACTCTCTTCCTTTAACCAGCATTTAAGCTTGAGCTCTGTACGAGAAACCATATTGAATAACCATTACATATTGGCTGCAACTGCCTGACCCAGCTTTTAAAAACCACGCTTGAACAGAGTAAGAAAATCAATTACTAAAATGGAAGGCAAAAGAGGAATCAGAAAGTGGTGTGGTAAGCTTTTTGTTTCCTGATAGATCTCAATATTACAGGACTGTATACATTCATCTATAAGAGCTTTTGTTCCCAGTTTCACAGAACATCCTTCTCAAGAGACTGAGATAGACCAACGTCTCTGTTTGCAATGTAATCACTACTATTGCCCAAGGAAAAAAAATCACTATGCTTGCAGTTTTAATAGAGTGACAAAACCGTACAAACACACATCACTTAGAAGTCAACAGAAAACACATAAAATGGAGAAACCTAAGTTCTTCATTAATTTACTATTAACACCTTGAACTCAGCATGTTTAACAGATGACTGGTCTGCATAAGCATGGATGACATACTTAACCCTTGCTGTAGACAATACATTGCATGTCCTACAACCACAGCTGCTATCAGAAAGCAAGCATCTGTCAAAGAATTGCAGCCCCCAAAAATATGCTGCCATGGTGATGGATGCACCATTAGAAGTAATTAGTTAGGTTATCTAAAGAATGTGTATTTTTATATATCATTTCTAAAGGTAAGTTGTTCCTGCCTCCCCCGCTACTTGAAAAGTTATTCTAACCAAAGATTTTATTTTGGTTGCTATGGTACAAGCTGGCATATAAATATGATGCTGATTAATATAAATGGATAGATATTCTAATATTCAAGCAATATGCCACTCAGCTGGAAGACTGCATATATTAATTAAGAAGATGCAGAAGGAACCACCAAAATATTGACCCATTATATAAAATGTGAAACTTTAAAGTTCTGCTTAATTAGATTAATTTTTGTATTATGAACGTGTAGAGACAGCAGAAAAAAGTCACAATCACTACAATAAAGCCTAAACATAGAACTTAAACAGAATAAACAAATAGAAGAGGAAGCTTTTTTTGGGGGGGTACTTACAATGTGCAAGAGCTTTAGCACATCCACAAACCTATCAGAAAAGCAAGAAAAAACAAATAGTTACATTTCAATTGCCCAATTAAAATCAATTGAGTAGCTGTTAAGTTTAGCACTGACACTTACACTTTCTCTGAGCTCATGATCTCCTTGGCAATATGGTAAACCTTTGTTTTCTTTCCAGCTGCCTTACTCTGTAAATAAAATTATATGTTATACTATTAACCTACTAAAACTGTCATAAAGATCATTTCCAGCTAGTAGTTCCTCAAATACAATGCAATTATTCAATAGTTCTTTCTAATAAAAGCATTTTATACTCCTTTGAAATCTCTTGGCTTTGAAATATTCAGGATTTTCAGGATCTCTTTACCTTGTAGCTGGAAACAATCTTAGGTAAGAGTAGTTTTTATAACCCTATAAGCCTTTCTATTAAATTATTACAGGAAGCACTGAAGCCCATAATGAATGAAGCTCTAGCTAGTGACAATTATTGTTTAGCAAAAGTAGCAAAGTACAGATAACATTTCTATATTATTTGAATTTTTTTCTGATTAATACAGCAACTGTAGTATTTGCAGCAAACTCAAATGGGTTTCAGGAACATCTTAAAATAAATACACATTTTCTTTACTGAAAAATAAAATGAAAGGAGAAAAAGAAAAAAAAGAAAAATCACATTGAAGAGAAAACTCATCTTCTGGCAATCTACTAAAGAAGCTTCTGGAATACATACCAACTGTACTGCAAAAATTTAGAAGTGTGAACCCTGTCATCTACCTGAAACACTGTGGAGATGATGATGTTTTTTGTGCACACGTTTGGCTTCCAAAAAAATCAAAGCTACTGTTCAACGTGAGATAGAGGAGCAGGTATAACAAAGCAAAAGGGGCTAGATGTCAGGATGCAGGTGTGTTTTCTAGACAGTGTAACTCCCATGTGCAATTCCCCTCAGATAAAACACCTTCCTCCATAACAGCTCTCATGGTCTGCCATATGCTTCTCTGCTGCCAGCTGTCACCAAATCTATTAATTAGATATTCAGGCTTTCATTTCAATTCGCTGCAAAGAAGAATGTGGATGATGAGCACTAAAACATCACAGGACATACAACACAAGGGTGCTGGAAGTCCTGGGGAGACTCTGTTGAGTGTGGTAGTATAATATAAGCATTGAACAGTTTATCTAGAAAAGCAGCTATCAGTGGCAATGCATATATATGAACCTTTGGTTCATAAGTACTAATGTTGCAAAATTTGTCTGGAGTTTTAGTTCTTCTGTGAACCCATAAACAAGTCTCAAGTGCTGGAAATCAAACTGTGGAACCAATGACATCCACAGGTTGTTTTAAATGATATTGTTGTATTAAAAAAAACAAAACTAAGTTATTTTTTTCATTTGAATTAAATTGGCAGTGCTGAATTACTAAATTAAAATGAAGTTCTAAATTTAATAATTTGGTGTTGCATCACATATATGCAAAATACATTATTTTCTATATTACACAGACATCTTCACACAGAGCTGAGATTTTTCTTCTAAAATTAAATCTATTGCCAAACAACACATAGATCTACCCAGCGAGGGTCAGTCAGATTCAGGCAGATTGTAACACCCATCCTCAGGCCTCCATGCCTCTTTAGAAAGCACAGCTGACACACTCCTGACAAGACTGAATTCACAAGTAACTCAATTATGCAGGGCAAGGTGTCTGCCATCACCGTAGACATGACAGTTGCAAATGAGATGAAAATTAGTATTTTGAGAACAAGATGCTACAGCTAAACAAATACAAAACGAAATATCACAGTCTGTTTTCAACCCCATTGGAAAGACTCTTCACACACCAGCTGGCACAGAAAAGGCCACTTTGCATTTGCTCAGCCAAAGATGCTCTGGGCCTAAGAGTGTCTCCAATAGGAACCAAGGGGATACAAACTGGGCTCTCAGACATGGCACTGGGAAGGAACCTTGTACCTCCTCTAATGGATTCAGCATCAAAACAGCCAGACACTTGTGGTGAGGAAAGATAAAAACAAGCCCAGCTGATGAGCGATGCAGAGACTGCTTCATTCTCCTCTGCAGCTGCTCTCCCTGTTAGGAAGGTGGTTGCTAATCCCCAGCTGCCGGCCACACGTGCTGCAGGCGGCTGAAGCAAGCCAATGAGCAGATGCTTCACAGCAAGCACTGAATTAAATCGTGAAACCTGCCCAAGAAGCCTCGTAATGGGGACTCTTTCCTGTAAAACTCCATCATGAAAGGTTGAGAGCATTTCTAGAAGCACCCACGGTAAGTGAGCTTCTGTACAGGTACAGTCCCACATAGTTTCACAGAAACAAGCTTTTCCCGCAACTCTCTTTCTCTCCCCCAATTTATTCCTCTTGGAAGATTTGGTTAAATGACATTCAGGTCTCAAGTCTTCTCTTTCAGCACTGAAAAGTCTCCTTGCCTTTTTTTTTTTTTTTTTTTAATTATTTGTTTTTAAAGCAAGGAAGCAAACATAACTACTATCAAAGGAAACAGTTGCCAGGACTGAACCAGAGGAGAGGCACTGGGGTCTAAGGGCAGGCTGGTGTCAGGGCATCCAGGACTGAGAAGTGAGAAAGAGGGTATCCCGAAGGAGAGGGATAAGACCCCCAGATCTTCATTTTATTCTGAGCAGTTAGTGTTGTCTTCCTGCTCCTCATTTGAAGGAGAAATAAGCAATCACTCCAAGCCGGCACTCGCAGAAGGCAGCAGAAGGTCAGACCTCAACCCCAACAGTCAAGTGTGGCCATAGAGCTGGCTCTGCAACCCCACAAAGACAGGTCTCTCACATGTACACTAATAGGATCTCCTGAGCACCAAATGAGTGAATTAAGGGACTTAAATTCTGAAAGGCAGATTGAGTCCTTTCTTCCTTTGCAATAGCCTGAAACAGAATTAAGAACTGGTTCAGTCATCTGTTCCCTGTTCGTCAAGCAGTGATGGGACAGGTTAGTATGCAGACCCTGCAAACACAAGAAAGCTGTCTGCGCAGGAATGGTTACTGGGACACAGCCTTTGCTGCATGGCCAAACCCTCCGAAATAGGACCATCCAGGCAAAATTACAGCTTCTGAGAGATTTTTCACAAGGACCTTTGCTGACCTTGCAACCTTCACCTGGTCCCTTTCCTTGGACCTCACCAAGGCTGACAAATCAAAGGCTGATTTTAAATGTTCAGTGTACAAGGGACACCATGCACTCTAGGATCTGTGAGGCACTGGGCCTCATTAAAAGCTATTTACAAGTCTCAAAACTGAAGATCTCTAAACATACATCTGTGCATGTAGCTCTGTTGGAGGGACATGGTAGGCAGGCATCTACAGCTCCATGATCAGTGAAAGATTAAGAACAAACATGCCAGGCAACACACACTTTGTAGTGGGATATTTTTAAACTTGACCTCTTAATATCAGGCCAATGTACACATTAAAAATTTTGAAGAAAAATCACTAAACAATAAGAATGATTAAAAGAAATACATAGTTAGGTTGACTCAATGCCTTTTATTTGAAAATATTCCAACAGGTTACAACTTACAAATAGTGCAACAGTGAGGAATAGCTTCAGACGATAAAGATAAAAAGATACCTGTTTATCATCTTGAGGATCAGGCTCCCCTTTGCTGGAATCAGAATTTGTGTCATCGTCTTCATCAGAACTGTTCATGATATCTTCTTCATCTGACTGAAGGTCTCCTATTACCATGTTAGGATGACCATTATGTTCTGCTAAGGACCTAAAATAAAAATAAATCTAGTTGATAAACATACCATACTTTCTTTATGTAAAGAGCTTTCTATTCTACCCCATGATAAATGGTCTAATTTGGTATCAGGAACATTGAAAACAGTAGTGAGTAGTCTGAAGACAATGACAGTGGTAGGCTTTTCCACAATAGACTTGTAATTCTGCAATATTTTGTCTATGCTCACTGACAGCAAGCAAATGCCACAGTACCTTTGGAGTATTTATGTTATTCTTGTCCAAGAGAGTTTGTTTGACAGCAAAGTTTGTTAAATCTATTCCCTTATTGCTACTTGCACGTGTAGTGCAACATTTGTACTATGTGCCAGAAGGATAAAGAAAGATCATAGGTGTTTTGCCCTCCTCTATCTCATAGCATCAGGACTTGATCCGGACACTGTACTCAGACTGAAGCTTTCTGTCTGAAATTTTAGATGCATGTATATATACATAGGGCTGTTTCTCAATGCATACACTAAACAACTGCATCAGGGGTGGCAAAATTATAACTGTTCTGTCCAATAATTCTTCTTAAAAACAAGAAAGCATAATCTTTTGTGATTAAAAACTCCCATCCCCCACAGATAGACACGTTCCAGGTAGCTGTCAAAGCTACAAAAATTTAACCTTGTTCTGCTGGTGTACAATGATTAGGAAGGTCTCTCTTCATTAGCTTCAGATGTATTTGCAATATAGAAATTGCATGAGACAGGCACACGACCTTCTTGCTCTAACTAGCCTTGACAACTTCAGCAGAGATTTAAGCAATGCAATTCTAGAAGAAAATAAAAAAGCGGGTAGGGAAAAATAAAGAGGAAAACAGAGACTAGAGGAAACAGAGCCTGAAGTTTTGATAAAGTTACATAGAAACACAGCAAACCCCTAGGCTCCTAGCTTTAATCCTTTAAAACATCTGATAATTGCCAATTGCACTAAAACTGTGTCTAAATTCACATAATCTGCATTCAAGTCCTGCAAAAAGATGCTGGGATGCCACAGGCTTACTGTAATGTGAGCCAAAAGTCATTAGCTACACTACAAAACCAAAAGCAAATCCAGGAACCCTTGTCCCCAAGATGTTGCAGCCAGCAGAGATGTCACTGTGCTGATCAACACCTAATTTTGCGCAGCTCATATCTACTGGGGCTACACACTTCTCCATATAGCTGCCCTCTGCCTCCCAATGCAAGGCATGGCTACAACTGATCTTTTCTTTTCCTAACTGAGCCACAATAGGGCAGGGAGGGATGGAGAGTAACTCTGTGGACTCACTACCTCCAAGTGGTTATTATTATTAACTGGTGATAGTTACCAGAAAGAAAGCTCGTCAGTGTGAGTCCCATGGGAGGTGGCTGCCAGTAAGCTGAATAGCAGAAGTAAGGAATACCACCTGTGTGAGGATGCTCTGGCAGCCACAGTAAGGTGTTGATTATTCAATGCTCCAGGTAGAGTTTAAAAAAAAAAAGGCCCTCAAACAAAACAACACACAAATGCTGATCACAAATAGAAATATATTTAGCTTTGAAGACTAGGTAAGCTGGCCTGCAGAGAGGCCCTGGTCTGCCAAGAAGATGTAGAAAAGATTAAAATAGCTTGGTTCTATTAAGGCAACACAGGAAGGACTCAGGAACCACCCAAGCAGTTACTGTTGCCAAGAACCAAATTGGGTGGAGAGAGGAAGGAGACTACAAGCTCATCACCAAGCTCAAATGAGATCCTGAGCCAAGACTGCGGCACCCAGGGTGCATAGGGACACCCATTTATTTCAGCTTGGAAATTACCAGTTTCACATGGGAAGAGAACAGCAACCAGTGAGATGAGCACTGATGACAACAGCGCATGGAGTACACCTCCCACAGGGCCTCCACAAGCTTCAGGAAGGCAAAAAAGCAGCTTTTCACTGGAACCACACTAGCAAGATGCTAAGACTTCTGCAGTTACTTGTTAACTTCAGCAATTCAGAACATTCTTTGTCTAGTTTATCTAATCCACAGTCAAACAACCTGTTAGCCTGACAATGTTTATTTTAGCAGATGCCATCTCATATCCTTTTATTTTGTAGATGACAAACATCTTTATTACCTGTGTAGCATTACATGAGGTAGATATATTGCCCTGCTTTATTCAAAGCCTGCAACAGAAATAACTACCACTATTTCTTCCTTTACTATATTACTCACAGTTTTACCATCCACATATGTCACTGAAACTGTATCTGGGAAATTTTTTTCCTGTTGGAGAATGTATTAAGTGCTTTATCTTTAACCACAATAGAATTCCCTTATTCATTAAATTTCACTTTTGTTGACGGTTTTACTTTTTGTTAATGGTTATTTTTTCCCTTTTCCTATCCTTAATATTTGTTTTAATTGCTGCTTTAATTTCCTTTAAATAAGTTCCTCCCCATCAAGAAAACATTATTTTTACACTTGTAAAATCACAGTTCTTTTGCCTAATCATATTCTCCAGGATGCCCACTCCCAGATTTTGCATTTAAACTTCTCAGGGTAACCACGCCAACACTTAAAAGTTTTAGAAAACCTGCCCTTTTGGTAGTCAGAAACAAGCATATTTCTAGGTGAGGTTATATTCTGCTCGCGCAAACATAACCCCATCAACCACTGAAGGATGAAGATTAAACTAACTGGCCTGTGTTGTGTAAAGAATTTTCTAAATGAAAGATTGTCTTATCTAATAGAAACTTTCAATAAAAAAATACTACTAAAATTGTTTAATAATTAACGACTGATGACTTAGGATGTTTAGTAAGTGCCCGCAAACGAGGGCCACTCACCATATACATTTTTTTTCTTCCTGTGAATCACAATGACGTTTAAGCCGTAAGCTTTCATGGCGCATATGCACCTACTGTTCATGTAAAGGAAACTCTTGAGACCAGAGAAAACCATCTACTAAATCTTGCCTACAGTATCTGCTCCACTAGTCAAAGCACCTCGGAGTAATCCCTCTACATCCTTATCCTGTATTTGCTCAGCTCGCAGCAGCCCTCAGCTTGTCCCACCTGATTTTGTTGAGTTTTTTGTTTGGGGTTTTTTTGTTTTGTTGGGGTTTTTTGTTTGTTTGGGGTTTTTTTCTTCTTCAATACCTGTTGTTCTTTCTTCTTTTTTGTTTTTTTAAAGGAAAAACCCCAGTGGGTGATTAGGCAATTAATGATAAAAAGTCAGTTTGCATGCAGTCACCTTCCAGAATCAAACAAGCCACCAGTTCAGGGATAGGGAGCAATGCTGTAGCCATGGGTCAATGCACAGCTGCTGCATCTATGTTATCTGCGGTTGTGTCCTCTTCTTCAGAGGAGATGGTGACAAAGCCACAGTGTTGATCTGCCTTTATCAGCCATATGCTTGAAAACATGTGACTCTCCTTGTACCTTATGCCTTAACCTTTCATCATAAACGGCTTTTCTGTCAAAACAGAAAGCAGTTTTGTATTTACCGATTAATCTTTCTGTACTTATACCTCTGAAGTTATCGCTAACGTCAGTGTATATATAGTTCTTTTAAAGTTATCTCTGGATGAAGTGAAATCCCTTGTTGCCTTTAAATGAGTTTGGAAATAGTAGTAAATCTTTAAATAAACAGAATCTTTTCAACCACATATCGATTCTCCCTTTCCAAAACACCAGAAGCATGCATGCACCAATGGTTATTTTTAAGCAGCTCTTCTGATAAGTATTTTGGGGATACTGTGAACTATCTCTATCTTGTTCCCTCTTCATCACGACTCTTTGTCCTACCCACAGCACTACCAAGAGAAACTTCTGCATTATCAGTCATGTGAAACACCATCACTGCCAACTCACCATGCTGCCCGCTGAGTAAGAATATCTTGTTGTATCTTGTGAGCAAGTTATCTAAATATAGATGTGGGGCTTTTTCATTTGACACGCAAAAATGAAGGGATCATTAGTTTGCCTCTGCATGAGCAGTTTATGGGATGAAGCATATACATTGTGCTGTATTTTCCTAATGCAGTAATAAAATATTAATGAAGCAAAAACATGCTAGTCCAAGTAGGTCATACAGCAAGATAAACTGTAAAAGCTTAACTACCATCAAGCTATTACAGCCAGAAAAATAAATCCTAATCAGCACAAAAACCTCTTACTGTCTTCTAAAGATGACCAAGCCTAGTTCAGACTAGCTTATTTGTATTATTATAGAAGTTTCAAATACACTTGAGGCTTCACTTTCAGGCACTGTTAATTTAGACACTGCATAGGACACTATAGCCTGAAGTCACAATTAACATTTCAGTCTTGGTTCCCAATTCATTTAGAAGGCAAACAGTATTTTAAGCTTGATTGAGATGATTTAGAGAGATTCTCTGGCATGGAATGCCCCAACATTAAGTATTTTATGGCATATTGGAATTCCTTCAAGTGTTAGCATCACTGTAACTAGTAAAAAACAAGTTTCCACAGCTCCAAAGTATTTGTTAAAAATAGATTCATCCACATTGCAGCTTTACACACATTTCCTTGTGATCGTATTTTTAGACGTTTTTAGTAACCAAAAATACATAAGAATGTTGAATGAACAGAACCTTGCACACAACACTGCTAAATTCTTTTCTCATCCTTTTGTTATTTTAAAAGGAGCATCCATTCTACTCTGCTTTTTGTAGGAGCATCCCAACATATTTATCCTTCTTCTCTCTCTTCCTCCAGTATTTCATTGTAGGTTTTGTGGGTGCTTTTGTCTATTTGTTTATTTTTAAAGAAAGCCTTCAACCTACAGGCAAAATTACACAAACTGGAGTTCCTACTCAACTGGAAAATACACGCCAAAATATCAGAGAGCCCATAAACATACCCTACTACAATATTTCATCTCAAATCCTTTTTGTATTGTTGCAACATTTCACAATCCTTTCACAGCTGCTTGCCTCTCACTTTTCTCCAGAGAGGCAACAATTATTATTGCCGTTCATCTATTTTCAGTTTTTAGTATCACCAGTCCCTGCACTCAGTTTCAAGAATTCAGGCATGTTCAGCTGCTCTAAAAGCACCCTGGCTCTCTGTGGAGGCAATAGTTGATAAGGCTGTTATATTTTTTCATAGCACCTCATACTTATAATAGCTGTAGGTAAGGCAGTGTGTCTCTCTGACTGATTCCCTCAATGGATCCTAGTTGTATGCTACTGGGGAGCCCCAAGGATAAGACTTAAAGAAGAAAAAAAAGTTCTATGGCATCTTTTCTTCTAGGTCCTACCTAAACTCTGAATCTCTCTTTCAAGCTAGAAAGAAGGAGTGTAAATACAGAAATCACGTTAATGTCTCAAAATAATTTAGGAAGCAATTCTCTGATTTCGGTGCTCAAGATAACAGAAGATGCTCTTGGAAAGCCAAAGCAAAAGTGAAATTATTGCTTGGTTAATAATTGCTTGATTTTATTTAGTGAACTTCCTTTAATTTAACACTTCTTACTTGAGGTAGTTCAATGTCTTTAATATTTATTATACTGCAAGTTTTTAGAAAAAAGGCAATGAGTTCTAGAAAGTAAGCATAGGTGGCAAAGCACAAAGACAGTAATGAATACTAACCAAGATCACTAGTGATCGCCTATGGAAGTTTTAAGAAAATATATAATGGATTAGGGATCAACAAGATTAATAAAGGCATCAATTAATGTACTTTTTAGATGAGTTACATTTAGCTGCAATACCTCAGCTCAGCAACCATCCTGAAGAAGTCAACATCAGCAGGTTTGTTTCATGAACTTCATATCACTCCAGATGCACCCAGACCCTAATCCATCATATTCACCTCATCATTTAAACTTCAGATTCTCTGAACAGCAGTTACTGTCTACCATTATAGCCAAAAGTTTCCTTCACTCATAATCCGCTTTGTGTCCCCTGCTTTTCATTTCTTCTTCAGGCATCCCGAACCATTAAGTAGCAAATGAGGATGAAATGCATTCTGGACCAGGTGGCTTACTTATCTGAGTTATTCCTACAGCATCAGGCACCTCTCTGGTTTAACAACCGACGCACAGATGGAAAGAGCTGAAGCTGAGATCACGTCTCTCCTCTCTAGGTGTAGTGGACAGTGTGAGAAAGGCTGGCGGATACTGCTGCAGCTCTCACAGTGCTGGCTTGGCTGCCAGCACTGGGGACTGGTTGCCCTATTGCAGCCAGGCTGCTTGGGTTTCAACCTCTCTGCCAAAAATGGTGTTTTTTCACAGTGAGAGTGCAAGATAGCAAGGTGTCCTCTCAAACTGGATTTTACACAACAGCATTAAAGTTATGCCATTTGTTCTTCTGCAGTCACAACTCAAGGATTTTATACTTTCTTTGAATTCTTAGGACTAGTAACAACAAAAAAGGCAACAGACCAGGAGTTTTTATTGGTGTGATGCTAAGGAACACGACAGGCAATTAATCTTGATCTCCCTTTTATTTATATTTTTTTAAGACCACCTGAACAGATCGTACCTGTGAGATTCATTAGTTCCTTTTGTGAGCTATCCTTCCATAAGTGACATGGCCAATGAATGAAACACACACCTACAAAAGTCTTAAAAAAAAAAAAGGCACCACAAAACAAGAAGCAAACCAACTAGACCAATGAATCCATTATTTGCATCATTGAAAACTGTTGTGCTCTATTCTCTCTGGACTGGTCAGGGAACTTCAAGAATACAGTTCTGAGGGTGGTGAGACACAGGAACAGGTTGCCCAGGGGGGCTGTGGATGCTCCATCCCTGGAGGTGTTCAAGGCCAGGCTAGATGGAGTCCTGAGCAACCTGGTCTAGTGGGAGGTGTCCCTGCTATGGCAAGGGGCTTGGAACTAGATGATCTTTGAGTTCCCTTCCAACCCAAACCATTCTATGATTCTAATTACAAATATAAACACTCCTCAAGAATCACAGCTAGAGAACAGAAATAACCTGCATGCAGCTGAGCAATACAAATTGAAAGTATTTTGTGCACATCATCAGGTTACTTCTTCAAATTGCAACTTAAAGAATTGAAACAGAATTATTTTAAACAATACCATATGTACTGCATGCATACATAAGCATCTGTGTTTTTTATAGGAAGTCAGGACCCTTGATGACAGTGATACACTGTCAAAAGAGACGCTCAAGACAACCTTATGGATTTTGATTCAGAGCCACTTGTACTTTGAAAGCTGTCTGCTGCCTTGCAGGCAAAGGGCTGGCTGCAGAGTGGGGCCAGGTGGGAACGCCAAGAGTTTGCTCCTACCAGGAGAAAAGCCAAGAACTACCCTCTTTGTCCCGGTCTTTACCTCTGGCGCTTCTTGCTTGCACCTGGGTTTTCTGGGCAAGGAGGATATCACAAACTGCCAAAAGCTGCCAACCACATTTAGCCTGTTAGATCATGCCACAGGCAGCCCCTTCTATACTTGGCTGAGCATGTTGCGAACTGCAACACCTGACTTGCTGGAACCACGTTATCCCAGCATTTGCAGCCAGCAGCATTTAGTATTTGTTATCCTTAGGCCAAGACAGCGCTTATTTCTTTCCTCAACAAGAAGAAAAAAAAAAAAAAATCTAGACTCACACTCTAAGCAAAAAATAAGCAAGGTATGTGTCATATATGTTTCACACTTAATAACTTTTGTACCTTTTTTTAAGCAATACATTCTGTCAGTCACCCTACTTCAGGCATACTGATCACGAGCATGCTTTGTTGCATGATTTTAAAAAGCACGGTTTAAAAAAGGTGCCGACAGCTCTCAGATTATCTCCATATTTAGCTGTGATTTGAAAACAGGAGCTCCCATGGCCAGAGGCACCCAAGGACCGCTCTCGCTGCAGGCAGCCTCCCATGCTCACAGGAGCAATCTTCAGTGAGACCATTTGTTGACAATTCCTCAGGCCCTTGGAAAGTTCAACATAAACACACAGGCATGCTTCAGATGTTTCCACACTCACCATAGAAAAGCCACATTAAAAAAAAAAAAAGTCTCAGTTTTAAAAGTCTTCAAGACAATGGGTGCCCACAGCAGGCCAGAGTGGCACAGCCATGTCATGACAAGCAGGAGGGACAGTCACATTCTCCTGCCTGTGCTGGGGCTGCCCCAGCAGAAGTGCCAAAAGGAGATGATGTCAACGTAGCAGAATATAATCTAAGAGGATGCAAGGGGACAGTCTGGAGCATTGCTACTGGGAAGTGAAACACCGAGGCAAAACCCAGAGATGTAAACCCTTGCCTAGAGACTTGCAGAGGGGACAGAGTTGCTGCATTGGTTCTTCTCATCACCACCCAAAGCTGTGATGGATTACCCGCCTCCCAGCGGTAGATATTGCTGAATTGACAGCTTTTTGCTTTCCCTTATCATTAATCCTTGTTTCATAGGGAGACCTGCAATGCTCATGGCCAAGACATTTGGAAAACACTCCTGTCAGTGAGTGATAAACAATGTAAAACAAGACCACCAAAATACAGCACTCATTTACAGTCAGGCCCTGCTATTCTCACCTCTCAATTTACAAAAGAGACCCGAGTAGGACAATGTTTACTTGGAAAGGACAGCAGGATCAGAAGAAAAATAAACTTATTTTCCAGTCACACACAGAAAAAGAAAAACCACAACACAATTCCAGCACGCACTGAATAGCCTTCTAGAAAACTATAATAAAAATGTGACAAAAAATCTCAACTTGAACACATCAAACAGGAAAGAGAAAACTTCCACCAAGAGAAAATAAAACCACTTATTAATACCCATTTCAAACAAAATTTATTTTACCTCAGAGTTACCATGACATTCCAATGTATAGCTTCTGCTGCAAAAAAATCAGAGTTAATGAAAGGCCCTAAACTGTATCGGCCCTTCTGTGTTGACTCACCACCATTTGTTATGATTTTTGGGTGACTTTATGCCTGAAATTAGAGCTGTAATACCTCTCTTCAAAAAGTTGCTCATTTAATTTAGAAATAACACACAAGCTATGGCACTCCTTTTTGTACATGTCAGATAACCTAGAAGGTGACAAGAGAGCTAAGTAGCAGAATACTCAAAAAGTAGTGACTTAGATCTAAAATAATCATGGAGTGACTTAACTCTTAAACATAGGACTGCCTGCATGCTCGGGAGCTGACAGAGCTTCCTGGGTAATCTGCAGGAAAGCAGAGGATAAAATAGTTTGGTTGAGACCAACACAGATTAGATGTAAAAAATAACTGAGCTGCTTGCAAGATTGGACTCGTGCTCCCTCTTCCTCTAACCTTTTCCACAGAGAAGATGAATGGGATTTAGACACTTTTTCCAAACTTCTCAGCTCATCTCAAAATCAATACAGAACATCCAACCCCCAGGAATATCATTGAGGAAAAAAACAAAAACAAACCAGAAAAATCAAAGGAACTCTGTGCAGTTGAAATCACTGAGCCATAAGGCTAAAGTTGTAGCTACCACAATGGCAGTTTTGATAAGAACTACTTTTATTTATTGACATGCATCTTAGATTTTTCTTTAATCCAGTTCTGCTTGAGTGGAGCAGCTTTTCATAAAGACAGAGATATTTTTAGGAAAAATTAAAACTTGTGTAAACTTAATATTTTAAAAAGAAAATTCTGCAATTATAGCACCTAAAATAAAACCTGCATCTAAAACAAAACCCGCATGCCTTAACATAAATTTTGTCTCGTGCACTGAAACAGCACCGATGCATAGTTTTGTATGTCTAGTCATTAAAGCATCTTTAATGGGATCAAATGTAAGTATTTGGTAAATGAGGCATATTAGTATCACCTTTTGGCATTTAAATAAAATCTTAATTTGTTATTTTGGTTGCTTTCTTTCCCAACACTTATTTTATACCCCCCAAATTTTTACTGTTTTACACATACAGTTACATCAGACCTTGCCACAGTTAAAATATCACCATACAAACCAGAGTACCACAGAGCTTCACAAGCGCATTTCCTGAGCCAACGCTGAAAATAACCCACAGGAAAAGGCTGTTGTTGAGCATATAAATGGGTCTTTCATCAATTCTCATGTCACATTTGACTCTCCACTCTACATGGGAGATACTCTATGGAGCTACATTTTGTTAACCTGCAATTTATACCACGGCTAGCAACTGAAGACCGTGCATGTGTTGGCAGCAGGGCAGAAAGGTCAACATCCAGTGATAAACATGCAACGTTAACTTAGCTTCCCCCATCTTAAAGGAAAGGAAATACGTATGAAGAATGCCAAAAGCAGGAAAAAACTCAAGTATGTAATAAAAGAGGAAAGAAAAAGATAAAGTACTGAAGATTAATTTATGCATGACACCTGAGTTCCTGCTACCCAGAAACAGGGAGTTAGGAAGCAGGCTAAAGGAAGCAAGGTTGTTACGGGCTGCTTTGCTTATTTCAGGCTTCCCCACATCACTGTAAGCCATCCCTTCAAGGCAAGAGCCAACACGCTGAGCTGGGGTGACGTCACCAGGAGGAAGGATGAGGACATCCTTGTATTGTACCAGGGGGAATTGATGGAAACAGCACAGTTGGGACATTTTTTGCCATCTGTGGCGAGCACTGCTTCGGTGGGGGGGAAAAAAAGCAAAGCCCGCCTCATTGCCACCACCCTCAGCTTGCTCCCTCGCATGCTCACAAACACACCCAGCCCCAACTATTCTCAGTAAAAAGATAACATCAAGTTAGCACTTGTAATACCATCTGATAAATTAGAAGTCTTTCATTGTTGCACCTCCAACTCAAAAGTTTCCCTGTGTGCTCCGTCTATGCCAACCTGTTTCACCCACCTCTTTCTTTCACCAAAATCAACAGGGAGCCCTTTGAAAAGAGGGATGAAAGAAATACCAAAGACAAAAATTCTCTTTCATTACAACCTTGGAGATCTTCACAATTCTTTTCATTTCATAAGGCCTTTCAAACCTTTTCAAGACTGGATTGTATACTAGAATAATAGACTTGGTACTGCCAAAATGTAGTTCCCCAACTCTTTTCTCTCCCTCATTGGAGAGGGAAAGCAATGAACCTCAGAATCTTTCCCAGCATCAAAACAGATGAATCAGCACATCTCAAACACATCTGGACAAGAATGTGTCAAGATTCTTTTAATGCACGAAAGATCCTTTTTATTCTGATATTAAAAAAAGAAAAGGGGGCGTGGGGGGTGGGGGGGACATTGCCGTACTTCTCCCAGATTGCTTTTGAAAATTTAAGTTAATTTCCCAGCATGCATATCTTCTTATAATATATGAATTTTATTTCAGGTCATATAGCAGACTAGACTGTAAAGGTGTATGAGCGAAAATCACCCCAATACTAGGGAAAACTTCTCTTACTGGAAGAGCAGACCATGGAGACGCTGACTTGCATAGTGTTTCCTGCAAGGAATGAAAAGAAAACCCAAAACACCCCATGTGCTTTCCTGAGCCAAAAAATTCCCTGCGAGTCTTTCATATAGTTTCAAATGCTACCCTAATAGTATAAAATACTTAAATTGACACTACAAAATAAAATAATTCCAGACCCAAAGTCAGCGATTTGACTAACCCTTGGGAAAGAGAAGGAGTTCTGAGAGGATGAAGGTCCCACCATCTGCATGCACCTAGTCCCTTCCCAAAGACCTTGTGTCAGAACATCAGTATTCCCAAGCAACAGTACCACCACTTCTCACCAGTATTTCCATTTCTCACTGATTTAGACTCTGATTAGCCATCCCTAACTTCATTACAGAATGTGTTTCTTCGTAGTCCGTAAAAGCAAAACGTGTCCAGTACCGAAGAATTGCTTTGTCCATTCCCTGCTCCTCAGCACCAGAGCTGGGACTGCCAGATAGGCTTTGCGTTCAGCCTCGCGGGGAACGGGAAGCAGAGATCTGAGCCATCTGACTCACTCCTTACTGACAAGCCCTTGGAGTTGGCAGAAGCCTACCAGCTGCACAACACATACGTGAGAAAGCGAGGTAGGGAGGGGAAAAGAAAAAGGCAGGCTCAAGGAAGCAGAACACAAAAAGAAAGCCAGTGATAACACATGACCAAAGACAATGAAGCCTGATAGGAAACCTAACCAGCATATTATCAAAGCTATTCCATTCAAACCTGAGGTACAATTGCAGAGAAATAATTTAATGTACAACTAAGGGTGGCAGAAGCCAGCTAGAAGCTCAGGGGGAGATCAGAAGACAGGACAGAACTGCAGAGCTGATGGAGGAAAAGGAACGTGCGTCTTCATATCAGAAACTAACACGTTATCATATTTAAGAAGCAGATGAAATCCAAAATAATTTGCATACCTGGCCTCTACTTATCAGGAAATTGTATCCTTCAATAAAATTCATAAAAGGAAATGTGTTTTTTAATGTATAATTAAAAACACCTTCAATATCTAAAATGTATTTTGTGCATTCAAATCTCAGCATAAGCTGAGAAAACTCATTTTAAATGGTGTTTAGACCCCGCAGTATTTTATTAATTTAGTGTTTCTCTTGAAGTGTTTTTGAATGGGAATTTTGCAATTGCAAGAAAACCCAACCCTTCCCTAACGCAGCCAATCCCTAAACAACACCACATTTATCTGGTGCAATACTGCTCATCAGAAGGATGTCTCAACCCTAACATAGTTCAGTACATCAAAGAGCAATATGCATCAAAACAAAGTGCTTACCCACACAGATTTCAATACTAAATTCAATATTCCAGGAAGGCTTTCATGGACACTTAATAGATCTCTGGGGACTCAGTCACCAAAGCAGAATTTAGTCCGGAAAACTAAACTTACACTTTGCATTCAGAGTCTCATTTCTGGAAAACCAATGGATTATTCTAAAATCAGCAGGGGTGGGAAGGAAGCAGTATTTAATTAAGCCAATGTTAAGACCTCAGAAGATTGTTGTCACATGGTACTCCCTCCCCTCCAGCCCTTTCCAAAGAAATGTCCTAGCCAGAAACATGACACAGTATAAATTTTGTCAAAATCAATTAGCAGTCATGTACCTTTGCAACATCCTGAAGGAACACTTTAAAAAGCAGCTAGTAAATACAGTATGCTATTCCCTGAAGGGTGAAAGAGCAGACTCACTCAACCTGAATTACAATTCTCTTGCCTAGAACAATGTAACAACTACCAAAAGGAAGCCTACAAGATCCAGAAAAGTTTAAATTTCTGTTTCTGCAGCATAACAGATGTTCCAAGGCATGTCCATTGTTCTTTTGTGTCTTTAGATTACTGGACAAATGTACACTCAATTTTACTTTTAGTTTTAAGGAAGATTTTGCTGTCCTCCTAAGAATAAAGGTTTGGCACTAAGAAGAGGATAACAAATGCATAAATATTTCTCATTCGTTAGGAGGTTTTAAAAAATGATGTTACTTCAAAACAGAACCATTACAAGTACTGGGCTCTGAAAACATTAAAATTAATTGTGCAGACTTTAATTAAAAGTCAGCAGCACTGACTTTAACCTCACTTTTCAGGCCTGAACCATTCATTTATCAAAAAAACCCAAACAGCTGCTTTCTTTTTTGTTATCTGCAACTGGATAATGATACTTAAAACTTCTTTTACATTTAACAGTACATTCTCTATCCTACATCATCTACTCTTCATTCACTTTGTTTACAGAGTCCTCATAATAACACATTCATCTTAATGATTCATTTTAAACAGGTAGACTAGGACAAAAATAAATAATCCTTAAAAACCATTTCAAGAGACTTCTATTTTCTATACTGAAAACAAAACATGGATTACCTGCTCCCAAGGTATTGGCATTACTTTCTTCATTAAGAATGTTCCCCTGAACTACCTAACACAAGCAAAACCCATCAGTCTCCCACCAGCATCACCTGTTGCACCTCAGTGGTTCATACACCATAACAGGACCCTGGTTCTCTTCCTTTCAAAGCCAAACTCACCTTTAGGAGAAAGGAGACTGACATCAAGTAACTCAAAAAACAGGTGGTAAGTGGCAACCGATACCCATCATTAATTACACTGGTCGGTCATTTGCATTTAAATGTATCCAAATGTATCTGAACTTAATAAGATATTTCAAGTTAGGACAAGAGTGTCAGAGGCTATTACCATTCTCCACTAAAGCATGCTGGTTTCATGAGATGGGATAGGGAGAAAATTCCTCAGTAACCACCAAAGCACTGGGTACATTATGAAAATGGTATTTCTTCCTCCAGAAAAATGTAACATGGGGTAAAGACACCACTGAACTCTTCTGGTAATGGCAAGCCCAGCATTCAGGCTTAATATACAATTGTTGGCAATCAGTCTATGACTTTCTCAGAAGAAGAATCCCACTTATGTATTGGCTTTAATCATAAGATAATTTGCTTCAAGATCCCCATTAGCAGTGCATTACAGGAGTTTCATGTGCCATGATCTATGAAAGAGAGCTAGTGCACGTTCTGACAGGCTGGGGAAAACATGAGCGGTAATTATTTCAATAACATCAGCACAGTTTCTCTAACCGGTTTTATAATACCACCTGGCCCAGGAAATGATAAAAGGCTCTTAAAGAACTATGCAGAAAGGGTAAGACGACATCGATAAAGAAGCTTCAAAGGATTTGAGATAACAGCAGATGGGAAAACTGGAGAAGCTGCCTGCCTGGCTCTGTCCTTGGCACCTCCCAAACCAGAGCCAAAATGAATACCTATACCTGCTCTTCCAGCAGCAGCTGATCCAGGTCAGGAGACCCCTGCCCGACTTGTGTCCCCTTTTTCTCCTAGGGATTTCTTTGTTGCCTGAGATCTACTGAAGAAACTGTATGCATTAATTGTTTCCTAAGGTAGTTTCTGACTACGTCATTTAGTTTAAAATAAACACTTATATAAGTGCTCTGGTTATGGTTTTCTATGTGTGCTTTTTAAAGAAAAACACAACACAACCCCAGTTACGTGAAGAACATGCAGCTTAGGGAGCAGCTACAGGTGCGGATGTGCCCGGGTGCAAGAGACCACTTAAACCCTTAAATTGTCACTGGTACAGGGGAAGGCTTGTGTGGAGAGGTAATAACTGTAAGTCACACACTCAGGTAAGAAAACTACAGAATTTCACTCAAGAAGCAGCTGCAGTCTCATGTCTATCATGCTTCATACAGCAAAACTGTCTTTTTATTTTCCTAAAGCAAAAGCAAACATTCACCTGGATCCAGAACCACAACGAAAACCAAAATAGATCACATGAACACTGAAAATATATCTGCATTTAACTTTGGTCTCACCCTTCTTAGGAAAACCAAATCAAAGGAATAGTTTTCAACAAAAAGCATACACTCAATCAGGAACTCACGGTATACCAAAGACAAAACCAAGAAACACCCTACTGTAAAGAAGAAAAATCCTCAACAAACACATGAATGAATACACCAATACCGAGCCCATAATCAGAAATCCTACTTCCCATGATAAGGCTTTGTGCTTTCCAAACAGTCCAATATGGAAAATATCAACTCTATAAACAATTATTAACACAAGATGCCACTTAAAATATTTGTCTCCTCCAATATAAGACAACACGCTTCCCTAAAGAATGGCACGCTCTCAGATTCTTTGGAGCATGTGTTTGCTGGACACACATCCAAAATGAAATGAAGCTTAGTAGTGCTCATTAAACGTGACTATCTATGAGCTAGCTCATTTATTCTTGTCATTATGCCTATATTCGCAACAGTGTAAAGAAGTTTGCTACGAAATACGCAACCTGTATATTTCATTCAAATCCTTGTTGCTGGTTTGATCTTTAGGATCTGTAAGACCAAATGATTAGCTGAAGTTAATAAGTTAAATGATACCACACTGGGTTAAAACTATGCTTCATCTGTTAACACACCCCAACAGACACAGTAAGCAATGTTATTTAGATAGAACGTGTAAACCTGGCCACTTCTCCCAACCACAATCACGGTATTACAGATATTAAAAGCTCTGCTCCAGCCTATACCATTTAGCATCTGTTTTGGGCACATCTACAAATTGGCCCAATCCCTTTTTGAATCTGCTGATATATTTTCTCTCCACCACCTCCTGAGACAATGAAAGACAGCAGCAAACTGCAGAGTCACCAAACCCCGGCTTTCACTAATGTTCTGTATGAGTCACACAGAACCCATGCACCACCACTACCTTTGCTGGGAGCACAGGGAGATGCAGAAGACTCGTTATATTCAGGGAGAGGCAAAATCTTTAGTTACACCCAAAAAGCTTTCAAGAGCTGATGAAGAATTTGCATACCCAAAAGCTGGCCTGCTTTTCCCAGCTCTATCAGCTGATCTAAGAATATATTCATCCCCCTCCATACCTATCTACTATGCACTTTAAAGATGCTTAGTCATGTTCATCCTGAAACTGCGGTAAGGTTCATTCCTCCCAATGTAAGTATTCTTGCATACAAATACATGACTGTATCTGATTTGCTTTAATTAAATCTGGAAAAGCACATATGCTAGTTTCCCAAATTTTGACCATAAATGAGGAATAACTAGCTTGCTTTTCCTCTTGACTCTTTACCAAGTGCAAACAGTTTTCAAACCAGCAAAAGCATACAGACAAATATACAGCAAGAACTGTCCTGCTGACATTTAACACAAGGGATAAAACCTCTTAAGTCATCATTTAAACGTATGAAACCAACATGAGTTACAATGGAGCTGTTTAATTTCCCTTTTCTCTTTATTTTACCTGCCAAGTCTCAAACGCCTGGTTGTAGCTTCACATGGCTCCTCAACCTCATAGAAGCCCGGACTCTGCTCTTCAATGCTGCTGGAGTTCTGCCATTCAAAACTGAGATTTCTCCTAGCACCCATAGCAAAAGGCAAGTTCTCATACTCAGGTATTTCCTCATAGTGACGCACGTTCTCATACTCTGGAGCACAAGTGACAGTTACAGAATTCAAATGCATTTGCGACAAATTCTCTCCCAGAAGCACATGCCCATCTAACGAATCCAGTCTTTGGTTATTTCGCATCTCAGGTTGACTCCTGTTTCTCTGCCTCTTCTTCTGTAACGCTGGACTACTTATTTCGACAGAATGTGCCTTGGCAGATTTAGCTTTCCTCTCATTACCTACAGATGCTATATTCCGGTTGTTACCACTTCCATACCCATCCCCGGTGGCAAGGTTGGCAATAGCACTATCCATTGACTGGCTGCCTTTAGAAAGAAATTTTTGGAAGTCGCTTTTCATTAAGCAAACCGATAGTTTCATGTTGAGAAACTTTTTCAAGCTGTTTTTCTTCTGATGGTCTTTGCAAGGCTTGTCTGTCCTTTCCATGTCCACAGAAGAGAGAGACTTGGCCCTAGGCTTTGTCACAACAGTTAAGTGGTTGGAGTTGGTAGCAATGTTAGCAGTTTTTAATGATTCAGAATTTCCTGAAAACGGGAGAATAGGGTGAGGTAACTTCCAGACAGGTTTCTCAGAAGAACGCTTGGGTACATCACAAGATGACAGTCCACCTTGTTCCTTGGCTGGCGGATGCGTGAAATGAGACCCTTCCAGGATGCTGTTTGATTTGTCCTCACTGGAAGTGTAAGAACTTTTCTCCAAAAGCTCTGCTGATGCAGCTTTTTTCAGCAGGCCAGCAGCCGGAAGGCTGTGCCTTTGTGGTTTCTTAGGAACAATTTTTGGAGAAATGTCATCCTTTATTTTAACTTCTTCCAATTTTGGGGGGGAAACATGGAGGCTATTGGAAGCAGATGAGTGCTGGCTGCTAGTTAATTTGAGCTGCTTTGGCAAACTCATGGACAAAGCATCACACCTGACAAAGTTTGTCCTTTTGTCCACAGCATCGAGCATACTGGTATTGTCTAACATCTCATCTGTGGAGTTAATTATGGTATGGTCTGCATCTAAAGAACATTCAACACTTTCCATCAAATCAGAACTTTTGGGTGACAACTGAGGCAAAAGATTTTGTGAAGTTGACTCTTCCATATCAGGTTCCTTCACCTGATGTATTTTGTCTGCATTGCTTTGAGTTATCTCACATTTTTCAGGATGAAGTAGTTCTGTATTATTGTTATAACAAACACTTTGACCAAGGATATTAATTTTTGCTGGCTTTTTAAAGTTCTGGTCCACAAGCCCAAAGGAATCTTTCCCTGAATTAGACAGTTCCTTTGTTCCTTCTCCTGTGGTGTCTATGCCATCCTGACGGACTAGACACGCAGCACGTGGCTTTCTTGGTTTAGGGACTGGAAGCACTTTTGAGGTCAGGACTGAAGAGATGGCTTTGTCAGCATCTGTTTTCATACCTATTTCACCTGAAAACATACTATTGCCACTTAAATTTTCATTTTTAGGGATTTCCTGGTCCAATGGGCAAGAGCAAGTGTGGTTATTTTCAGGTGAACTAGGACAGATTTCAGACATCTGAAACTCATCATCAGTGAGCTTACTGTCAGTATTTTGTTGCTTCCCTTTAGCCACCTCAGAAGATGACGAAGACTGTACAAGTTCCATAAACTCTATTTTAACGTTGTTCTTGGAATTGCTTCCATTACCTTTGTCAAATTTGTCTGCATACCTGTGCCTCACAGGGCTGCTGTTAGGAAACACACTATGAGTTAAAACATCCTTAAGTTTCTCTTCCAAAATGCTGGCTTTCAAAACTACTTGATTCCTATTTGCCAGTTTTTCATTGTGACTGTCCCCCAAAGCTAGTGTGTTTTTTTCACCAACTTTGATGTTCTCTAAGTTTTCAAAGTGCTCAAAAATGATCTGAGTTTTACAGGTGTTCTCCCCATTTCCAAGCTTATGAAGGCATTCAAATTTGCAAGATGGCACTGGTAGAATATATGTTGTGTTACCACTACTCCCTTCTGAGGCTTCATTTTTATAGTTCAAATGGTCTAGTGTTTGAGAAGAATCTCCCCTGTGCTCCTCAAAGCTTTTTGTGCTTTTTCGTGTAGACGATGGAGGTTTAACTTCTGGAATGGATGAGCTCTTGAGAACTTTTGGTTTCGGTGCAATTGCTGGCTTGGTTTTCCTTGCTGCTTGTATAACACCAGAAAGTACAATATCGGGCTTCGGTGCAACAGGTGGAGGCGTTGCCTTGTGTCCTACCACAGATTTTGGTTTGGGGGCCACTGGTGGCTTCTTAATTTCTAGGAAGGATGGAAAACAGAGACTTTAGTCACCATCAGCCCACAGAACAACTTCACCTGCATTGCAGCATTATTACAAGTTTTGTAACATTCAAATCATGATCTCAAGATCTCAATGTGTGCACGTATACATTTTTCTCTTAAAATCATGCCTCCCTCCCCTACCACCACTTTTTTATTAGTTGCCTTTCTTCATTTTAACAGACACAATCAAAAAGTGGCAGGGACAGTCTTCAAGGGCAACTTGTTCCTTAAACAGCAGTTTAACTTCATGGAAGTTCACATCCTTGTTCAGATGCTAAAGTACGATGTCAGTAAACACAGAGCAGATCAACCTGGTTTTGCAGTTTGAACTATTACGATACTGTTTCAAAATGGTGCAAATATGTTACGTGCCTCAGGTAAAATAAGCCACAAAGATAACAGAACAGCTAGAGTAACTACCAGGACAGCTCAGTCCCTTCCTCTGTCACTTTTGGAACTGTGTAACCTAAAATTCCCCTTTCCCTTCCTCTTCTTTTCAAACAATATTGAGATGGACTACTGTACCAGCTGTAAAACTGGCATGTCACTACCATCAATTCAGTGAAATGAATCTGTGGTGCTAAGTTAATGCAGTAATTTGTAGCAAGCTAGTCCTTTCCTACTATAAAAGTAAAATACTATCTCTGTGCATCTTATAAAATTGCTCTTATCAACATGTTACTATCTGACGTAGAAACTGTCACCACTGCTGTGACTTACGACCCACTGGATAGCACAAGATGACAAACCCTGGGGAGAGCGGACAGCAGGAAAAGGAACACATGAGGAACTTAGAGACTGTGGAGTTTATCATGGTGCTGGGTTTTGGGTGGTTCGACTTTTTTTTGTTTGTTTTGTAGTTGTTCTGTTGTGATTTTTTTTTTTTTTAAAAAGCATGCCTGAAACATTTTAATATTGCAGGAGATTATTTATGACCATTTTTTTTCCATATTCAGGAATAATTTCAGATTTCTCAGTACTTTTGAGTAATCTGACATACAAAAACTGATTTATAAAGTAAACAAGTTTATCATTCTGTTTTTCTCTGTAATACCTCTGTATTTACTACCTTTGTTTTGAATGTTTTGGTGTACTTTCAGAAAGCCATACACATGTTAAATAAAACTCTCAAGAAAACATGCTAATTAATGTTTCACAAGCAAAGAGATTGGGTAAGCCACTGATTTATTATTCCCTTTGAACTGTAGGTTTGATGTTCAGTTGTTTTTTTGTTACCATTATTATTACAGATGTGCAACTATATCCTAATCTCTAGCCTAGAAATACAAGAAAAAGGTTCAGGCTTTTGTTTCCTGTTTTGGATTTGTTTGTTTGAAATCAATCTAGATGTTACATAAAAAAAAAAAAAAGGCAGATGCCCTCAGTTGCAAGCATTTCCCCAACACTAAGCCACTGCTCTAAGCAGACAGCCAGAAACAATGTCTCTACTATAGAAACAGGAAAACCATGTTTTTCTAGGACATGAATCATTAAATGGTATCCAGACTGACTCCACTTACACTTAGAATAGCTGTCCTTGCTTCCTTGCTGCAATTATCTTAGCAAAGAGGTAAACCCGATGGCAGAGACAATTTCTGAGACATTTTGCAAGAGGGAAGGCAGACTTTCTTTCCAAAGGCACAGCTCCCTATAGCTAACAGCGACCCAACTACCAGCTATTGCAAAGGCTGTGCCATCGTCTGCTTGCTGCCCAAAAACAGGTTTCCCACAGTGTGAAGAGTCAACAGTATACTAGGAAAAAAAATAATGAACCCTTTGGATGGGCAACTGTTGATCCTGAATAGTAGAATAGAGTTGTACACTGACCTTCAGCCAAGGAAACTACCTATTCAGTTGGATAATGTAGGCAATAAAGGAGCCTGTTTTCTACGGTAAAAAAACAAGGAATGGAATGCCAAATTTGTCACAGAATGCAACACAGTAGTAGACCTGGGCCATGTTCAGGAATATTTATTAAGTTACTAAAGCTCCCTGAGAACAGAAGAGAGACAGTCTGCTTGGGAATCCCTCCTGATGCCTGAATGAGAGGAACAGATGCAGAAGATACAGGAGATTAAACACTGGCTAGGTAAGTGATATCCAGCAGATTATTTGTCCCACTCTGCAAACTGAGGTCCATAAACCTTGGAAGTTTCTCTCTCTGTGGCGGGACTGCCTAACATTTTAGATAGCAAACGAACTAGATTACTCTGCAAGGCTTTCAGCTAGAGTTTATCAGGGAGGACACTCAGAAGTTATACAATACCATTAACGGAATGTAAGATTCAAAACTAAACCATGAACATGTAAAGGGACACAAAGAAAGCAAATCAGTTGTTTATATACCAATAGTGGAAAACTGGATAATGAACAGAGCAAGAAAAATCCACTTCCGATAGTAAGTGTGATTCAGTACCATTTCTGAAGCCCACCAGAATTTTTCAAATTACTGCAACATTAAAAAGTATTGGGACAGACAAAAGAGACTGGCAAGTTGTGGGGTATAATAAAGGCACCACTATCTGCTTTAAAGTGATTGCTCATTTCATGTAGAGTAGATATGGGTCAATGTACTAACAGGCACATTACAGTCTTGGTATCAATACAGATCTGCAGTCAACCGCTCAATCAGAAAGGAATGTCATGAAGAGCCCTTTCAAACACAAATATGACGTGAGAGGAAAGACGCCAGGAAGGGAATGCATACCAGTAGTTTTCCTCAACAAAATATCTTCAAGTTTCTGAAAAATACAACCAATGAACTTAGAAAAAAAGTAGAAATCGCTGCAGCTAGGCAAGGGTAAAAGTATATTAAATTACGATTAGAAATCGAGATTTAAAGTTCCTTTGATTATAAACTAATTCAAGGCACCATGGGTGAACAAAAATCAGTTCTACATAAGTGCTTTAAAAGGGACAATTTCCCATCCTGAAGAGAAAGAAAACTAAGTAGGAGGCAATGGTTATATAAGGAATGACTGGAAGTCATATGAGAATGACTTTTTGGTAAATGACAAGCATAAGCAAGCCTCTTTGGTGAAAAACAGTAAATATAATCAAGGAAACATTATACAACAAATGCATGGAGTGGTGAGTTGTTTGGACAATGGGCTTTTTCCAGGTGCCACATGGAACTGTTCACCTAAGAACTGAGATGGTTGGTTATGCTTAGGACAGTAAAAACTGAAGAGAATTTGGAAATCATTGTAGATAGTTCTTTTATGAGAGATGCAGGTATGCAGCTAAACAGTAAATCATCCTCCAAATTACAAGGAGATAAATATAAACAGATGAAGAGAGCTGAATATATTTATATACACAGCACCTACCAGACTGTTAGTGACATGTTATACCACCTTCTGGCACTCTTAGATGAAAACTTGGGATACATGCAAGAAATAACTACAGAAATATCCAAGGTCTAAAAGCCATGCCTCAAATCCCAAGAAAGCTCATCCTGCTTCATTAACCGAGAATTTAAGAAGTGAGATGCTGATAGTACACATACTTGTGCACACGTGAAAGATTTTTGACAACAGATGGCTCTTTAATCAGGAAAACAAACAAACAAACCAAACATTATGAGATGCCATAACTGATCACCAAAGTTTGACAAGTTCAAACTAGAAACAAAGCTCTAAAATCATTATTAAACTCAAAGGATAATTAACTACAGCAACATCTCGCATAGAGTTGTGGTGGAGCCACAAGCACCTACAGTCAGCCTAAACTCACTTTGAGATGCGTAGAAGTTTCAGAGGAAACTTTGAACTTGCCATTGGATTCTCTGGCCTGTCTTACTCAGGAGGAGATTAGTATAGAGAATCACTATGATTTCGCCTCCAATCTTACCCCATTTCTCAGAGAGGATCCCTGCATCCAGACTAGCATCATGAGTTACCAGTAAGAAACCCAAATGCAAGAGCAGAAACAAAGTTTTATTTGCATGAAGAGATTAAACAATTAGGAGCCAGGGAAGCAGCCAGAGATACCCTCTGACTTGCTTGGCTAGACAAAGGAAGAAATCCATAAATAAAGTGACTAACAAAGCTGCCATCACCAACAGGAAATCTACCACTCATCTAGGAACAGCCAACACTGAAGCCAGAGCTGAAGAAAATAAAAAGATGCTTAAAAATACAAACACACCCAACAACCTTAAAAAAAGCGGATTAAAAGGAGCATTACTTTTCTAACAATAAATAGCCATTAGTACCACCTATGCAGGTCAACTCCTATGTTCTTTGTCTGACTTCATGTCACAGCATAGTAAACAGACATTCGTCCCTTTGGTGAACTATCTCCTTCAGCGTACTGAGGAAAAAGCAACACCCATTCTCATCCTGCCAAGCTCCTCTGTGAGCAACACTTGTTATTGCTCAACTAGCATGTGTTCTTGTCCTACCTTCAAGTCGTTTTAGACAAGGATAAGAACACCCTGGAGCAACTTCAACTCCCAATATTTCGGCCTTAAAGTGTCCACTTTTGTTCTTCAGATGATAGGATTTGGCAATTGAGGACTCACTTAAAAACACTCACATGTCTTGTAGGCCGTACCACAAATGAGCAGGAAAGCCCTAAGACAGTGCAGTCTTAAGCACTATGGTTACACAGCTTTAAACCGCCTCAATTTTTTACCTCTTGTTATCTTATCTGCTCAGCACAGGGAGAAAAGAAGACACATGAAGATGAGCTGAGGCAAAAAAAAAGGAAAATCAAATAACACTTCCTCTTCTGCAAAAAACCCTACTATTGCTAAAGGAACATTTTCCCAGGTTACCTTTAAGCCAAACTTTTAAGATTGTGTTAACAAATTCTACACTTGGGAACAGCAAAATAAGAAGTTATGTTCCCCTGCATCTGTTCAGGAAGCAGAGATGAATGGCTCTGGACACTGTCATGCAAACATAACTTGATATTCCTTTCCTCGCAATGCTCCACATGAACACAGGCCTCTCTTCCGGCAGTGAGGGTCCCCTGTGGGACTGTCTCTAATCATCCAAGGGGTATCCCTGTGGCAGGATCCTACAACCCACCCTAAAGCAATATCCTTTTTGAACCACAAAACAGTAAGAAGACAGTAAAACAATCAGTGTGACATAAGATTTTGACAGCAGCTAGACCTAAACTTAAGGTACAGAAGACATTCAAAACCCACCTGGACACGTCCCTGGGTAACTTGCCCTACGTGAACCTGCTTTGGCAGGGGGGTTGGACTAGATCATCTCCAGAGGTTCTCTCCAACCAGCCCCTACTATTCTGTGATTCTGTGTACACAATCCAGTTACTATGGGGCAAGCCCCCATTGTAAATTCAAGGTGTGAATTTCACAAATCAGCTACTTTACAGAAGCTGGCCATATGGCACCATATTTTCTTATCTTATTGCACAGTACACAAGGTAGTTCATTCCTTTTCACCTACAAGGTGAAATATGTTTCACATACTACTTCACATATCTATTTCACACGTAACAGGAAACAAAAAGGAAAGGGCTTGAAACAGTGACCGCTTAGCAGCTGGCCTACTGCAAATGTACATATTGGCTTTCTCATGACACCTTGTTTACATATGCATACTGTATTCTCTGAGTTAGGAAATCACATCTGTAGGCTATATATGAAAATAATACGATGCCCAGAAGCTATCTACCAAGGGATTGAAATGCTGTTCTTTCTTACATGAGGGAAGAGCTCATTCCAACAACCAATTTACTGTTCCTGGGATTACTTTCGACATAAAAAACTACAACTCACAGAGGCAACAAGAAAGCCAATCTGGCTTTTAAAGAACGTGTAGGTAGAGAGATAATTAATGCTATATGTTTGGGATACAATCAGAGATTATTGTGATGGCAGTTAATAAGCCGCATGGAAAAACGGATAAAAGTATTCTAAACCTAAGTTTTAACGACTCACAAAAAGGCTTTTCAGTTCAATTACTTTACTTTCAGTTACAGAAAGCAAGTTTCACTAAGTAAACACCTCAAAAAAAGTACTCTAAGATCATTACTTTATCCTGCAAATGTATATTTCTTTTCTCATTATGCAGAAGCTCTGATTTTCTGAGGTGCCACAATGCTCAAAAGAAAACGAAAAAAAGGAACGAGTCATGACATCCTGGAAAATAACATGTGTAGTTTTTAAAATACAAGGGAAAACAATGGTTTCCAAGCCAATACAGTTTTAGAAAGCTTCCTAAATAAACAGCAAAAGGAAAACACTCATTTCAAAATCTCAGGTTGTTCAATGACTTGTTGAAATAAAACAGGGAAGTTGGGGATAACTTTAGAGTAAGGACAAGAGATGAATAAACAACCATTTAAGATTGCATGTGGCCATGGAGCTGAGTAACTCTGATGAAACTTGACATATTAGAGGGTTAAAGGGACATTAAACCCTGTAGGCCTCATCTTTTCAATCCTTCAAAGCAATGAAGTTTGATTGGAAAAGTCATGTTGATTTTGTTTATCCTGTTCTTGCTATGTATTTTTTCCCCTTTGAATTATATTTTTGACATTAAAATACACTACATTATTTCTCACTGTTGTTGTCAAACCAGATTTCTAAGCTATACATTCTGCCTACATTAAATAAGCTGTATAGATTCACATATAAGGACTGTTTCTTCAGCAAGAAATAATAAATGTCAAACTCATAACTCTGAGCTTTGTTTTTGCCTTTTAAAGGCAAAGCATACTTGAAGACAGCACAATAGTTCCAGGCAGAAAATTAGTAAATGAACATTCATCGGCGTCATATATAAAGAATATGTAGTACATGAGAAAGCAATGAGAGCAGAATAGCTATAAATGAAGGTTGAAACCAACATACAGCTTGATCACTACAATAAGATAGTTTTTAAATTATCTAGTAGTATTTTAAATAGGTGCTAGAGTTCCTTAGTTCTAACAAGTCCAGAATTACATATACATTTTCAAATATATCAGCAACAGCTATGGCAGAACTCCTTTACCTATCACTGAATTACGTCCAGCTCCGGACTGAGGTGTAACTGAAACTGCAGAGGAA
This sequence comes from Eurystomus gularis, assembly GCA_013400335.1. Taxonomy (NCBI): domain Eukaryota; kingdom Metazoa; phylum Chordata; class Aves; order Coraciiformes; family Coraciidae; genus Eurystomus; species Eurystomus gularis. The sequence goes on from VZZY01022593.1 coordinate 74,739, forward strand.
CTAGAAAAGATATATAGCAAGAAACTGTATATGCACTGCATTATTTAGAAAGGCAGATGGCAAGCTGGAGTGGAGTTAACACTGGGTTATCAATGTTGGACCTTTCAAAACTTCTGTCCATGGACAGAAGGCATGTTTGGTATTTCTCTCTGTACTGCAGTTCCTTCAAGTATCTCTTACAGAGAGTCCTCCATATCAAGCTGAAGTCGCTCATATCTGCAAAGCCTACTTAAAAATATTAAGTCAATAGCAATGATGCTGTACCAGGTTGCTGTGTTCTAAAGGTACACTAAAAGAAGGCCCAAGAGAAAGACGCTCAAGCCCTTCAAGTCAAGATGAAGGATGAGCAGAAAGATTTCTAGGCATTTCAAGCTCCATCTGAAGCCTTCACACACGAGGACAACATTTTTACTGAAACGTATTACCAATCAGTTGTCAGGAAGCTTATGTAGCACAAACCAGAGTAATAACTGAATTCACTATTAAATAATTTCAGTGTAGGAAACAGATCTGATAGATCACAGGACTGAAATTAAAATATAGGAGTTGGTAAGTTATGTGAGCAATAGCTTTATAAAGCATATCTATATACTTCAGGAGCTAAATTCTGCAGCAATACAAAGAGATGGACATTAAACCTCCAGAACTGTCTTCTGGCAGTCCTCAGTTTTTTCGTACCCTGCCTATGAGCTCCTTAACTGAAATGTCAAAACCTGTCATGACACTGTCAATACTTTTTTATCCTCGCATAATCCATCACACACAAAATACTCTTCATCCCCCCTTTTACAGCCTTCACATACCCCCAAACTTTCCTCTTCCTGCCATCAGGACTCTCTCTACTCTCTTCTTTCCCCTCAAATCCCTTGCTAAAATTCACATTTTCCATGTAACTGTCTCACTTTCTTCTTGCTGATATTCCTCAGCAACCCCTTTCTCTGTTGCCTTCTAAGTGACTTTGCTCACCCCTCCCTTCTCACCTTCCCCACAAACACCATCACAGCATAGACTAAAACAACAGACACTCAATCACACAACCTCAGCTCTAGTTCTGAAATCACTGTTTAGCGCTGAAAATCTACTCAACTTCGTGAAACTTCAACGCCGTATCAAATTTTAACAGCCCAGCTCTAAGCTCTTGAGCACCCCCTAACACCTATCTTATATTTGCACAGCTGTTCAACTCTTCTAAGAGCAGGGGTGACCTGCACCATCAGCGACACTACTGAACAACGTGCACATGAAATGCAGGTGTCAAGCAGGGATGACACCCGTCCTTTATTATGTGTTCTTCGAGATCTAAATAAAATCAGTTCTGTCATACATATTATAAAAGGGAATCTATTAAATGAAGCAGAAAGACACATTTAAAAGCTTTTTATTCTCCTGTAAATGAACTAAGAGAGCCCCGACGGACTCAATAACAACTTGGCGTATTTAAAGCACTGAAGAAACAGGTTGGTGTTTCTGCTCGAGGTTTCTGTATTGCTTTTTCTTTAGAACACCCTCACCCCAGTCCTTAAAGGAAGCGCTTCCCTCCCTCAGGTTTACACCGTGATTAGTTGTGTTTCCACCCAGTAAATCCAACACATCTTTTCAACGCAGAAACGACTCCTCCCTTCGTCTTCAAACAGACTAGGAAAGGAATCTACTAATCTAACAGATGGGTGAAACAAAGTACCCGCAGCACACCGGGCAGGCAAATAAACAACAACTACCAGCAGCTCCCTCAAATCGGGAGAGCTCGTTTGTTTCAAACCAAGGATTTGCTGTGCGGCTCTTTCCGCCATACAACCGGCGGGAGCCAAGGAAAGGGGGAAGAAGGGCAAGGAGAGCCGGGAGGCCGGTCAGCCCGCACCGGGAGCCGGGGAGGCCAGACGCGACCCCTTTCCAGCAGCCCCGGCCGGAGGGCTCCGGCTCGCCCGAGCCCGAAGGAGGCAGCGATACCCTGGAAGCACAGCCGGGGCTCAGCCGCTGACAGACCCGGAGCCCCGCCAAGGCAGAGGGAGCGGTAGCCCAAGCCCCGCCGCTCGCTCTCCGCCACAGCGCCCGGCCCCCGGCGGAGGCTCTTCTTGGCCGGCTTCGCC
>VZZY01022594.1:0-14115 GCA_013400335.1 Eurystomus gularis
TTAACTTTTCTGGCTGCATGGTTCTGTATATATTTCTTAACCTTTTTTCTTTCCTGTTCCCTCATTTGTAATGTTCAGTTTTGCAAAGACTTTTCAGTGTATTAGTAGTACTGGTTTTCTGTATGCATTCATTTAACACTGATCACAGGAACCTTAGAGGGGAAAAAGAGATTTTCAGATTATGTAAATCAGTATAGCTCCACCATTGCTGTTGTACAACTACTGAGACTTTGGTGCACAAAGCTCATAAAATACTACAGTTGTAAAAACAGTGCCAAAACATACATTTTGGTACTGCAAAGGATTTAAATAGCCAGAGAGAAATTGCCCCTCCAAAAAAATCAGAGCTGCAGCTAAACTAGCCCATCTTGTAAGGTAGCACTTCCATCTTCTTCACATGCAACACGTTACACCATAAGCCAGGTGTACCTAGGAGCCTGTTTGTGAAAAGACTTTCCCACATGTAGCTTAGACAGCTTCAACAGAAACCTTTCACTGACGAACAAGTAAATAAGCTTCTCCCTTTGAGAGAATTTCTCCTTGAATACTTCTGTCTATATATTACAAATACATTGGGAAAACTAATAAAGGCATTAATTACATCTAGTCATACCAGTATTATCAAGCCATGATATATAAAACACAGCATCACCCTTTCCATCTCCATGCTGAAAGTTGCTTTCCTCTGTAATGACAGGTTAAGAAGTATTCAGCTATTCTTTGAGTCAGTTGTAGAAACCAGCAGGATAAGACATTAACAAGCTTAAAAGGTATTACCTGTCTAGCCCTACCAGGAGGTTTATGCTGACTGTAGGGGTTTCACGTATCTCTTATACTTTCATGAGGGAATTAGTTAAAATTGCCATAGTGGAAAGTATTTGATTTAGATTAATCTCACTTTCTCAAGCACTGGAGACTCATTACTCTGATTGGCTGTTCTACCCATACTGCCCTTAATGCTCTAACTATATACTCAGGAAAAAAGCCTTCAGTTCAAAGCTCTTGATGGATAAGTAAAACGGATCACTATTATCTTTTCAAGAAATCTTTAAAAGACTTAGAAGAATAAACTGAAAAATATATATTAGTGAGATACATACCTCCAGCATTCAGTCTGGGCATATGTCAAATTTTAGCTTTCTCAAATGAAAAATTTTCTCATGCTGAGAGCAAAAGAATGTTAAATGTTAATCTTTTAACCCAGGAAATAACCCTGACAGTCTTATTGTGCTGATGGGATTCATCTCTTGTTTCTAGCATGACTGCACCACACAAGGTGGGATATCCAAGGACTGCTTTGGTTAGTCTACCATAACATGCTGTATTTCCACATTTTTAACACTTTTAGTGTGACTCTGTGATTCTGCCTGTAAATACAAACTGCAGATCTTTCCAGACATAAAACTATCAGAGGTATTAATGGAGACATATAGCAAAATTAGAACTAAGGACAGGATATGCCCAATCATTTGGTTTGAAAGCAGGTGTCAGTCAGCAAAGCTTATCCATGCTGATGCAAGGGTGAGTGGCCAATCATGTTTTAATGTCTAAACTTTTAGCTAAATCTGTGGCATGCAAAACCAACATTGTCTGTCTTGTTTCTTTGGACTGTGGCTCGGACTCAGGTTTTCAATTGTCTTAAAGGAACATACATTCAAAGGGAATAGGCATTTTGTGGTACTGAAGACTTTCAACTGAGCTAAAACACTAGGTGTTTATCCTTCCTTATGGCTTAGAAATATTTATAAATTGTAAGACATTCACTGATCTTGCTGAAATGGTTTTCAACAGCTATCAGGATTATTAACAGATCAGTGCAAGCTTGACATCATCAACCAATAATTCTTGCAACTGTATATTTATAAGATCTCCAGTGCTAATTTCTTAATGTCAGAATTACCTCCAATACAGTGATTCGGAGGCAGATGATCTGGCAGAGGAAGCTACATTTTAAAAAGTGCTATCAGAGATAATGTGTGGAGTCTTGACCTGATTCAATTAGAGCTTTGCCCTTACGTTACCCAAGGGCATATTATCCAGCATTTATAAAGACATTTGCTTGGATAAATGAAAGGAAAAAAGCACTATTGTTTACCAGACAGAGAGTGGACTCTGGAAATGGTTAGATTACACTTTCACACAGACACACAATCCTATAAACACACACATGCATACACACATACAGAGACACACACATGCATAAAACCCTTAAAAAAATCTCCTCAAAGTCCTTCCCATTACCATAATTACATATTTTAAATAGAAAAAAATGAATTTGGGTGATCTTGATTGTTTTTTTTCTTTTTTTTTTTTTTGTGCAACAGCCGGGCCCATTTTCGGTGGTTTATATACATGTAATTAGCTGTTTAATTTCCTCTGAGGCTAAATTAGCCCTATGATTTTATTTAATAACAAGGAAAATTTACTGCCAGGGCTGAGGTTGGGGTGCCAGCCTTAGCTCTGCACTGCCCTCTGCTGTCTCCCACACACTTGTTCTGGCCAGTTCTACCTCAAGCACCACATCTGCAAGCTACAGTCTAGATGCGTGGAAATGGTCTGAAGGAAAGGGTGAGGGAACGTTATCCAGCTTAAAACCATATTTAACGAGGATTCCTCCCCTCTCGTTTATATCCTCCAGCCACCAAAGATGCAAGAAATAGATTCCTATGCTGGTTTTTTTTTTTCAGCAAGCTCATAGATTATACTCATTAACGTATTAGCCTTGTAACAAACCCTTCCACACAGTTTAGTTCAATTATAGATTACATTGTGTGTCTGTACACAGTTCATGAAGCTCAAGAAAATAATGTCACACAAGCAGCATCCATCATGCCTGAAGCAATATGATTACTCATGGTGTGCTTCATTCTTGTAAAATCTAATTCAGGCACTGTATCTTATTTTACTTAACACTATCTTTTAATAGTGGAAAACAAATCCACCTATTGCAAGAGATGGACATCTTCTCTTGGGACACACTGTACTGACCAACTGTTCCTGTCAGATAAATTTATCAGCTAAAAGACTACCTGCTACTCTGATCTAGAAAGTTCACTCTTCTAGATGTCTTACACATCCACCTCCAGAAGCACCTTTTGCATCTAATGACATTTGTACAACACCTTTCATGTAAGCAGTCCAAAATATAGGGCAGACCTTATAAACTGATAATACATAAATAATAATAATACTGGCTAACCACAATGGCAAAACTCAAAATTATTTTAAAAACACTATATTTTTCCACAGAATGCAGAGATTACTGTATTCTGAGAGCTCACTTTCTTTGTTGATAAAACTCAGCTGCTTCTAGTCTGGAAGTTAACATGTTGACACACAGAACGCCACTATACAAAAACCAGTACAAGGAAGGAAGAAAAAAAAAAGAGAGAGAGAGGGGGAAAAAGAAGAAAAAAAGAAAAAAGGCAAATAATCTTACCCAGTGTAATTGCAGACAGAATTTTAAAAGAAGCAGAAGGGAATGAACCTATTGGAATTTAGCCAGAAATAATAGCCTTTTGTTTCTGACGTACTTAAGGAACTACAGCTGGCATCACATTGCCTAATAAGCACAGAAGCCTGGCAGGAAATGAGATCAATTAATTTGTAGAATTGTACTCTGACTTGCTAGAGAATCAGGACCAGACTGCGTCTTCAGATCTGCACAGAGAGGGACCCTATGGAAACAGAGAGTTAGCTCCTGGCAAACAAAATAGCCAGCTCAGTGACATCTAGCATACATGTTCCTGCAACGTTGTGATTGAGCTGGAGCCGTGCATAAGGTAGGACAGGCTCCATGAGAAATTAAGAACTGTGATTCCCTTTTCAGCCTTGACCAGTTTCAAGTAGGTAGCTGTGAAAAAGGAAGATGTGGCAGCTGTTTCCTACAAACGGAGAACTTAGAAAAAAGGCACAAAGCCATTACAGAATTAAAAAATTATTCTTGAAGATAGCCTTCATCTTTTGACAATACATTAGATATGAATCCAGCCAGTAACATAAACAGAAATCCTGCTGTCTTGATGAAAGAGTACTCCAGAAAGTATACCTCAGAGGCTTTCTCTTGTTTCTTGGTTGTTGTGTGAAAATATGATCTGGTCTTCACTAAGACCAAACCAAAAGAAGATGACTTCTTCAAAGACTGAAACAGCTGGTCCAGAAAGTTCATCAACATGATCTCTCAATAATTTCGTATTTTCAAGTACTATAATTCAATTCTGACTTTCAGTGTTGTTCTTATGACCTCCCCTGTTTCAGTCTGAGAGGAGGAAGTAGAGTCTCACACTCTGATGGCCATTGTACCTCTGGCCCATTTTCATCAATAAACGAGCGTCAGAAAGTTTTCTTAAGGAAGGAGATAAATTCTACCTGCTATTTTCCTCACCTAGCACAAAGAAATCAAATGCAGTGCACTGCTATTCGGCTCCGTTATTTTCTCTTCTTTTGTAGGAAATTGACCCTTGGCACCAGAATTGTAGATCACTTAGATTTGAAAACAATGAACATTGCAAGGCACAAGGATCTCAGTCATCCTTGCATGATTAATAAAACATCATAAAATAATGGGGAGCAGCCAATAGGTTGCTACCTACTTATGCTACCTACCCACTTATGTCCTAAATCTGCTAGCTAAGTGTCTCAGAAAATGATGCATGCTGAGAGACAATGCACTTCTTTTAGAAGCTATGATTCAGTATTGTGAAAGCCAAGAAATGGTAACAGGCAATTTGGCAAGATCGTCAAACTGTGCTGGCTGGCTGGCATGTGACAGGATCACTGACAAACATGGAAAATAAAACAGAATCATAGAATGGTTTGTGTTGGAAAGGACCTTAAAGGTCACCCACTTCCAACTGCTGTGCTGCCTTGGGAGCACAATTAGATGATGAATCCATGATTGTAAAATGTGGGAGACACTATTTTGTAAGACATTGTGTATAGGGAGGAAAGGAGGTCAAAGGAAAATGTACAACGTTTTCTCACAGATTGCACCCTCATGGCTAGTACTGCATCTCTGAGGAAACACAGCCAGAAGGGACTGCTGGATCATCACATCTCACCTCCTGTATATCACATACTTTAAAATGTCATCTAGTTATCTGTGTATTAAGCCCATTAATTTACATCTAGCTGAAGCATAACTTGTGTTTGGCAAAAGCATTAATCACTCTCATTATTAGAAATGTGTGATTTCTTTCTGGTGTGAGATTGCTTCAGGGTCTAGCCATCACTTCTTGTTTAGCATTTCTCCAAGGCCAAGAAGGACATTGTCTTACAAACAGATAAAGGACACTCTTTAAGTGTGGTTAATGAAATGCACAAGAGACAATCACTATCTTGGATGCAGATATATTCATTAATGCATGTCATTTAAACAGATTTCACCCCTTCTACTCAAATAGAAAACCAAAATACCACTGCAATATAAAGATGTCGCTAAGGGAGTTTTTGAGGTTGGTCAGGAAATTCTTAAGTTGCATGGATTTTCTGTAGGAATTGCTTAAGCTTTTACAGTCAAACTGTCTTCTAGCAGCATTAATTTAAAATAAGCATATACCAGTACAAGAGTTTTTGCTCAGCTTTTATTGTTTGGTATGGTGTCTTTTTAAGGCATACAATATTTTAGATAGGACTCTAGTGCTATGAAAATGTTTTCTTCTACAGCTAATTTACACTGACAGCTCTTACAGTGGCACATTATCAAGGTAAGTTTCTGCCATGTCACTCATGTTGATTTTAGCTGGAACCACAGAGCAAAAACTTCAGTGGATTCACCTCAGTAACGCTAGAATATGCAGTGTGTGTATGTGTACACCAGTCCTAGTTCTCTGACTCCTTTTTGCAGTCCCTGTAGAGAAGATGACACATATAAGGAGCAATCATTCTGACTTGTTTTAGCCTACACTAAAATGAAATAGTGTCAAATAAATGCCTCTTCCTTACCACTGACTATATCAGACAACTATCTGGGTTGTAGGCATCCACCCCATAGCTGCCTAAGGTTATATACCATGAATCCTACTGCTTCCACCCCACTTGGAATTACTTATGAATTGCTATAGCATTACTAGTATCTGACCTTTTTAGGCCACTGTAGCAGCCAAAGCAGTCAGATATCAATTACTGGCAGAAGCCTCTTTGTTTCATGAGGTGTCCTTTCACTGATACACAGATGTTGATTTTTGCTGTATCCCAAGTGATCACCTGCCCTGCCCCTGCAGCTCATCAGGATCAAGAGCAACCTGCTCTAGGGTCCAAGTGTCGGCAGCTGAGTGGGATGGTCCGGTGCTCTCAGACTCCACTAGGGAGCCTCAATTTGAAGCAAAGCGGAAGACTGTGAAGAATGTTTTACAAGGTCAAAATGCATGTCCTGCTGGTTGGGCAAACCTACTAGGAAGATAGATCTGTTTTTCAGGATATTTTCATTCTTTAGGAACCAGATTTGGAGGGAGACAAAAGATCACTGGTTCATGTAAAGCCCTTTACAAAAGTAACAGAGAGGTGAACCTCGGAGCTAATGCAGGAAGCGCTTCATATTATCAGGGCTGAAAACATGACAGTCAGATATAGCCTTTCACTATGTGTTATCCAAAGCTCTTTTGTGTTTCTAATCATATAGGAAACGAAGAAACACTACTGGTAGGCAATAACCTTTAAACTGAAGCTAAATGAAGAGAGGACCTTATTTTTTTCATCCTATCCAATAACAAAATTCACCTGTTACTTACTGCAAGTCAATAGCAGCACTGAATGCAAAGAAATTATTTTGAGTGATTAGAGTAGCACATCTGATTCTCATGTAGTGTTCCTCTAAATCAGCAGGTTTTCTGACTCATTCACAGGGTTATGTTATAGCATGTCATACAAAACTGGATTTGAGCTGAGCTCCCGCAAAGTAAGTTGCAATCCAGCATAATCAATATATAAACCAGTGGATCATTATTTTTACACAATATCGTGCTAGGGATCTGGACAACAAAGTACAATTACCCAAATTGCTGTTTTGGAAATGAAAATACACTTTATCACATCTTCATCGTTCCTACAGAATACACATAGCTTATTCTCCTTTCCTCAGGACAGAGCCAAAAAGCAGGCAGACAAGCCCTGGGCATAACTCTACAGCAAACTCTTACTGTTAAATTGTATTCAGGGATTGTCTGCCTCTGCTTCCCATGGTACCTCACAAGGCAGCAATGACTGTATTGCACTGAAGGAGACCATTACCAACAATGGCTGCAACTCTGGTATGGGCGAGAAACGGAATTTCATTATAACTGCATTCAAAGGTATTTCAATCAGCACTGATTGCTGCCTCTTTTTAAAGAAAAAATAATTTACTGAGTGTATTCAGTGGTTGTGGGAATCACACCCCATGATTTCCCACTCCCTCTCCTTACAAAATAGTGCATGCACTCTCCTGCTCATCTTTTGGCACTGTCACAGTGCAACCTGAAGCATTCAAAAAGGCTAGATTTTGTCATGTAATCTAAAACAGTTAATAACCACACATTTAGGTTTCGGGTTTTTTGTGGGTTTTTGGTTTTTTTTTTAATTCAAATCAATGTTAAAACAAGGTGAAACTGTAGTAAGAGGTATCAGTTGGACGGGCTTGACTTCTTCTTGTCTATAAAATCAATTCATGGCATTTTCCTCAGTCCCTTCTAAGGAACTGCATCACAGAGCGGTGTTTGTCAAACTTCTGCTTCTTGTTCTTTAGCCCCTTAGTCTGAAGTGTGAAACTGTGACAGCTGTATATTAAAAGAAAGCATTTCCTTTGCTAGCAGAAACTGAACTGAGAACACCAAAAAAACCTACCGAACGAGTGACAGTGGCTTCTGCCTGGCATAGGTTTAATCTGGAAGTGTCTGATTTAAGAGAACCATGCTATGTAGTTCATCAATAGCCTTCCTACCATTGCCCAGCTATACTTGGAACAAAAAATAATTTTACAGAGCCATGTTCAGCATAGAAATGTCAACAAAACCGTTTCTGTAACAGTGACCTAAGCCATAACAACTGTGATAAATCTTTGGGTTTTCTGTTTTTTTCTGGGAAAGCATTTCTTAAATGCATCCAAAATTAAAGTAAATTAAAAACATGTATATGAAAATGTATACATGCATGTGTGTGTATGCGTGTACATAAACACATAATCAGATACATATTTTTTAAATATATCTCTCTAAAGGAAGGAGTTCCTTCAGAGGAATGTAAGTCTATAATTAGTGTCCTTCCACTACAGAAAGCAGAATTCAGTCTCCTCTTAAGGTCTAGAAATGTGAAAACATAAAGATAACTTCAATCACCTTCCCTCTCAGGTATATATTCTCCATTAATTTCTCCACCTAGATTGCTCAGTCCACCCCTAGCCCTTGGTCTCCTTGGCATGCTCCATCCATCTAAGTGTTAAAATGTTACCTGCTTCCAGGCTGCTTTCCCCAGTGCCACACTGTATATCCCAAAAAATCTACTTGTGGCCTTTTAGGACCCTTAAAATCAAAAAGCCAGAAATATGTGGGAGACATATTCCCAGAATTTTCTGGAGCCAAGCATGGACTGAGATCAATGCCCTGGGCTGGCTGCAGCGGAAGCAGCAACCCAGCCTGCAGAAATTTAAAAAGAAATTACCCAATTAAGATGTAATGGCCCTCCAGCCTTCCCAGGCTGTAAATGAGAGCAGACATATTTACAATCACAGGGTATCATAAAACTCTATCCAGTTATATCAAATCCGCAGGGCTAAATTAGCCAGCAACATCCTGATTAGGTGCTGTTCCTGTGTGTGTGTGTGTTGGATGATTTATGATAAGATCAGTTAGGACTGTCAAAAGAGACTTAAAAATGACCTTCTAGGGGGAAAAGGGATGGAAGAGAGGGATATTGAGGTTTCAGTAAGACAATTGTACTGCCTTACTGTGAAGGATCACAGTGAATAGAGGTGAAGAAAGATTACATTTGTCAATGTGTTTGTATGATGAATACTTATCCACAGTCTCACACAGAATCACACACACATGCACACAAACAAGGCAAAGTTCATTTTCCATTGAGGACTTCTGTTATGGTAGGGTTCCTCATCACCATTTAATTATCCTTACAGAGGGATTTACCTTTTTTTAAGTGAATCTTATTGATGTTCATGAGCACTGGAGGACCGTGTGAGCTCAGCAAAGGGGAGTCCTCTGTTTATCCAAAGGTTAGAGATGACTATAGGCAGATGGTCTAATTACACTGAGAAAAAAAAAATCTTTATCCCCTCATCCCTCTCCCCACCTCATTCTCTCCAGCTAGTCCAAGAAAAATTGTAATCAGAAATTTAACCCGGAGCTGCATCAAGAAGGCTGTCAGCCTTTTTGCTACCGAAGAAAGCAGCAGTACAATTTGGTGTAAGCTTAGTGTATTCATGAATCCAAAATATAAATCACTGCCTTCATAATAGTGTTGAGAAGGCAGGGAAGAAGCTTCTTTCAGCCAAGAGAGCAACAGCAGCAACATCTCAGAGATGAGGGAGGTTAGACCAGGTTTTTATTTGTCACCATGCCTCCACTCTTTCCGCCTCTCCAACTGCTCACAGCATTTCTTTTCCTGATATGTGCCCTAACTCCCAAACTCCCGGCCACCCTGAAATTTCTCAGCTGACCGCCTGAGCCCACTAGGTGTGACACGCTCCAGAAAGGGCTTTCCATGCTTGTTAGTTCCTCCTGCTGCCGTAATCCTGCAAAGGAAATATTTTTACAGGGCAGTAATGCGTGGCAGCCTTCACCTTCCCTAAAATATGGATGTGGAATGGTTTCAGTGATTGAGCACAAAATGAAAAAAGCACTTATGCTGGCTCCCCCAAAGACAGAAGATTATCCTCTAGGCCATCATTACAACACAATAAAAAAAAAAAAAAAAAAAAAAAAAAAAAAAAAAAAAAAAAAAAGAAAAGAAAAGAAAAGAAAAAAACTTTTAAAAATTGTTAGTATTTTACCACAAATAGAGCTGCTGAGGACAACAACGGGCACCATGAAGATGAACACTCCATCAGCTGTTCACAAGCCAGAATTCATGCTATTATTAGTTCTTAGGAAACTATTATTATTATTATTGTTATTATTACTATTATTCCAGCTTTTCTAAGCAAATAGCAATCTTCATCTGCCCTTCATCTGCAATTTCCTGGGCATATGAGGCTCTGCTGAATGATCTGATAACAAATGAGCACATAACTAGGCAAGAGGTTCAGAGCCCACAGTCACTATGCAGGTCTGACTGCTAATCCTGCTCTGGTAACCTATTTAACCTCACTAGGTAGAGTCTGCTGCTCCTGATGCATAGTTTTCTGTGTAGGAAGAGAAAAGAGACAGTGTGGCCTGTGAGAATGGAAGTAAGTTTTGCAAACTGAGCCTTTCTTTGAACAGAGATTTTTATCCTTGTCAAACACAACTGAGGTATGCCAGAATGTACCGTGCATGATCCAGTTCTCAGGTGTGATAAGTGATAGGAACATGTGACAAAGGAGGTCAGGCAGTTCAGAAGACAGAAATAATTGCAAGTTAACAAAGTTTGGATAATTGACCCTATTTTTACAGGTACTATCAGGGTATAGAGAAGATTTACAAACCCTTTAGAGATATAGTGGGACATCTCATGTCATTTAGGGAACTCTTAAAGACAGTAACCCAACACAAGCATTCCCATCACCTTTCTGCAGAAGCATTTCATCCCAGTCATGCTGCAACAGCTGGGTGACCAGGCAAGGCCACTGCAAGCAGCAGTAGCAACGCAGGGGCTGAAGAAACCATTTAGGTCCAGGTCCTCTTTTCCCAAAGTGTTCATAGAGTATTGGTGATTTCCAGTTCAACTCAAACTGAATTTATTTTTTTTTTTCCCCACTGTGAGGTTTGTTGCCTAAATAATGTTCTACCTGAATGTGGATAGGTGGCTTCATTAATTACACAATCCAAGGCACAGAACTCTGAGGTTTTGAGTTTAAAGACAGTCGTAAAGTTCAAGGTCAGGAACCTGCAGCTTATTTTTCTGTATGTACCTGTTGTGGGTTAACACCACACAGCCTCTCGACCACTGTTTCCCCCCCACCTTCTTCTTCTGTGTTGCTGGAGGAGAATGTGAAAAACCCCGTGGTGTTGAGATAAGGACAGTTTGACAGGACAACTCAAAGAGAACAGCAGTAGTAATGATAATACCAATGAAATGCTCTGTAAAGTGAGTGATACAAACTGCAGGGGTCTACCTGGTACCCAGACACACTGTCCCTGCTCCAGCCACAAGCTGAAGCCACACTCTGAAAACAAGCACCCCTTCCCCTTGCAAGCCCTCCCCTTATATAGTTGGCACGATGTCAGTAGGTACAGAATATCCCATTGGCTGGTTGGGTTGTTTATCAGGCTGTAGCCCTTCCCAGTTGCAGCCTCTCCTAGCTGATTGGGAGTATTAACCCTATCCTGGCCGAACGCAGAACAGTACTTTAAATAAGAAATTGTGCTATTAAGTCTTGTATTCTTTTCCTTACTTCTAGAACTTAGGATTGGCACATTGGAAATTCTAAAAGAAACAATATGAGCCTTTAAAATATATCTTTCAAACAATATCTCTGCCCAGTTGAGACCCAGATGTATACAATAAACTAGCTGAAAATAGATCTAAATTTATTGCTATTTTAATGTCACGGGCAACTTTTACACACTTACTAAACATTCACCTTTTTCCCTTTCATCATTTTTCTGAACTGTAATTCTAAATTAAATTTTACTTATAGAGAAGATATAATCTGTGTAAAAAAATCAATTACATACACAGTGTTGAATAGTTTTTTAAAAAAATTGTTGCTTATCCTATGGAAAAAAATCTTTAACACACAAAGTTTAGCCATTAAAATTTTAATTATGATATTCCGTAGCTTGTGCTTAATTATAAATTTTACATTGCTAGTAATCTTCTTTGTGTCTTTAATCCTCTGTAAGGTTGATAAATGACATTCTCTTTAAGTAATATATGTGTAGTAATATTGCATTTGTACCTTGGTGACCCATAAAATAATTGTTATTATAAACCAAGAAAATTAACTACTAGCCTAAGGTTGCTGTAATGTTCATAAGTGTTCAAAATGTTCCTGTGTATCCTTAATACTTATGTAATGACTCTTTGCTTGGCTCTGCAGCTGTCCAGAAATACAGTGTCCACGTGAGAATAGTAGGATTTGGTCTCAACGTGCACAGGCACTGAAAGAAGAGCTAATCACCACCCACCTAATGGTCCTGCGTTTGGCTTTCTAGCTGTAAATATGTGAGTATTTTCAATTCTTGTCAGCTACTTGCCCACACTTGCATGCTTTTGGCACAATATTTCTGTTCATCTTTTTCTGCCTTGCTCAGTGAAAAGTTGGAAGGAGTGCAGCTGTATGAAGCAATAGCTAGCACATTTTTTATGAGTAAAATTTATGGAGTAATGTATCTACTTTTAGCATGACTATTGTTAAACCTGGAGATCAAGCAAAGTGACACTGAATATATTGCTTTATCAATTGGATTCGTTCAAGTGAAAAATGCTGATCATGCCATGTCTATCCCCTGGGTGCAGAAACATTACTTCACTACTTGAGCGGTCGATACATAAAAGTCAGATTCATTATAATTTGTAGCTTTTTTTTCTTGAAGAAGAACGCAGTTCTCAGTACATCAATATCAACTCTTAAATCCACATCGGATGGAGAGCGTACAGCACAGTAATTCAATCTCTTTACACTTAATATGGTCAGGAAGGGAGAATGAAAACAGCCTCTTGTAAAATGATGGAAAAAACAGGATGCAATCATTCTGATGGAGCTGTGCAAAGGAGTCATTTTACACCATTCGTTACCAGGGCAACAAAATATAGTAAGCCCCATACATCTAACAGGTGACATTTTAGCTAAGAAATTGCTTCTTTGGTATTTTTTCTGTCTATGAAAAACAATGTTACTTGCATTTTCACTTGTCATGTACTATAGGGCAACATATTCCTGCTGACAGGCCCATAATGGAAAAATAGAGCAGTTAAATAGTATTACAGTCTAACTTTTAGGATACATGCTAATCTGCTCTTTAAAGAGATTTCAGACATTTTCAAACACCCTGGAGACTTGAGTGACTGGAAATTTCTGCGTGAGTGTATACAGACGAGCAGACAGATGTGTTTAGTGGAAACAAAAAAACCTCTCTTTTCCAATCTTTTCTGATTTAGCTAAAACCTGGAAGGGTTTTTTTGTAGGTAAATACACTGCAATATTTATAAATGACTACCCATAAACACACCAGTGCCAGAGACATCAAACGTGTTGGTTTCCATATTTTTCTACCAGTGAATCTATGAATTATTGCTGGCCCATATGCATGAAGGTCATATTTCAGATTTCTCTACAACTGCTACTGAATTCATGAAGAGACTTAATTTCAATGCTGTACTTTTACGTCCAGAGGGGATTGAACACCTGACATGGGATTTAGTAAGTTTATGAATGAACCTGAGCATCTCCTAAGAGCTAGATTTCAGATGTTAATAAACTTTATCAATATCCCCCTTTTTTAATTACAAATGCTCCAGAAGTAACATAGCCCCCTGGAGTTGGTGTAATTCAAGGAGCTGGTGCCAACTGAGACCACCTGAGAATTGGTGCTTAAACAGCTGTATGGTCAGTGAATTTTCTGAAGCAAGGGATCAGCACTAGGATGGAATGGTGACACTCACCAACAGTTCACAAAGGTGACAATGCAGGATCACAGAATCACAGAATGCTAGGGATTGGAAGGGACCTTGAAAGATCATCTAGTCCAATCTCCCTGCTGGAGCAGGATGTCCTAGATCAGGTCACATAGGAACGCGTCCAGGCAGGTTTTGAATGTCTCCAGAAAAGGAGACTCCACAGCCTCCCTGGGCAGCTTGTTCCAGTGCTCTGTAACCCTCACCATGAAGAAGTTTTTTCTCCTATTTATGTGGAACCTCCTATGTTCCAGCTTGCACCCATTGCCCTTTGTCCTACCATTGGGTGTCACTGAGAAGATTCTGGCTCCATTCTCCTGATACTCACCCTTACCATATTTATAAACACTAATGTGGTCACCCCTCAGTCTC
>VZZY01022595.1:0-62318 GCA_013400335.1 Eurystomus gularis
CTGCGCTCCGACCGCGACAGGGTGATAAACTACACAGTATACCACTTGTCCTCTGGCAGGGTAGTTTTCTGGGCTTCTGGTTTCCTTTGTGATTTTTCCACATCCTTCTTGAGCATCTTTGTTCCAAATACTTGACAGTGTACATCCTTCTGCATGCTTGCCCAAACTACTTTTTAAAAATGTATCATCTACGTGATCACTAGCCGTGATTTTATGAGTCAGTAGTTAGTCATCATGTACATATTTTTCAAAGTATTGGCTTGCAATTATTAGGATGACAAAGACACATCTTATTGGACTTAAATCTGTAAGTGACCCTTAGGCCTAAATATGAAAGAAAAACTGAAGGACTCAGAAAATAAGTTATGTTTATAATCCAAAAGAAGGCAAGTGGAGAATCCTCCCACATAACTCTGCCAGAGCATATGAAAATAAGAAACATAAAGAAAACGTGTTATCTCTCTAAAATGATATTTTCATCCCATCCAAGCCGCAAATAAACAGCTCCACAAGGAAGGTTACTAAAAGGACAGCGGTAGTAGTTTAACTGAAGTTCGGCAGAATATGAAGATCTCCTTAAATTAGTTACAACGAGAATAAAAATTTGAACAACTTAGGATAAATATCAGCTCCTGTAAAGAGTGTAACAAAAATATCCACTTAGGGAAGGAGGCACAGATCCTTCAAATCACCAGGCTATAATAACAAAAAAGGACAAGGAGAGTAGAAGACTATACATCTGGGAGGAAGCATCAGATGTTAAGGTTAAGTGATTTTTGCAGCTTGCAAAAGTTCTTTTGCTCATAAGCTCAGTAATTGGCTTGTCCATTTATATTGCTAACAGTTCTCTGGCTTGGTGAGACAAGTGCCTGCTTCTATACAGGCTTTCTAAGCTGTTTCCTTCTCCCAACCTGTATTTTGTTGTATACATCTGTACTGGGAAAATGTTTGTGCTATAGACACTTGGGATTATTTTCTTTGTGGTAATACAATGAATTTTTCTGCAGTACATAAGTTAAGGGCTTATTCACTGTATGAAATAATTAAATAATGGTGGTGTCTGTAGGAGACACATCTAAAATCTGATTTTCCCTCTGGAGATGTATTTCAGAGCATTGATTACAGGGGAGCCTACAATGGTGTACCTTTAAATGTAGGATCCGGTTAAGTTCCTGAAGGTCTTCAGCAAAAGCTCATACTAAGACTTGAGTGTTCATATTAACTTCGTTTCTTTGTTGTATTTCTGTGCAAGAATAGAAGATGTAGGTCAAGGGTGTTTTGTAGGTAGCATAGACTTAATCACAGCAACTAAACTCACAGTCACTGTTGTAAACATTCAGCTACTTATCTTGACATTGCTGACTTTCCTATTTCTAACTTGGCTTGTTTAACCTCACTATTGTTAGGCTATGTGCCCTGTAAGCAATGTTTACACTGATCGGTAACATACACTCACCAGAAATTCTAGTTTCATTGACTCTGGGTACAATTTAATCAATAGGTATTTAAGTTATATACTTTGTGCTGCATCCATGTTCTCCTGAATGTCAATTTATGGAAAAGGTTTTACAGAAGACAAGCATGAAATTGAAAAGTGTAAAATGAGCTAAGGTTGCTACTTCATCACTTTAAATAATACCGTAGATCTCCAATTATCCAATCGGAGAGCAATAACAAAGGCTGTATATAATGCCGTAATAGATTTTACACAGATAAGGAAACATTTTACCTCAAAGAATAAATCATTTCAGTTCTTCCTGGCCAGCAAAACAAATCTTGTGTTAATCTAGTGAGCTTTATCACACACCAAAATGGTATGAATGGTATATATTACTTGTTTCATTAAAATCTGATTATATTATAATGTAAAAATCTGATTTCTATAAGTACCTCATTATTCCTTATTTCAGCTGCCAAGTGCAAGTGTGATTTTATTGTGAGAGTGAATTAAGCCAAGTCATAATAACCAGATTGATATCCTGAACAAAAGTCACACTACGATGAAAATTTCATTCTTAAGAAAGGTACAGATGGCTGTGTTAAATGATCCACTATAAGTGTACATTTTTCTGTTGGTCATGTGGTTTCATTACAAATAAAAACAGTTTAGATAAAATTATGAACCTAATCTATCTCCTCAACAACAATATTACACTGAAGTAACTCTGATGACTTTATGAGATTTTTTACCAGTTGACATCTAAGCAGATAAAATAAGAATATGGCTGCTCTGTGAGCAATTTAGTGCACTTAAAACTTACTGTGGAGTTAAAAACGTGGGTTTTTATTAACAGTTATATTTTTCCTTTGATCACAAGGTTCAAATCCTTTT
This sequence comes from Eurystomus gularis, assembly GCA_013400335.1. NCBI lineage: Eukaryota > Metazoa > Chordata > Aves > Coraciiformes > Coraciidae > Eurystomus > Eurystomus gularis. The sequence goes on from VZZY01022595.1 coordinate 2,333, forward strand.
ATCCAAATACCCGTTCTCCCTGAAAACTATGCATCGTCCCTACTGCTGGTCCTTGAACTGCCAAGAATTCCAAGACAAAGGGAGTTAAAATTGCTACACAGCCAGAACACAGTATAAATTAATATCTTCCATGATAGTACTTATTTTTTACAATTAAAAAGTAAAAAGATTCTTTCAGATGGAAGAGTTAATAATTTTCCCCAGCTCCTATGATGTAGTGGTGATTCTGTGTTTCATGACATAATTTGTGCCCTGCTGTGACTCTCCTAAGTATTTTAACTCATTTGGATCGTAAGGGCCATATTTAGGAAGGTAAATGTTTTCACCTATGGATGATTAGTTCAGAGTGCTTGTTTTTTTCTCCTGTCTGGAGACTGACCATTTCAAAGAACTAGTCAGCTATAAAGAAGCAGAGTTACTCATATGCACTGTTGAAGCATATCTTTCTCTCCTATGGTCATTTAATGCAGTCGGGAGATATATTTGAAGGGAAAAACCCTCTGGCTATTAACTATTTTTAACTACGCATTGCACTCTACTGCACCATCAGAGAAATGATGTTGCAACATTGATTACTTGGACCAACAATCAAAAAGCATCTGCTACAAGGAATGTCCTTTCACATCAAATAACCAGTGCTTCATTTTAAGACATAGTGTACATTTTGCAGGTCTGAAGGCTACAAACATGAAAATGAAATTTTAATATTTGATATTTTTAATATTTTGCTTTCAAAGATAACTCATTCTTTTTGCATTAAACTTCCACTGAAAGCATGAACATGTAAGCTAGTAAAACTGTTTCATCTTGTCAGATACTTAAACATTAATCAAGAACAAACTTCCAGGAAAGTATGGACATTGGTAAGAGAGAGGGGAGAAGTGGGGAGATGGAGATCTTCCGCTGACATGCATGAATGCTGCTTCATGCATATGGCTTAAGCAGAAGTTACTCCAGGTGAGGTTTTGTCTTAATTTTGAAATGTAATGTGATAAGAGAGGATGGACACACATAATCAAAGCTTTGCTTATAGCAAACTTAAAAGTAGAGACAGAAGAGTCCTCGGTTATAATTCTCTTATTATGCTGGTATGTCTTATCAAACTGGTTAAATTGAAATCCCCAGCTCTCAGTAGAAGCCATAAAATGCTCCAATGAATAATAGCAAAAACTCAGTCCAATAAAATGTATTTTAATCCAATGATTTTGTTATGACTACCCTTGGTTTTTATTTGGACTAAAATTTCCTCAAGTCAGAGTATTAGAGAGCTTTCTGATGCTGATTTTAGTCACCAATTATATTCAGCATATAGGACAATACATTTATGTGTGTGTTTACATGGTCAGACTTGTATAACATTAATACCAAATATATTAAAAGCATACAACTGTACTAAAAATACATACAAGGAGGGCTGTAACACCTCTCCTACAAAGGCTGAGAAAGTTGGGGTTGTTCAGCCTGGAGAAAATAAGGTTCTGGGGAGACTGTATTGTGGCCTTCCAGTATCTGAAAGGGGCCTACAAGGAAGCTGCGGAGGGACTTTTTACAAGGGCTTGTACCGCTAGGATGAGGGGTAATAGGTTGAAACTGGAAGAGGGTAGATTTAGATTAGATGTAAGGAAGAAGTCCTTCGATGAGGGTGGTGAGACAGTGCAACAGGTTGCCCAGGGGGGTTGTGAATGCTCCATCAGTGGATATGTTCAAGACCAGGCTGGATGGGTCTTTGAGGAACCTAGTCTAGTGGGAGGTGTCCCTGCTTATGGCAGGGGATTGGAACTAGATGGTCTTTAAGGTCCCTTCCAACCCAAACCTTTCTATGATTTTATAATACTTCAATAGGTTGCCTATCTTGCAGTGCAGATATCAATATCCTTCTAACAACTGTGTGTCAGTATCTTCAACTGTATAAATATTTTACTATAAGTGTTTTTGCCATTGTGCCAGTCTCTGATACGTGGACCAGTCCTTTATTTTTCTGTGTCAGTGTTGATAGTATTTTGTGTTTCTCCTCTTGTGTAAATGTTCTGAGAAGAACAATGAAAGGAGGAAAGGTTTAAGGTGGCTAGAACAAAAATCAGGAAAAGTAATTCTACCATCATTACTCTCACCACTCTCTGTTACCTAACATTATCTCACGTCCTTATGATCCCCGAACATTTCACACCATAGGAATTATTAGCACTACAATCTTCACTGGAAAGCAGAAAAATGTGGACTGTATAACAGCAATTGCTTAATGCTATCAATTGCCTAAACAGGATGAATCTTGAAGGACATTGGAGGTAGAGGGGAAAAAAATTACAGTTTTCACAATATCCATCTGAGCAGGACAGTGGAGTAATCATCCAGTGACACAGATTCTCAAATGCGCTACGAGAAAAGCAATTAAAAAAGTGGAGGTTATGGTGCAGTAGGGATTTTTGAAGGGCATCAGTTGTTTTGAAGCAACAGCCCGTGAAAATACTGCTACTTTTTGATTATGCTTCCTTCAGTAAGAACTGCCTGAAATTGCTGCTGGTTTATATATCTGTGGTGTCCTATAAATATGGGTGGAAACATTATACATCATGTATAAATATATTAATCGCCTCAGTCATGGAATCATTGTTTCCTGTTTTCATAGAGTCATTGCTCTTATTTCTGCTCTGGGTGCTTTTACCTGGTGTAAACATCAGAGATGAGGTGAAGGTTGAAATTACCACCTCCATAACATGGACCATTATTGTCCACCTTATCTGTAAATTGTTGTCCAAAATAACCCCATTGCATCGAGGGAAGGACCTCTAACCTTTCTGTTCTTTTAAAAAAACAGCAGTGGATTTAGGGGTTAAGAGAAAATTTTAAAGCTGCTCAAAGATTTGGCTATTAATTTTTTTGTGGAGAGTTACAGACATTCTTTATTTCATTTTAATGTAGCCTATTTTATGATGGGATAAAATAACTTCAAGAAAATAATACAATAGAGAGACTGCATCAATCTATGTATCCCTCCCTGCTAAAAGAAAATTAACTTGAAGCTAGTCAGCCTGATCTTCAACTGCCATAAAATCTCCCTGTAAAACCACTACTGAAGACTTATATTTATGCACTCAGGCATGATTCTTTTTTGAAAACAAAAGTTTTAGGATGGCATGGCTCCTCCACCCATGCTCCATCATGCCATTTACAAGGCATGAATGGCACATCCTAACCAATGGGACTTTATTCTGTTGAACCGTTGCTCCTCCACCAGTAGATGCTGAGCTCTCATAGTTTGTTTAAATATTTATCCTGTGACCTACACTTTGCTCTAGGTCATTAACTATAGTGTAACTCCTGTTGTGGTCTTTCCATCTTTCCCATGAGAATGTCCTTGCTTGAGTTGATTGATTGCATGTTTTACTTTATTGGAAGTAATTCTTTCTTATCGATGTCAGGAAACTAATTTCTTCAATTATTTCTTTATCAGTGTCATTCTTTTCTTGTATAACCATCACTAACTACAATAAAACCTCCTCATATTGCGTATTATTAACTCCAAGCATGATGAACTTGATTATCTCTCCAATTTAATGAAAATTATATTGAATTCTAGTTGATTGACATTTTTCAGCTTTCTGTGAAACATTGTTTTGGATAATTTGCTTGGGATTCATTTCAGTTTTTTTGTTAGCTATCTTTTGTGTATTAATTTGTTGTACATAAGATTTACATTGTAAGTGTACAGTCATTTCTACAATGCCCACCAATCTAAATTAGATTATTTAAATTATATATCTCAATTTCCTTCTCTCCTCAAAAAAGGGGTGTTCTTCCTTCAATTACCTCAATGAGAATTATTATTCTTCATTCAAAATTCAGCTGTATCCTTTGGGAATGAAAATAATTCTTTAGTTACACCCTCAGAAACATGTACATATTGCTTTTAAAAACAATCTAGGCTTACATAAAACCCAGTAAATTTTCTGTGGATCTAATGGTTTTTAGTTACAGATGGATTTTTACTAACATAGGATTTTCTTTTCTAGAGTCTGAAGATATTGAACATAACTGATCTTTTCCCAGGTAGACATGCAGGTTTTCCCTCATTCCTTTCCAACAAAATCCCCACATTCTCTTCATTGTGTAAGAAAAGCCAAAGTTCTTGTACTTTGTGTTTCCTGTGTGACTGCCTAGTTCATTTCTGATGCTCACTCAGTTTGCTGGAAATTGCTTTTATTTGTTTGCCCAGCAGCTTGGCAAACATTATTTCATTACTGGAGAGCAAGCCCACCAAAGATTTCATTTTTTTTTTCTCTTTCTGTAGGCAGATGATAATTTACAAATAGTTCATGTTTGCAAGAACAGTGTTCATTCTGTACTAAATAATGACATCCTCAGGAGCATAAGAATGGCCATAATCAAAGGTCCTCCTGACACAATACTCAATCTTCAACAGCAGTCAGTGGCAGAGGCTAAACCAGGCAACTACGTAGTGATAGTTCGCTGGTATGTTCCCCCAGACTCCTCAATTATATAGACATCAGTCCTTCATGAGCCAAAAGTGTTATCTCCATGGCCAATGGTACCATAAGGATTTTTATTCTTCTTTGCCTTTTCATCTTGTGCAAAATTCCACTGCCTCCTGAGGATGAATTCACCAGTTTAATTCACTACAGTAAAAAGGTGCCTGGGGGGGTGTTTTTGCAAAGAACCCATCAGTAGGAATTGAGGAGGCATTGCACAGCTGTGGTCTGTTTAATTTTTGTTTTGTTTCATTTTTATAAGCAAAAAGAACAATTTTCAAGTACCCTCATTTTCAAATGCTAAGCCTTTTTCAATACTGAAAGTGCCTTACCTTTCAGCTGCAGTGCCACAGTTGATGTATCTTCTAATTTTGGCTCAGGTAGGGATGGAGCATAGATGCCATATTCGTTCAAGTCTGGGACTGCGTTACCTTGTTTTCCTCCATTTCTGCAGAAAATATCATTCTGTCATTCTTTTCCCAGCTCTTTTGGAGCTTTCCAGGAATAATAAACTGGAAGCTTTGCAAATTCTGTCTATTTGACCCATTTCATTTGATCTGGATAAACTTATTTCATGTCTGCTTCATCACAGAACTCATAGAAAGTGGAAGATTATCAGATGAGCTGGTAACTCCTGCTTCCAAAATTCTGTAGACTTTTCATGTACGAAGGGCTTTTCACAGGAAGGAATCAGTGTCTTAAAGCTGTACTTTTAAATATTTGCCTGCTTGCTTTCTGACAGGGGTACTCTGACAGTGCCTTCAGAATCTCATATCTAAATTTTATGGGAAGCAACACATTGACCAAGGTAAAATTGAAACAAACATTTAAGATGCGACCAAAACTAGCCAGGCCTTCTAGTGCAAATAATATTAATTTTATAGCTCCTTCTTTCTGTGTTTACCTAAAAGCTCTCAAGTAACAGTGTTTTGAGAATGGCTTCATTATAAATAACTGCTCAATCAACAGTTTCTGAAAAAACCTTCTTGACAGCAATTTGTTTCTCCTCCTTTCTCAGTATTCCTGGCATATGGGTAGTTCCCAGTCCTGTGATATGCTTAACTCCAGCTGAATTTTCAAACTAGCCTGTAGTGGTAATTCATTTCTGATGTGACATTCTGAGCAAGTAATAACAGCCTGCTAAAGTGAACAAAACTTCTGGAATCTGCAAACAGATGCACTGGCAGAAAAGGGATGTCTGGTTTGTGATCCTCCAAATTGCTAATAGTCAGTCTCTTGCCTTTTAAATACAATTTCATTTAGCATGATTGTTCATGTCTCTGTATAAAGAAAACAAGAATCTACCTTAAATATATCTGTCATGCAGACGGCACCTTCTTTTCATTCAAAAGCATGCTTTTTTAATTTTTTCTGCATCTTGTTTTGTATGCTGTTTGTGTTCTTGAGACCCAGCATCTGCAGAGCTTTGTAGTGAGAGTCAGAGATCTAGCTTTTGGTTTTGGTAGCTCCTGTGACTTTTTGAAACATCAGGTGCCCCCAGATCTTTTTTTGTCTCCTTTCTTCCATACATTTTTTTCTTTGCCAGCTCCTCCAGCATGTTCCCTGAGACTAGTGTGTTTTTCTCTGTAAGAGATACTGACATGGGCCTTGATGGAGTGAGACATTTCCCCTGATTTTACCACCTCCTTTCAGTGCTTAATGGGGGGTAAATACTTGTAGTGCAGATTACAGGAACTACTCACTGAACAAAATAGTATTTTTATTTACAGTGAGGATCATACCCCAGATAAGCCAAGAATAGAAGACACACTCAAGCTGAATTCGCCCTGAAAAGATATATGTTCAACACATAAGATTTGTGTGATTTGAAAATGTTGGGTTTTCAGTAGAAGTGGCCCAATGATCAACATTTGGACCTCACTGTGCTAGACATTGTACTTTTGTCACTAATTTAAGAAGGACCAAGGTGAAGTCTTCAGCCTAGGTAATCTTGTGGAGGATGAAAGAAGACCTTTTCAAGACTGTTTTTGCAAGCTTTGAAGAAACAGAATACTAATAAATACGAGGAATTTGGTTTATTTGTACATTCTTTCAGAAGGAGCTGGGTTGCAACTTAAAGTTTTCCATCGCTGACACATGTTTCAATTACCAAAAGTTATTTATACAGTGAGAAACAATGAAGAAGGGACAAGAAAAAGTAATGCTCCTCTTTTCCAAAGAAACATAAATAGAAGCATTATTGGTTTTGCATTTTGTTTTAGTTTTCTGGAATCCCTAGCAATAAATAATTTAATCTTATAAATGTATCATTAGAGTAATTGACACTATAAATCATTGCTTTTATAATGGACATCTAAGCAAGCGATTTTTACTGCCTCAACATTTTGAATTAACTGAATAAAAGTTAAAAGCATTTCCCCTAGAGATTTACAATAGAATTGGGTTTGGCCTTTGTAAACAAAATCAGATTTTGTCATTAAAAAAATGTACTTCCAGCTGTTTTATAGAAAATGCCACACACATGAATCTCAGAGGATTTATCTTAAAATGTGAACTTGTGGCATTCCCAGCAGAGAAAGAATGAGACAAAAGGAAGTCCGGCCAGTGGTGCTTGCCTTTTCCCAGGCATCACAAAAAAAAGCCTTTGGCAGATGGGCAAAGAGAAGAGAGATGAGTGACTAGAAAAACAGAGGTGTATTTCGCCTTATTACCTGTACAACAGCTTGTCACCATTTTCTTGGTGAAAGGAGCTGTAATAAGTTATGCATATTTTTAATTGCAACTTATAACTGTAAAAATAGAATTCACAGAATTAACTGTACACAAGGCCATAACCTTCAGGCCCAGAAGTCTTTAACTGAAGTATAAACAATTGTGTTCATTACACATTCAGAGAAGTGTATAAACAGGATCTAATTAATCCTTACTAGTCTTGAAAGGCAACTGGGAGCAGGTATGACATTTTATTCTTGGTTTAAAGAGGGAAAAGATGAGGCAGAAAAGGAAGCAACTCAGCATAGAAGCAATCTATGAGTTGACAGATTCCTGTCTTGGGCAACCAGACCTCCTTCCTCTATGCCCTTTTGCCAAAATGTTCTTAATCCTCAGCCTGGTAGGCCTGTTCATGTGGGATAATACAGTGCAAGTGGGGAGAATCTGGACTCCAGGGGGTTTGAACCAGGGTTGTTTTCCACAGCCAGGATGGAGACACCTGTTAATAGACTCCCTGATGTCCACTGGAGCCTAAGGCAGTTCTGTGCCACTGACTTCAAAAGAATCACGATAACATCAAAGGCTGCAAAGTTCTGCAGCATCTTAGGATATCCACGAAGTTAAACTTAATAGTATACTGTTTTCCTCTTCTACGTTTCTTTTCTCTTCTATGAGAACATATAAGTAATACCTCCTGCTGATAACAAGCATACTGCAGCCGGAAGAGGCATTTCTCAGAAAAACAGGCAGCGGATAAAATCCCCGAGAACAGTAGGTATCTCCCATTAAAGAAGAATTTATCCTATGTGGGGCAGAGCCCTGAAAGATCTCCTTTGCTTCCTTTGTTGTGAAAACATATAATAGCATAGAAGTCCTTTGTGCAAAATCACACTTTATGTACAGCACGGTCAAGTTATAATTGTATCATCTTGTCAAGATTATAATCGTATCATCTTGTCAAGATTATAATCAAGATTCAATATTTAATCAAGTTTCTTCAAGAGTCTCCTCCTCAACAACACTCACTGTTCCGAGTTCAGAGTCAAAATTCACTTAAGTTTTTGTCATGATTTCATAAAGTTAATTTAATTTACTGTTCAGACTGGGAAATTAATTACAATATTGACTCGATTGGTATTTTGGAAACACCTAAAGTCAGGTAGCCTCAACCAGTTACTACTCATGTGGAAGAAACTTCTCCAAGATATCAATAATACTAGATTTCCTAATAATCTTGAAAAACTTTTAGGTCTGATATCTGGAAATTTGCTCTCCTATGGAAAGTTAAGCCTGAAAGTCTCCTCAGGGGAACAAACTTTGGCAGCAGACCTGTGCCTTTTGACTCGGGGAAATGTCTAGCTGGGAAAGTTGGCAGGATAGCATCTTTATTTTGTATTTCCTAAGGCCTTTTCTTTTTTTGAAAAGTGTTGAATTATTCACACTATGCTAATAAAGTTCATTTGAGTCATCTGAGCAGTCTCCTGAGTTTATTAATAAACTATTTAATAAATGAGTGAGTTTGGTCAAGTTGTCTCTACATTAAACTGGCTAGCAATACAGTGATAATCAGATGAACAGCAAAGATGAATTACAAGGCAGGGAATGCAGGCCGAGTTGTGCTGGGAAATGAGACTGCCAGTATTCCAGCCTGAAAGAGCCTGGGGAAATTCAGCCGGCAAAACCTGGAGAAAGTCTGATGTGGGGAAAGTGTGTTCAATCTGGGGTGGAAAAAAGTGGTTCTGTGCAAGGGAGTCAGGATAGGCCATTCTGGCAGCAGCTTCATTGACATTCTCTGACACAAAGCTCCCACAGCATCTACAGACATCTGTGCCAGAGTGGGCATTGCAGAGGGCACTGATCTGCAACAGAAATAGATGCAGCCTACTTTAAACTGATGTTCTACAAATACATCTGTTCTTTCCCCTCTGTGAAGTAGGTAGTTTTTTTCCCATTTATTGCAACACTGAGAAAATATCCTCAATCTTCGCTTTGTTCAGCCCTTCCTCATGTATAATTCTATCCAATTCACATTTTGAATAAAGATTGAGAAACACAGCTATTTCTCTCTTCGGATGATTCAAATTTTCCATCATTCTATAGATACAGTTCTTGATCATTTCCCAGCTGAAGCTGTATTTTTTCCCTAAATATTCAAGTTAGATAGTATGCCCAAGTTGTTGCTTAGCCATGGCTAAGGATAAATCTATCTGAAAGACTGAATCTCTTGGCAAATCATACTACTATAGAAAGAGAACAATGGATCTTCTTGGTTCAAGAATGAGGTTCTACCTATGTGAAGGCCTAGTGTGTCAATTCAGGAATGCTTTGCATACTGCACCTACTACTTAAGCCATAATAGCTTGACTTGGGTAACCTCCCTGTTGATTCTCCTAAATTTGGGGTATGGTGAGAGTGGGCACAGAAAACAGAGACTAGACATCTATTTTTTTTTCCAGATGTTTGCCTTTTTGTGGGAGGTGGAAGAGTAAGAGGTGAAATATCAGAAAGAATTGTATTATCTGTGAAGGAATTTCATAGCCTTGTTTCTCTGTTCCTTTTAGCAAGTTGACCCTTGCAGCTGACAGTCTCATCATGCCTGCAGAACTCAGCCATGAAGGGATGTTATGATCTCCTGACAATAAGTGAATTTTTAGAAATCTTGGACAAGTGCCAGAAGTTCACTATCTTGGAGCAAATGCAATGTTCCCTGGGGAAGCATTATAAGAAGTCTTGGATAGACAGTGCTGAATTTGCCTTTGAGTAAGAAATGCATCAGTCATTCTGCTGAGGTTTTCTTCTTTACTGAGCAGAAGTACAAGAAAATATTCTCAATGTGAAGAAAAATTCTCATGAAAAGGGAATCTGTGTCTTTGATAACTGCTGAGAGGACACTGCTAACATATTGGAAAGTCAATCCTAAAGGATCTTCAGAATTATTCTTTCTGAATCATATGAACTGTACTTGGGCTTAAGAATAGACATCAGGTGTTCAAGCAGACAGAAGAAAAATGGAACTGCCACCAAAAATCTTCAAGCAAGACTAGAACACACTTTGGCAAATCATTTTCTTCACTCATCTATAGCACTGGTAACAAGAAAGACAAGGTATTCTTAATTTGCTTCTAATACTCAGGCAGATGAGGGGACCTGACATACATAAGATGAGATGTATTTTTTAGTGGTGTTTGTGATGCATAATCCCAATTGCTGGTTCTGTAGTAAGTGTGGTATTGTTTGAAGACAGTGTTCAGTTCACTTTCTGTTTGTGCATTTACTTAGGTATATCCAAGGTATTGAATATCTTTTAATATTCATTAGTTCCTGCAAAGTGCTCTGAAGCACTGATGCCAAACACATTAATAAATTAATTATTACTATTTCAACATTCTATGCTGCAGATCTGCAAATATTGAGATTTAGGCAACAGGGTACATTCACAACAACGTGATAACTTAGATTCTGCTTACTGCGCAGTTTCTGCATTAAAATAATTGTCAAATTATGTTCATCATGTTGGACTTACTATTAAATTTAATGCACTGAGCATCACTAACAGTTTATTTTAATGCTTGGCAGGTAATCAGCATTTTGACTGACAATCTTCCTCTTTTCACTCTTCAGTGTGGACAATTGCCAACATTGACTCCTACCTGCGTAACAGTGTATGTGGCCTTGGGTTGAAACTTGTACAATGCATCACTATACACCCATTTACAATGAGGCACAAATGATCTCTCTGAAACTGAAGAATAAAATTCTGTAAGTGGGCTGAAAATAGTCATAACAATTAGAAGGCAGCAAGGACAACAAAACCATAGTCCTCAAGCACAGCACTGTTCCCTATCACTTAAGTGAGGAAAATAACTCAAGAGATGAGAATTAGCATGTAGTGAATCACCATCGCATCCTGCAATGCCTCAGTTCACATGTTCCCAAGGTATAATTTAAAATATTTTGGAAACATTAAACAGTATCTCTCCAACAGCTTGCTTACCTTATGTGATCAAAGCCCTAAAGACTGGCTGCAGCCTTTGGGTTGCAGGGCTTTGCATTTTGTGCAGCACACCTCTCAGCATTAGCCTACACTGGGGAGTACCATATCCAATGATTTGTTCTCCAGTTTGACCACCTATATAGTTCAGATGCATGAAAAAAGCCCCTATCATGAATCCAGAACAAAGCATGAATTTACATCTGCACTGTGCTTTTACTGTGCTACCAGTCCAGATTCTCCAGTCCCACAATCTAGTATTGAAATAGACTTTTACTATATCCTTTAAATGTCCATCAAGTGCTGAAATATGCACACTATATGTGGAGAATTTAAAAAGCTTCTGGATACTCTAAATCATATTATATAGAAAACATAGGGCTATTCCTCAGTAAATATGCTACCAATATGTATGTCTAATACTTAATTAATTAAAATATATTCATGTAAATTGCTTTTTATTTCTATCCAGCTCCCTGCTAAGCTAGGAGACACATCACTAGAACCATTCCTGTTAAGGGTTATTACACTATTTGTAAAACTTCAGATTAAAAATTTATTACATCCTCAAGTCTCTTCATTATAATATGATTTTTACACAATCCACATTACCATTAGGAGCATAGTATGAGAAGTAGTTTCAAAGTGATGTTTTTCTGCGGGCTTCATAGACTGAAATATGTTTATGGTGTATATCTATTTGCTCAAAGCAGTTTGTGAAGGGTTTTGAACACTACTTAAATTCTCTAAAAGTAAAAGCACAAAGCTTTCCTATTGATGTGAATTTTTCTTTGTGAAACCATATACATTATCCTTCACTTGTACATCTGAACCAGATGAAAGATGAGAGAGTGTTCAAAGTCCTCTGCCTTCCCTCCAGCACAGCCAATGTCCCATCTGGTCCCCAGACGGGTTTGCTTGAGCTTTATCATGGTGGACAGTTGCCTTCTTGCTGTCACACCACCCTTCTGGCATTCAGAGAATGAGGTGATAAAAACTAGGTACCAGTCCTGTGTGGAGGGAAGCTGTATTAACTTTCGTCCACTCACCATGAAATAAGAGAGAACAGCAAGATGCCTTCAGCAGCAGCATAAACAGAAACACATCCTGAAAAACAGAATTTTTTCTCAGGAAGCATCTTCCAGAAAGTTTCCCAAACTGAGCTATGCCTGTAGAAACCTGTTGAAATAATGAAATCTGTATCAATTTGCTAATTATTTTTTTAAAAAAGCTATTTTTCTTGCTAATCTCAAAGGATTTTTTTCTTTAGTTGGCTTTTTTTTTCTATTATTATTTAAATTGAAAATTGGGAGGCACTCTGATCTCAGATGTATTGGAAAAAGTAGTTATTTTGCAGGAGATGTTTACAGGAAAGTCAGAGATATTAAGACAATTTAAATGAGATGAAATACAAGACAGACAACAAGAGGACTTAGACAAAATAGAAGCAGAGCAGTAAATGACTTTCCCAAGGTCATATTGCACCTATTGATATTGCATATCAACCTCAGAGCTGGGACTAGAACCCCAGCCTCCTGACACACAGACTAATCATGCACTTCTTAATAGCAAAATTTGCAAATAAGATATCACACTCATAAAAAATTCTTTTTGTGTATGGTATTTCCTTAGTGAGCAGGGGCAAATAAAATATAATTATTTAAGAGCTTGCTTAATAAGGAGAGTATGTTTCAGTAATTACTGAGGCCAGCTAGCGGGTTGAAGGTCTTATAAAACTATCCAATATTTGCTTGTTGTACTACGAAGATGTTCTTGATTAGCTCTCTTGTGGTTTGTGTGCTATGCCTCTCCTATAATGAGTAGGGAGAATGCACATGGTACTGATTGACACGTGGTTCTTACATGTTGTTCTTTAAAGCTGAATTCATTTCATTTCTATCAGAATAATTTAATTTTTCATGTTTATGTGAATCATAGAGGGTGTCATTTTAGATGAAGATCTACCATTTAAGTGGTGACTTTAGGCAAATGATGTTTACATTTCTGTGACAACAAAAACACGTTATAAGAGAGATATCTATGATGATCAAGCGATTTTCACTTTTTGTCCATTTTAGATTCCAACATTTATAAGCATTTTGTGTTCATTCAGCTACCATATACTTTGAAGAAACTTGTAAAAAGCGTAATCTCTGAAGTCATCCAAACTTTCTGAGCATGTTTTGTTCAGGAAAAGGCAGTGGAAAATCTTTTGGTTTGCACTGCAATAAAACAGTTACAAATTTTGAATATAGGCAGTAGCAAAGTTTCCAAGAAACCGCAGTGTAATAAAGCAGTGGTCAGCCATCAAGTCACTTATTCCAGATAGAACTGACTCACAGGTGGGCAGTTTACAACAATGTGTTGTTTGAAGTCCATTACTTGCTATTAAATTTGAGTCAACTATTGTTCTCTGTCAAGTGGTCTGGAAAAAAGTCTTGGTGGCCTTATACCCAGTGTATTAAATTACATCACTTTTTGCTGAGTTTCAATCTCCCATATGACAAGACACCATATCACACAAGAAATGTCAACAAGAGAAATGACAGAAGGGCAGCATAGGAGACCTGCAATAAACGAATGCAGTTCACATAATCTGAGTCTATCCCCTCTTTCTTTAAAACAGATGCCAGCAAAGCACAGGGTATTTCCTGGGGATTAATGCTCAGAAGGAAATGTTGATGGGATGAGGTGTGGCCAAAGGCCAAAGATTACACTTGTCACTCATTCTTCAGAAATTGCCCTCTGTAAAGGCAGTACACAATAAACATTAATGACTGAAAAGGAACATAATTTACCCATTTACAAGGTGTGGGCAGTAGCATCTCATTTTTTCATTCATTTTTCCAAATTACATTGGAAGTTGCTGAGGCTTTTTTTTTTTTACTTCATATTTCCTGCTCACTTCCTTGTTTTGCCCTGCAAAACTTGTGCATAACCTGGAATGGCCAAACATCTCCACAGTTCTAGGAATCAAGGCATCTTAGTGATTTTTTTTCTTACTGTCTTTTCTACTTCTGACAAGCTCTGCCAAAAGCAACCTTTAGAAAATGTTAACATGCTGTGGGTAGCAAACTGGTAATTTTTCACAGGATGTTAGTGTCACAAAGGTCTAACAAACTGGATATTTTTTTATTTCCCTGTTCTCGCAAGAAGTTTATACCAGCAGCAGCACATATTCTGCTAACATTCACTGCATGTTTAGTGAGGTGCTAAAGATTTTTAGGATAGTCAGACCTTTGCAACTCCTTTTTATATTTTTCCAGAAATTAATAATCTACCACTGCATAGAAAAGGAAAAAAGAAGGGGAAGGGAAGGAGGAAATGGAAGGGGAAAGGATGGAAAATGTGCTGTTATCTCAGATAACTAACATGCTTAGTTATCTACAGTAAAATGCTACTGGACATACATTCTGCTTCTGTGCCAGCAGCTACATACTGATGTCTTGACCTGTTCTTGTTATCTTTTTTTCTCAATACAAGAAAAGTAGCTTTTCCTGCTGTGGTTCTACTCAGGACAGCTGCTGATGGGATTTAGTTATGCAAATATTATAAGAATGTAAACCAGCTTTTTTCTTAGATCAGCTGATCCAATCTTCCCATTCAACAAATGTTTGTCTTGCCTAACTAGACATTTATTATTAAATTATCTATGTTTGGCCTGGCTACTCTAAGTTCTCATCATTGCCAATGAAGAGAAAAAGAGGATTCTTAAGCTGTGATTTATTTTGTTGTAGGTCAACGATTGTTTGCTGTTTTCAGTCTTGCCTTTGAAATGCCTATTTCTTTCCAGTGATTATAAGCAATTTATGGTGACCATTTCTGATTATTAGATGACTGTTCTGTTTATGCC
This sequence comes from Eurystomus gularis, assembly GCA_013400335.1. Taxonomy (NCBI): domain Eukaryota; kingdom Metazoa; phylum Chordata; class Aves; order Coraciiformes; family Coraciidae; genus Eurystomus; species Eurystomus gularis. Next base: position 17,337 of record VZZY01022595.1, read on the forward strand.
TGCATTCAGCCAGTTGTATATATCTTCTTAGGTAAAGGTTTACATTCTGCTCAGCACTTGAGTAGATGAAGTATTTATGAAGAAGCAAATGATCTTAAAATCCCAAGAGTTTTAAATGCTCTGTGTTGCACTGGGTCTTACAAGACTTCAGGAAAGACATATCTCTGGGATTTTATCAACTAGATCTTCTGTTTTCCATAAGTTTCAGATGGCCTTAACTCCACACTATAGCAGGCCAAATTATGTGGTATTTCATGCTCAGTTTCTCCAGGGTCACTCTAGTGTCTTCCTTCTCCTAGGTTGACCCCTCCTTCCAAAAAAAGCAGAGAAAATTGACGCAGTCATATATTCACCCAGCCCTGGAATTCAAGAACATATTCCTTAAGCCTCTTAATTAGGTTCCCCTTCCAAAGTCTGCCACTTTCTAAAGGATAAATGATAAAGTAAGCCTAAAATTTTAATGTGGACGCTTAAATTTGTGTTGAAAGTGAACGATGTGAGAAAATGCAGTAGTTTACTAAATTTTGTTTCTGTTTTCTTAAAAAGATTTGAAAAATATTTCATCAATATATGTTAACAGCTTCTCCAGTGCACCAGTGAAGGTATTGAAAAGCCAAGAATCTGGGGGTAAGAGAATACTTTGGGTGTACTGAGGAGCCTCAGAGAATGAGGATGCAGCTACGGAGGACTATAGGTACAGTAAAGATCTGTCTTGATCCTAAACACTCCACAGGGTCTTGGGATCTGCCCCTGCTCTTGCCAGGAGGGTGGGTGGGTACAAATTTCTATTCCAAGTTTTTCATTCTGTGACTCACACCATCTAAGGGTCCAGACCCTGGGGCAGTTAAGACCAGCCTGAGTCCGGGGCAGCAGCCTCCAGTTCAACCATCTGCATGGTGCTGGCCATCCTTGGTTGTGTCCCCTTCCCTCTCAAAGGGATAGAGGTTTTACGATTTGACACTTTCTGGATCAGACAGTTGCCAAAAGTCACCAAAGGCCTTGCTAGTCACACAGCCCCAGATCACTTCACTTCCTCTGTACCTCAGGCCGGTTAGCAGTTCTCAACCAGGGTTTCCATCATCCTCTGATCTCAAATGCATCACAAAAGCATGAATTTAGACAGAATTGCATGCCAAGTTTCACCTATTGCTTCCTCGTTCTTTCCAGCTCATCCTGAAATAATCTAGTTAAAGCTTGGCAGATGTACTCAAGGACTTGCTTATATAAGAGGTGCTTTTAACTAGGTGCTACTCCATGATATCTGGTGATCCTGAATTTCATTCAGTTATAAACAGCCTCTTGACAGTAACAAATTAAAGATCCATCCATCCCCCCCCCCCCCNGAAAAGAAATTATCCACATCAAAATAAGAATTTTTCTTGATTATTATTTGTCTCCAATCCTCAAGAGAATACAGTAAACATGACTTATTACCTGATTTACTGACAAAATAAGATATAAGTCTATATAGGTGTTGATAGAGAGATAATGGCTTATATAAAAAATGGTTCTCTAGTCTGTTTTCATATGAGACATTTTTTTCATTACGAGATTGCCTTCAGGTTGAACAAATCCTTAAACTTCTTTATTCTTCCTTACAAACATTTTTGACACTTACAAACATTTTGTATGCTGCTAAGTAGTGTACATTTGCTGGAGGCTAAGTTACAACTTCTGTAAATTTTTGCTATTATTAGGCTCAAATCCAAGTCCCCGAAGTCTAGTACATTTGACCTTTCAAGAAGTTCAAATCCGATCTACCTTGAAACAATGCTGCTTTGGGCTGCCTCTGTTGGTATGATCAGATGTTGCAAACGATCATGTTAACATGTTATAAGAAATTCTCCACATAGCTAAAACATAGTCATGTACTGTGTAAAAAATTGTAGTTAACTGCAATGTACCATAAAACAGATTGTGATCACGCATGTGCAAGAACAAAGTAACCCATTTCTTAAGCTCTATTGCCCTCATCATTAAGCTCACTTGCCTGCAGACTAGATCCGCACCAGGATGCAATGATAAGAGGACTAAATATTCCATTTGTAGCAGCCTATAAAGATTCCCAGAAAATAACAGCTGGAACGTGTGCAAGCTCTGCTACACTGATCAAAATTACTCTGAAGGATTTCTAAGGATTACACAGGTTAAAGAATCTGGGACTGATTAGTCTTCTTGACCCTGAACTAATATAGGCAAATGTCGAAAGGCGGACACAGGCTTTGGGTAGACTGTCCTTGGCCATGGACAAAACAAGACTAGCAAGGGCCATAAACAAAGCCTAGGAGTCATCTTTTTCCTTCTGCCTTTGCAGAGAAGCTTGGATGAAACACCATCAAAGGAACAGTTCTCTGTGTTCCTTCTTAAAGCAACCAGTTATTTAGGTAAATCCAATTACATGAGGTTTTGCACAGTTCAAGGATATTTTCTTTTAAATGTAGTGAACAGTTGTATTTTTTTTTAAATCAAACAGAGGCAAAGGTTAAAGCACAGAAATAGAGACTTATACAAAGTACTGGATTTTAGGTTTATCTGCCGCTGCCTAGGTTGTCTCACTTGAAGTAATCTGCTTTACAGTGTTTTCTTCTTTTCCTTGACATTGCCCTTATTTATGGACAAGCCCTAGTCTGTAGAAGCTTCCCTTGCTTACTGCTTCCTGTTTCATTTTACTTTTGCTTTGCTCACTGGTGCTAGCAGTTACCTAATAACAATTTTAGAACAATCAATCAGCAGCCTGTGCAAGCAAATAACTTACCAAACACTTGAACCCTGTAATTGTGTTCTGACCTTGGTTTTACTAGAGGTTAGAGTGATAGATTCTTTGCAGCAATGCCATACTTTGTTGTTCTGTAAATGCAGTTCACCGGCCTAAGGTGAACTTTACTGCAGAGGAGAAATCAACTGCAGCCACATAAAGCCTAGCAGTACATGGAGAAGTCAGTGATGGCATAGGGAGTATTGGCAAATAAGGTACAATATTACCTAAGAAAGCTTAAGGAGAGAAGTGTGTAAGGCAACTGGGTAAGAGACTTAACAGTCCTTATGCTGACACAGAAAGAATGTGAAAGGGTTTAAAATATCTCATTTTCCTTGCTTCAGAATTTTAGAATATGATTTTAAGAAGTTTATTAAAGGATTTGCAGTGAGATAATTTTTCATTCCAAAGTCCATCTTCAACCCTGGACTTACCACAGAATCACGGAATGGTAGGGGTTGGAAGAGACCTCTAGAGATCATCTAGTCCAGCCTCTGTGACAAAGCAGGTTCAGCTAGGAAAGGTCACACAGGAACGTGTCCAGGAAGGTCTTGAAAGTCACCACAGAAGGAGACTCCACAACCTCTCTGGGCAGCCTGTTCCAGTGCTCTGCCACTCTCACAGTAAAGAAGTTTTCCCTGATGTTGAGGTGGAACTTCCTGTGTTCCAGTTTGTGCTAGTTTCCCCTCATCCTATCACTGGGCACCACTGAAAAGAGACTGGCTCCATCTTCCTGACACCCATCCTTCAGGTATTTATAAGCATTGATCAGATCCCTTCTCAGCCTTCTCTTCTCCAGGCTAAACAGCCCCAGGGCTCTCAGTCTTTCCTCATAAGAGAGATGTTCCAGTCCCTGAATATATGCTGTCTTTCCTGTAATTAAAAAACCAGACAATAGAGTTGTTCACAAAGTGGTGTGTGATTCCTACTGGGCAAATGACATTCAAAGTACAGAGATTTCCTAATACAATGTTACTAGTACCACCACTTACTATGCAGCCTCATTAAGAAACATGCACTATTTCTATGCTTTCCGGGAGAAATATTTTGAGACTGAAGACCAATTGGCTGAAGCACATGGACCTTCTTTAGCTGTTTGAAACAAATTAATTCTGCTTTACTAGGAAACGGGATGGGATGACAGTTTTGAGTTATTGCCAGAAGCTGTTCTAGGTTTTGAATGTGAATGATGTTTCTGAGAGGAATATTGCAGACACTGTGTGCACATGTGTGTGTTTGTGTGTGTGTGTGTAAGACTGACATGCTGAGAAGGCAGTAGTTGATAACGGGCAGAGATGCAAAGGGAAGTGACAGCACCCCGTGCTACTACACATGCCTGTCATGCCCTGCCCAGACAGAGAAAGACAAACTCTTACCGTGTATGTGTCAAAACAGGTGACACATGAGAGCATGGGCAAATATTTGGGGGAACAGTTGGGAACCGCGAGGGTAATACTGGTCTCTGTGATTGACAGTAGCACTGGTGCAACTAGGATTGAATTGTTGTCAAGCCTCACAACAAAAAAAGAAAGAAGAGCTGAAATTTTTTCCAGCCTCAGAGAAGGCATGATAGAAAGCATGGAAGAGCTTGTATAAAGGGTTAGAAGGGAGCAATGGTGTTTGATCAGTGGCAAATCCAATACAGCAGAGCAGTGAGATGGAACAAAGCTGTGATGAATTTAAAAGCCAAGTGCTGAACAGAGGCAAGTAATCACTTCCCTAATCTTGTGCCCAGATTGTCACAGCCCACAGTGCAGTAGCCTTTCACCACAACAACAGTGTGCCCCTGGCTCATGTCAATGCACAATGCTATTCCCCTAAGAGGTGTCCTCTTTAGGGTTTACAGTTCTCCAGATTTGGTCTTGTTTAACTGACACACGTCTAGTGGCGTTATGTGATACCTTCTTAAATTTCAGCCACACTCCAGTTGCCACCCTGCACACTATCTCCTATATGGTCAGTGTTGTATCAGACAGCCCCTTCATGCACTTTCGAAGGCTCTGTTTTTCGTGAGGGAAGTGCTGGTAGTTTTCATCTGACAGGCTTCTCACCAGAGTTGAATGAGCTGCAACATCTTGCACAAACTTATATTTCTCTGAGAGAGCCCCTTTTCAGACATCTTCTATTCTAATTGCCAGTGAAGATTTTATTTAATAGGCTGCAGTACCAAGTGAGATGAAGTTTCTTATTTCCCAATATTGTCCTCTAAGACAAAACCAGAAGCAAGCTATACTAAGTTATTTCAGATAATAAGCAAGCACTAGCATAAGTTAATCAAAATCAATAAAGACAATGCATGTAGCACAGATGATCAAATGCAAATATTTGAATTAAATCTTCACAGCAGTGTAGTTCAAAATTAATAAATTCAATTAGTAATTCAGCATGGTCTGCAGTCATATACCTCTCTTACTATAACCTGGTAGATATTTGAGCAAGATTTCATTCACATCTGGGAGTCTCGTTGATGTGAATTATCATACAGGCTTGATGCCAGATGTGAAATTATCCTTATTAGGTGTTTTTCTTTAACAATTGTGTTTTACCACAGTAATTAGCCCAGATGGAGCATAAATCTTTTCTTCCCTTTTTTTTTTTTTTAAATCCACATCCTTTCAAAATCCAGTTACCATAACAACTTGATCTCATTGGTTTTGTTAAATCATCTTCTTTTATATCACACCTAGAACTTTTGTCTCACTCATAAATGAATATAACTAATTTTTAGTTAATTATTTGAGGTCAAAAATCTGTCAATAACTTCTCTTTTGTTTTCTCCTTTTGTTTGTTTGGGTTTTTTTTTTTGGTGGGGGAAGGGAGAAAAGGAGTAATGTCTTTTGTTTGGCATTTTTAGTATCAGCAATAAGTAGACAGAGTGGTAATATAAACCTTCTACAAAACAATAAAACAGAAGGACTCCCAACAGAAAGCTTGAGAATCTCAAGCCATACTTACACAGAGTTCTAGCAATATTTTTTAAAGGACATGTCTTTCCATGAAAATTAAATACCCCTGGTAATTTCACACCACCAGAGTTTTGTATGTATTTCCCTCTTTGTTTGAATGGGCCAATTCAAATCCTCTTTTATGAAAACAATGTAAAACCATATTGCAGTAAAATACCTTCCCTTCTGTCCCCTTTTTCTCTTGTTTAATATCTGTTTGACTTTGTCAGGAAGAAAAGAGAGACAGTGGGAGGTGTGATAAGTTAATATCTAGGAATAAAAGGTGCTACCTAGCAACATTTCTCTGGAAACTAAATCTCATTTGTCAAGCAACTCTAAAACAGGGTCTACATCACCCAGGGGATTGATAATAGCATACAGAGCTTTTCACGGCAAGTCACTAAAATATGAATGCAGCCCAGGTCAGTAGCAACTGAACACTGTTACCATCTGACAGCTGTTTAGTGGCCTGTATGAAATGCTTTCTTAGTCTTCATCTGATTCCTAGCGGAAAGGTGGCTGCATCCCAATTAGCATTAATTGGCTCCCTCATCGTTAGCAGCAGCAAGGCGCTGGAGGGAGCATGCCATGATCGGCTAGGCCAGCTGTGTCTCTAGTTAAACTGGCCACTTCAGCTACAGCATTCCAGACAGACTATTGTATAGCCCCTGCTTAAAGCTGGGAGTGAAGGAGCCTGGACAGCATTCCTTGGATGCGCCCATTTCAGTGGTTCATGTCTCCTGTCCTTAGAGCAGGTTTTTTCCTCTCGAATCTTACCAAAACCATCTTGTTTGAAAACTTCAGGAATTTCTTTTTGTCCTTCTTCAGAAGAAGTTACCAGATTTCTCAGCATTTTATCATTCTTGGTGTTTTCCTCTGGACTGTCTCCAATTTTCCTACATACCTCATAAAGTACAATCACCAAAACCAGACTCAATGCTTCAGCTGAGGCCCTTCCCATGCTAACCACAGAATAAATATTATCTCCCTTGCCATACATTAATGCTCTTCTAACACAGCTCAAGATATGTTTTTCTGCTACAGAATCTCATGTCAGTTCATGCTTTCTAGCCTGTAAACAGTGACCCTTGAACACACATGTTTCCAGTAGTTCAGAGGTTATTTCAGCTGCACTGCTAATCATCGAGGACAAGTTTTCAGGTGCTTCTGAACGGATAATCTGACTAACCTAAACACCCTTTAAGCTCTCCTTTGCTTGTTGTGCTGTGTTCTCCTACTTCTGTATTAAAACATGCTTTGATAATTACCAAATCACACATCGGGTTTTGAGTATGAATAAGGCAAAGGAGGCACTGAATGTTTCTGCTCCTCCTGTAATTCACTCTTCTTTCTTGTTTTGCGATAAAGTCTTTTCTTGCCTTTGTGTCCTTCTTCTATGTTTCTAAAAGTTTCCTTATCATCTCATATGTTCCTACTTCACTGAAGTAATGTCGTGTTTTCACTGTTTTGTACTCTGTTTTTCTGCCCACTTGCTTGTGTTATTTTTTATACTTAGTACTACATCCTGTTTCACTTTTATGGTGATTCCTTTTTGAATGTCACTGAAAAGCTTTCTAAAGAGCCAGGATTAGACTATCACTAGACTTCTTACGAGGGTTTTTTTACAGGAAGCTGGCTTGCTCTTGTGCTTTTGGTAAAACCGATTTAAATAGCTCCACCTCTTCCATTCTTCTTATTCTCTTAGATCAGGAATAAATAACTAAATATCTACAATTTAGGTGAGCTAAATTAAAGTTAGGAGCTGAAAATTAGTTCAGTCACCAGATACCTACTCTGGTACCATTTGAAATGTTCTAAGTAACCTCTCCAGCCTTTGGCCACTGCTCCAGAAGGGCATGGGACATCTGTGGATCTTGTGTAGTATCTACTAGTCCTATTGGGGTGTCTCTCAAACCCTAGGAAGTCTTGAACAGTACCAGAAAGCTATTATCTTAATGTCATTCAAGCTCAATGTCATCCAAGGAACTATTCACCTTACCCTAAAGCAGATGTGTATAGTTAACCTTGTAGCAGGGTCTTCTTCATGAAAATATCTAGATGCAGATATCTAGTACTGTTTGGGATGCCACAGTCCCTAACTGTCCTTCCAGAGGGTCATGGATATTCTACAGGTCCTATGTCATACCCTGTGCAGGTGTCCCAGATAGGACATTTCAATGGTACTGCATATCCGACTATGAATCACAGTGGAAAGATGGATCACACAGGATCATCTTGAGGCCATCCAGAAGTTATTATCTTTAGTTCAGTGTGATCTTGCAAATTTGGAATTAGGCAGTATTGTCTAAAGATGACAGAATTGTTAAGAGCCGTGTGAGCCTCTTTAAATGTAACGAAATGGGTAATTTGCAACATCAGTGAAAAAAAAAAAAACCCAAACCCACAAAAAAACCCAACCAAACAAATGAAAAACAACAAAAAAATGATACACATATAAACTGATTGTACTTTACCTCTTATTGCAATAGTACAGGTTCAACTTGTGTGATTTCTTTACTATTTGTCTTTTCTCAGTGCTTATTCAGAAATAATTCTCCATTCATACTAGCTTCTTAACATGAAGTGCACAATTAAGTTTTGAGTTGCTTATTGGCACAGCTGTGTTAGGTTATGCGATAAAGCTCAGCTGCACACCCACAAAAGGAGCTTGGAGAGACAATGGCAGGAGGGGCCCCAAATAGTACCCTGCCAGGCTACTCCAAGGGTTATGACAGGGGCAATCAGCTCATCAAAGGTGCATTCCCACAAGTTCAGAGGAGCACAGGAGCACAATGGCAGGTGGGAACCCAAATCAAGGACTCCTAAGGAAGAAATGCCTTGTCCCAACCCCTCCCAGCGCTGTCCCACAAGAGCTGTCATCACAGTAGTCCAAGTGTGGAGCCCATCATTGTGAGTCATCTCACCTGTAGACAGCAGCTCTCCAGATCACCTTTCAGACTAAAGGGGATTGCCAGCAACTCAGCAGACTGGGATCCAGAGGGCAGCTACTGGACAGACTGAATGTCTAGACACAGCTGCTGGAGGAATCCATTTGTACATAAGTACATACATATATTCTCACTAGTGAACCAGTGCACTTCCATCCTGCCCAGCTGGAGAAGGGAGCAGATGAGGACATTGGTGCTTCCTGTGTTCATGTGGGTGCTCTGTCTGTCTGTGATCTCTGTGGCTGGTGATGCATATACAAATATACGTCGTGTATATGTGTGTGCTCTGTGTGCAGGGGCCTGCTGGGAATACATCTGTCTTGCTACTAGTTGGGCTCAGGGACATGGAGCAATGGCAGCTCCACCTCTCTTGGGCTGTCAGATTCTGCATGATACATTTTCCTCTAACAAACTAGTACCTATATGCTGTAGTTTTAAGGCGCTGGGAAGAATTCCAGTGTGACAAGCTGGCATAACCTCTGTGTGCAGTCTTACATGCTCTGTCTTATTGCCTCATTAAATGTCTTGCATGAGATCTTCAGATTGCCTCCAGGTTCTTCTTGTGATAGCCACCTGTCAGGTGTATTAGAGTGCTCAAGTCACTAATCATCTAATGTGAGGAAGGGCTGACAGGGTGATGGACATCCAAAGCCTTTTAAAAATTGACTTTTTACCAGTAAATCTTATGTGAAGAGGAATCACAGAATCACAGAATGGTAGGGGTTGGAAGAGGCCTCTAGAGATCATCTAGACCAACACCCCTGCCAAAGCAAGTTCACCTAGGGCAGGCCACACAGGAACTCATCCAGATGGGTCTTGAAGGTCCCCAGAGAACAAGACTCCACAACCTCTCTGGGCAGCCTGTTCCCATGCTCTGCCATCCTCACAGTAAAGAAGTTTTCCCTGATGTTGAGGTGGAACTTCCTGTGTTCCAATTTGTGCCCATTGCCCCTCATCCTATCATTGGGCACCACTGAAAAAAGACTGACCCTATCCTCTTGCCACCCACCCTTCAGATATTTGTAAGCATTGACCAGATCCCCTCTCAGCCTTCTCTTCTCCAGGCTAAACAGCTCCAGGGTTCTCAGCCTTTCCTCATAAGAGAGATGTTCCAGTCCCTTAATCATGCTTGTCACCCTCTGCAGGACTCTGTCCAGTAGTTCCCTATCTCTCTTCAGGTTGGGAGCCCAGAACTGGACACAATACTGCAGATGTGGCCTTACTAGGGCAGAGTAGAGGGAGAGGAGAACCTCCCTTGACCTGCTATTCACATTCTTCTTAATGCACCCCAGGATAGCATTGGCCTTCTTGGCTACAAGAGAACATTGCTGGTTCATGGCTAACTTGCTGCCCACCAGGACTCCCAGGTCATTCTCCACAGAGCTGCTTTCCCGTAGGTCAACTCTTAACCTGTACTGGTGCATTGGGTTATTCCTCCCCAGGCGCANACTACACCATATCCTCAAGCACTGCATCTATTCATTCCTTAAACAGATGGTGGCTCCACCACCTCTCTGGGCAGTCCATTCCAGTGCCTAACTACCCTCTCAGTGAAGAATTTCTTTCTAATATCTAATCTAAACCTCCCCTGACGCAACTTGAGGCCATTTCCCCTCGTCCTATCATTACTAATTTGAGAGAAGAGACCCACACCAGCCTCGCTACAACCTCCTTTTAGGTATTTGTAGAGGGCCACGAGGTCTCCTCTCAGTCTCCTCTTCTCCAGACTAAAAAAACCCAGTTCCCTCAGCCGCTCTTCATAGGGCATGCTCTCCAGCCCTTTCACCAGCCTTGTTGCCCTTCTCTGTACCCGCTCCAGCACCTCAATGTCCTTCTTGTACTGTGGTGACCAAAACTGGACACAGTACTCAAGGTGCGGTCTTCCGTGTCTTTGACGAATATCTTGAATAAGACTTGACCCAGTACTGATACCTGGGAAACACCACTAACTGCAGGCCCCCAGCTAGACTCTGTGCCACTGATCACACTGATCACCACCCTCTGAATGATAATTAGCTCTAAAAATAGACAAAAATATTATTTGATAGTGTTACTTTTGTAACCTTAAGGCCTTGTTACAACATTGTGCCTTTCATTGAAAGTCACAAGGAGCTGATGGAAAATCCAGGCTGTTAAGTGTGTTTAGAAATGTTAGTGAAAATAACATACAATTTGGTACCAGAGCTTTTAGGGCTTTTATCCCATCAGCAGTGTTTTCTGTAAGACTGGTTTCTTCTAGATTTGCTGCAAGGATCTGCACAGTTGTGCACTGCAGCTGATCACCTATTTTATGGTCAGGATGGACAAGGTAAAATATTCTTCCATCATGGCACATTCACTTGAAAGGAGCTTTTAGTTCAGAAGAATGATAATCTCTCTTCTCACTCTGTGAGATTCTTAAAAGGCTCAAGCAAAGTGGCTTCAAGGCATTAATCTTCAGCCAGCACATGAAGTAGAGAACCATGATTTGCACTGGAAGTGATCTCTTTCCTGGACAGGGACAGCATGGTTTGCCGCTTTGGAAATATTGTGCATATCACCCCTGGTTGCTAAAGAATTCCTTATGAGTGTCACGTCATGTTAATTCAACATAACTAAGTATAGACTACGCATGATGCAGTGGATCTTCAGAGTTGTTCTCCTGATATGGACTTCTAGGCAATTAAAGTGGCCATTTGCTGCTGTAATCCCATCAAAGCTTCAATGAGTCTTCTCTCCAGTCAGTGTGAGAGCTTCTGTACCTTCCCCTGTCATGTCCCACAAACTGCAAGAAGGACACCCGGGCAGTGTGGCGATCACAGGGCATGCAGTGACGAAAGACAAATGCTGTAAGCTCAGTCTCTGTATTCTTCCCTGGGAAGACAAAATAGGACAGTTGAGCAGTTCCATATTTAAATTGTTTGATTTTAGACATTGAACTATTTCTGCTGTTTCTGCCACTTAACTTCAACATTTTCTTCAATATTGCATCAGTCTTGGCACAGAAGCTGTGAACAACATGGACTTTGCTGTCACTTCTCTGGGCTATTATTGCAGTGCAGCAGGATACTCTGTGTCTCTTGAAGACAAGGCCCTGGCTCTAGAGAGGATAAATGATAACAGCTTTCTTGACTGTCTGACATTTTATTTTACTCTGTAAATACATGGAAATTTCATGCCGCTTACTAGATATCACATTAGACAGGTTTCCCAAATCCTCTGTATTTGCTAGCAACGCCGGCATTTTTCACAAGCGGCAAAGCTCTTGGCAGTATCTTTCCCATTGCCCACCGCTAATGTGCATAGCTATCCTAGAGGCTGCACACCCAGTGGCAGTGCAATTGCCAGGAAGAGTCCACAATATTCGTAAAACGCACCATCTCGCGTCTTAGAATAAGCCAGATGCTTTTTCTGAAATCAAAGATTCCCAAGTCCTTTGGCAGGAAAGGGGAAAAGCTGGTCTCAAGGAGCCATAAATTCTCCAAAATCTGTGTTTTCTGGTCACTGCTTCTCCTTTTGTCCGATATTGTTCCTGTGGTCAAAGCACTGTGAGTTCTGCAAGCTAATGCAGTGAGCTCCAGGTTGTCACTGCAGCGCTGGCCAAAGTCAGAGCTTATCTGCTTATTTCATAAACGCTAGTAGATGTTTCCATAGATGCCATGCCACTTGCCTTCCATCCCTTATGACTACATGGTCTTTTCCTGACACAGCAGAAAGTGAAACATTTTGGCCTCTTGTCAGACATGTTGAAATCATGTATTAAATGGTAGAGTAAAAGCTATATTGCTAGTCACTGTTTGTACCTAACAAATGCTCTCAGAAACCAAGCTGCAGTTATCAGTCAGTCATGTGGACATGCACTGTACAAAGCGGGTTACCTGTTGTGACGTGGGAGACAGCCAGAGCATATCTGAGCTCTCGCTAATGCAGCATACCCAGTGTCACCCTAGCCATCGATCAGTAAATGGTATGTTTCATATATATAATCCCAAGCAAATGCTACTGCAGGGGTGTGGAGAGCTTATCCCCCTCACCCCACTGAAATGATTACTGTAAAATAACTCTGACAGTAATAGATGATTTCCACTTTAACTGGAAAGGCAACATTGTATAATTTTTTTACATTATTCCAACCCCATTGAGTTCCTCTGAATGATTTTAATAAGGATATCTCTCCACCAATGAAAGAGAAACTGCCATTCATCAGAGCTTTGCTGAGGGGAAGAGGGAAATATCATAAGTGTGATGCCACAGATCGCAAACTTGGGAAAGGGTTATTTTAAACTGGGGCTGACAAGCCACTTCTCTTTACATATTCTTGTAGGGTTTCCCCTGGGACACCCTTCACATTTTTCTTGTTATATGTGCTTTGCCTCTTTCCATTAGTATTTGTCCATAAAACACTTTATTTCTTTGCTTCCTGAGACTCCATCAAGGGACAGATCATGAAGTGGACTATGGAAGATATTTCAAACTACACAATCACATCTATCTGACTTCCTCCGGCTTAGCTAGTATAAGACTAAAATTATTCATACAAGCTTTCTTTATACTGAAGTACATTATCCAAACTTCAGAGGGTAGGATCTTAGCCCTTCAGTTCTCACTATAGAGACTTCTTCTTTGAGGTTTGGAGGTGCCATTTTCATTCCCCAGATGATAACAAAAATGGCAGTTGTTAGAAAGGTGCATTTTTTTTCTCCCCTCTTTTGCTCCAGTCATGTTATTCTGACCATTTCTTCTCAGTATCAAATATAATTTAGTCATACTAAGCCTGACCTGTCACATTCATGCATTATCTATTTACCTGCTAGACTCTTGAACAAATTGCTCACAAGCAAGACTAGTGACATTTGAAGGAAATGCCATTCAGTCATCAGCAGATTCATATTAAGCTATAATACTTAACATAGAGATGGTATTTATTGTTTAAAATGTAATGCATCTTCCTAAATCCATAAAACACCCCTTACATTTAGAGGAAAAAGCCATTTCAAGCCCTTAATAAAAATTAAATTTAGAGATGCAGATCTGAATTAATATAATTCATATTTCAAAAATTAAATTGCTATGTCTTTCAGATGCAGATTTTCAATGGGCAAGTTATCTCTAAAAACAGTAGGAGAAAAACATGTGTTTGTATCATGCATGTGCTTGCCTGTGCAAATGAATGATAAAGATATTGTCATGACTTTGTTAGAGAAAAATATATTACACTTCTTTCATGCGCACCTGTTTTTATCAGCTATTTATACATCCCTACAGCATGTTGACATTGCAGTTTCTTGCTTCATGGCAGACGGACATCCTTCTGTTTGCAAATAATTAAAGAAACATTTTATACATAATTTTGAAATAGCTCAGTTACCACAGCCTTGGAAGAAAGGAAACATTCTAGGTCTGCTCCCTTATTTTCTCCCAGGGCAAGGCTGTTGTAAAAAAATTTGGAGTGTACTTTTCTGCTCTTTTTGAAAAAGGAATGAGGAATTTCAAAATGAAATATCACTGCATAATAACACAGCAAAAAGGTAAGTCACTCACAGTGAAAAAATTTGTTGAATCATTTCCCCTTTTTTTCTTAGTGTTGGATAATATGTTGCATAACAAACCTTGGGTTTATTGTCATTGAAAATTCCTCATGAACTTCTTTTGGACTTCAGAGCCATTGAATACCAGGGTTTTATATTTTTTCTCAACAGACAGGGAGAGGAAAGATTTTGCATATGATTCAGTGAGGTAGATTGAGACACAGGAAGATTATTTTTACTGTGAACATATTTTATTTTCCATATGGGACTTGGGGAAGTAAAACTTGTAATTAGACATGAAAACAACAGCTGATGACTCCATAGTCAGCCTGTTGTTTTTCATGAATGAGACAGTCATCATGCAAACACACCGACTAGAGTAAGACTCAAAACAAGTGAGTTAAGATTATAAGATCGGATCTTGCTAAAATGTACCAGGAATGAACGTTAACAGGGGGTAGAATAGCCAATAATGGTGTGTGGAAGTCCAGGCTACTGGGTAAGCAGCACTGACCATATCTTTACCAATTAATGCAAGAAGACCAGAGACCAATACCTGGGCCAAAGGCACCAGCTGGTTTACATCCACCCTCAATTTCTATTATTGAAAGCTAAATTGACTGTTAGAAAACAGAACAAGGGAATAAGCTGTGGATGATCTCAGGCCCGTTGCTTGAAATGACTGCCTTGTCCTCTTGCTTAGCAGTAGAATTCTCTCCTTTAGACCTTATTACAATGTACCAGTACTTGAAGGGTGGCTTTCAAGAGGAAAGAGACTCCCTTTTTACAAGGAGTCACATGAAAAATACAAAGGGTAATGGCTGCTCCTGGGGAAATTTCAATTCAAGTCTAAAAGAAAGTTCTTCACAATGAGAAAAATTAAACATTGGAATAGTCTCCCAAAGGAAGTGGTGAATTCCCCTACATTAGACAGTTTAAAGACTCGTCTTGACAGGGTGCTGGCCCGTCTCACTTAAACTATTCTTAAGGTTGGACTAGAAGATCCTTGAGGTCCCTTCCAACCTAGCATTCTATGAATCTATGAATCATAACTGGAAGACATAGGACATAAGAAGTTCTGAGAAGGATGCCCCAAAATGAAAATGCTCTTTTTCTTGTACCCGAGAAAATAAAAAGATATTTCTAAATGAACACTGTAAATAAGAAATTTGCTTCATTCTTAGAGAGCAATAATGTAAAAAGTAATCTGCCATGTTGGGAGTTGGATTGTGGTAGTTTTGCATTTCTATGGCAGACTTCAATGAAAATCTATTCTGAGTACTTGTAAGCAACTTTTTTTGGAAGCAAAATACTCAGAGTGAGGGAGAAAACTGAAAGTGAGTCAATATAAAAAATTCTAGCTGAGAGCTGGTTGTTGAGAGAAGTTTCTCATATCCAAAGCCTGTGAGTCCTAGGTTATGACTGTGCCTCAGCAAGCTATGCTGTCTGCAAGGCTCTGTAAGATACTTCCATGGTTTTTTACCCCTTTATCCCTTCCTATATATGGTATTCCTTTAGTCAAGCTATCTAGTCAATAGGAGGATGAGCAAAGAAGTGGCAGGGCTTGAACATTTCTTTCCACTATGCACTATACAGCACTGTTAGTAAAACTCCACAAGGTACAGCAGGGAATGCAGTTCCTCAAACACAAATAAAGGAGGATGATTATTGCCAAAGAGGCTATGAACGTGAAAAATTTTTAAAATTATTTCCCTGTGTGGATTCCACTGGTGACCATTAAAGATGGCATGGCTTAGCCTACTTTAAAAGTGCCATAACATAAAAAAAAAAAATGCGTGGACTAGAATAGGCTGGAATAGAAATATCTTGCCTCATCGCTGAAGTACTGTTAGCCAGCTAACACAGGGTATCCACAGGGGGACTAAGTGTGGACTAGGTAGCGAGCTGGAAATAGACCATCCTTTAGGTGGATTCAGTTTCTCTAACAGAACAGATTTATATTGTGGCTGTTTATAGTATTTATAATTCATATTATGTAGGCCAGTGCAAATTGTAAAGCACATCTTGCACAATCAAGCTGCAATCAAAATTCATTTCCACAGACAAACCAAGCATTTCAGCTAAGAATACACTTTTTGGAGTGTTCTTGATAGTAAATTCTAAGCATTAAATTATCACAGCAAGTTTTCATAAAATGGTGTTGATTATGTTTGTATCCTAATTTAATTAATATTCATAGGAAGTATTTTTCAGTATTTGCTTACTTATGATATCAAATCATTTCACACTGATATACATTTGACCTTGCACTTTATAATTTGGCAAAGCTAGCAGCATTAGGTAATCCATCTAATAAGGAGAAAGGTGTACTTTTCACATCTGTATCAGAGAAGCATTAAAAAAGAATTAATACAAACTGGCAAAAAGGGTAGAGAGACATTTGAATGCAAAACAATGCAAGAAACATTCTTGAAATGGTATAGTTATGATACTGTACTGATTTTGACAATGAAATATTTTAATGAAATAAATTACAAGACTCAGCTGTCTTGTACTGCAAGATCACGCACTGAAACACTTTTGTAAATGGGTATGATTATGTACAGTTATTTTAATCCTCATATTAATTTCAAACATATTCTTTCAGCATGAAAAAACCTATTCCTTCAGTGGCTTAATCTCAGACCTGTACTCAAAGCAACAATTTTGTGTTCTTATCATAAATTCTCATTCACAAGGTTGTAACTAGCTTTATTCTGTATTTTAATGTTCAACACCAGTCATAACAGTTTGATTTGGTATTCAAACAGCAGCCACACATTTCCATTGGGATTCCATTGTTGGTTAATATTAATGGTCCCTTAAAATGAAGTAATACCCAACTGTCTTCACATTTATTCTGTGTGAAAGCCCAGCCTTTCAAAAGATAGGTCACACTGATGTGATGCTACATTTTTTTCTCCTTAGGGTTTGGAGGCTGAACCTTGGAGCCGACAGAAAATTTCAGGAAATTTGATCTCACTGCTTAAGCCTGTGAGCAGCAGTATGCTCATCATCTAAGAAGGCAGGAATTCACCTATGGAGGTCAGCTGGTAGGAGCCTATGTGAATGAGAATGCTGATCATTAATGTCATTCCAGAGATGTGTGGGTCTTCCTTGCTGACAGAAATAGATTCCAGTAGCACCAAGAGCATACCTTGCTGATGGAAGAACTGCAATTTGTAGCATGTCAGGAGAGCAGTGGAGCAGATTTAAATAAAATACAGTGGTGTCTGATTATTTGATAAAATAACTACTGAAACGAAATTTTCACGTGGGTGATGGATGCCAAAATAAATTTAAAAAAAATCAAACTGATTCACAAGTAGCACATACTTTAAGAAAAAGTTCAAATGAATAGTTTTAAACCCATATAGCATGGCAAGAGCAAAGGAGATTTGATACCAGCTGATGCATTGTTTGATTGCATTATGACTAAAGCTCAAATAACATTTTTCACTTATCAGATCAGTTTAAAGATCTACTTCCATACCACAGAAACAGAAAGAGACTGGAATCGGGGGTGATGAACCTCCACAGGACCTTTTTTCTGAAACAATTCTGGGTGCTTTTTCAGAAACATACAGCCACATTAAGAAGAAAAAGACATAACAGATTTTGTTCTCCCCTCTAAGATTCACACTGTCAAGGAATTCTCCCACTGGCTACCGGTAATAAATAACTTCAGGGTAATCCAGAGCACATAACAGGACATGCAAATGTCTTAGCCAACATCAGTCTGGCTGAGGCATCAACACAGAATGCTGCTGAGGATTCAACGATACGCAGTCACAACCAGTATGTCCAGCACTGTCACCAGGAGTGTGGCATATCCACAGGAGGTGAAATAAAAGCAGTTTGTTAAACAGATGATGAGCTCTTATGTATTCCGTTGCTAAGGTCACAGGCACAGCATCATCTTTTACACAAAGAAGTTTATGCCATTATTATTTTATGTACTTGTCTAATATAAAGACAATGATTACAGCAAAAGTCCATTTCTAGTTCTACAGCTGTAAACTCAGAGGAATTCCAGCCACTTTCTTAGAGTGTCATGTTTCACTTAAGAGCTTAGATTAAAACAGAGATTACATACTGGGCTGCATCAAAAGAAGTGTGTCCAGCAGGTCAAGGGAGGTGATTCTGCCGCTCAACTCTGCTCTTGTGAGACCCCAACTGGAGTACTCTGTCCAGCTTTGGAGCCCTCGTCATATGAAGGACATGGACCTGTTGGAGGGTGTGCAGAGTAGGGCTACAAAGATCACTGGAGGACTGGAACACCTCTCCCACCAAGACAGGCTGAGAGACTTGGGGTTGTTCAGCCTGGAGAAGAGAAGGCTCCAGGGGGACCTTATTGCAGCCTACCAGTATCTGTAGGGGGCCTATGAGAAAGCTGGGGAGGGACTTTTTACAAAGGCTTGTATTGGTAGGATGAGGGGTAATGGTTCAAACTGGAGAAGAGGAGATTTAGATTAGATATAAGGAAGAAGTTATTCACTGTGAGGGTGGTGAGACACTGGAATAGGTTGCCCAGGGAAGTTGTGGATGCTCCATCACTGGTTGTGTTCAAGTCCAGGTTAGATGGAGCCTTGTGCAACCTGGTCTATTGGGAGGTGTCCCTGCCCTTTGCAGGGCAGTTGGACCTAGATGATCTTTAAGGTCCCTTCCAACCCAAACCATTCTATGATTCTATATATTCCAGTGAGGTATCTCCTAAGAAAAACAGCATGCCAAAGGGCTCTATGAAGCTTGAAGAAGACCTCATCATGCCAGCGAAACCTCTGGAGGAAATATTTACATATGTCAGTGAACAAAAACATAGAAAAGTCAAGCATAGAAAAGAACCGTAATACTAAAGGGCAGCACTCTGTCTTCTGCCTTCCAAGACGAGTATTTTCTCTGCTTTACCTAGTGCCATCCTTACAGAACATGGAATAATTCCGAAACTTGAGATCTACTGCCAAAAATGCAAGTGGAAATTTGAATTGCAGATTGGACTTAAGTGCTAGGTTAATTCTTCTGTCATTCTTAGAGTGTACATCAGAGTATCCAATAGGGATCATCATATTTAATAAAAACATCTATTCACACACACAAGACCTGTAAATACAAGTCATATGGTGACCAATATTGAACCCAACTATTTCATTAAAAGACACTGCTTGCTTGCCATGTTTAGTATTAGAACATAGTTTTATTTAGTAAGCAATCTTTTATACATTGGCCAGTCTTGGCTGGACTTTCAATTTGAATTCCAGTAATAGTCATTTCAAAATGGAAATACCTAGCAGCACAATGAACAAGTAAGCACGTTGCTTAAGACGTTAACATCTTTAAACTATATATGTTCAGAGTGTGCTACACTTTATCGGCCATTTACAATACTATCTATGTTTGTCAGGTATTTTATGGCATAATTTCTTTCTCTCAAGTGACTTCTTTCAACTAAGTGCTACTGTTTTGTTTTTTTTTTTTTTTCTGGACCTCACTGCTTCTAAAGTAATATTTTCTCATAGTGATGGATACAAATTGCACTGCAGGAATATTACCAGTACAAAAACTGGCTGATAATTATTACTACCCCAACAGCACTAATATATACAATTGTATCAGATCATACCACATTCTCTCTGTAGAAGCAGGGATGAAAATCCATTCATGTTGTTTCACTTGCTCACATGACTTGCCTTGATGAAAATATCATCATGTGTGTTTCAGGTTAATCAGGTTCTTCTGTGATGGTCTCCTGACTTCTTTCAAAACAGTAATGTAATTTCTGACTCTTAAATTACTACTCAAATATAGAAGATCCTCAATTTTATTGTAAATCATAGAAAAGGGTTCTATTCTAAGTCACCTGGAAAAAGTCCAGAAAATAGCCATCTCATTCATCTTTTGCATTCTTCAGAGTTTATATTTTACAGTCTTAGGACAACACAGGGCATTTCCATTGTCCTAAGGACATACACAAACTGTCTACACTAGAATTCCCTGTGTACTCAGCTACTAAGAAATTATCATTGGAGTTTCACCCAAATAGTGACTTTTCAAGAGAAAAATCGGTGTTGTTTCTTGAAGTCAACAGTGGTTTTGCTGTCTAGACTGGTATGATTTCCCCTAGGAGTAGAATAAGCAACATCTAAACCTCAGTATCCTCTTCCTGGGCAATCTTATATGCCATCTGTTCATATTGTCAGAGCAAAACCAAAAGTACCAACAAATGTTTGTGTAGATATCACCCTGCTCAGTTCCTAACAAAGCACCCAGTTCTCAGTGTGTTTACCCAAGAGCGGCAGCCACATATGCTGGGTTTGCCTCACAGATATCAACCCTACATCAGAGGTGCCTTCTCAAAGTCAAGCTCCAGGCTGGTGGCCAGATGTGACACCTAAATCACACTCAATAGGTATCACATGCTGCCTACATTTTTCCAGCCACACAGAAAACCAAATGTTGCTGCCCCAAAACTTCCCTACAATGCATTAGAAGAATGATTTACCTTTCACATGTGAAGATTTAAGAGCACAATCAGCACTGCACAGGGAAAGGAAGTAACCTGGATGGAGAATTCTTCATGGTTTCTTTAGGAAGGGGTCATAATAACTAATTTATTTTAATGTGGTCACGTTATTATTGAACCAAAGTATCAGCTTCACTCATTCCTGCCTTTGACATATTTACTGTTCACACAAAAGTTGCACAAAAAGCCTCCAACAGTTAATAGTTTTGAACTGAATTTTTTTAAAAAAAAATCTCAGAAACAATACTGACTTGAGGATTTGAAAGGAAAAAAAGGGTTTATTCAAGCATTGTACAAAAGAGCTTGATACCAGCATCAGCTGGTATGGCACAGCAATGACCACTAGCTTTGATGTCTACTTTGCCAAATGGACTTTGTGGTAACACAATTCTCCTCTACTAGAAGACGAAATGGGTGCTCCCTTTTTGAGATGTACCTTTCTGAATAAATATTGTTTGTAATACTAGTGGCCCTCCTAGTATTTGTGTTTAGTAGGACAAGCACTTTGAGTGTACAAAACTGATTTCGTATGTGAATATTAACCAAAAACCCTAACTACAGAAACTGTCTCTAAGGCAAATCGCTTCAGCAACCTGAACTGAATTTTCTTCAAATTCTCATCACTGTTACTATTAGCAACACAGCAAACAATTTCAGTGGCATATCAGTGTAATCGAAAACAAGCTAGAGGTGCAGATATATATTTATCTAGCTTGCTAAGTACCCATCCAAATGAAAGGGGAAATACAGCTGATAAGATTTTATTCAGTTCAGTTAAATGAGACACTCTTGCATGGTATTTTTAGCATATTCCACCTCCTTCCTTTCCTCTCCTCAGTGAGAATATTTGACCTCCACTGAGCTGCATTTCTTTTCCAATTTCCAATTCATTTGCCACATACCTTATAAATTGTTCTGTTAAGATAATGTTAATGGCACCTAACGTGATATCATCCCACTGTGCAAACTATTACTGCTAAACAAGACGGCCAGCTGGCCCCTGATTGTCCATGCTACCTAACTGCCAGGTCATTCTTTAATTTGTTTTCTGCTATTCTCCCTGCAATACAAATCTCTTACAGGGGAGGGTAGCGCTCAGCAGTATGGTGTGGGTTAGGCCATGGCACCTGGATGCAAATCCTGAGGTTATGCCTTGGACTTCTTTAGTATTAAAGACATAGCTATATTGGCTCAGAGTCTCTTTAACTTAAGTGAAAATAGATTTAATATTGAACTGCCTGGGTTTGGGAAGAGGACAAACGCTGCTAAAATAATACTTAAGTATTGCCCAGGTCCACTATGTAGGTGCTCTTAAGGACTTTCAGGGTTTCAGCTGAGTCAGTCACTTTGAGAAAAGAAGGGAGATACCAAAAAAGGGAGTAATTTTGCCAAAATGTTGGATTAAAAAAATAATCTTACCAGTTATATTCTAGAAAATTTAGTATTTGAGAGCATTAGGAAGAGTGTAATTACACTGACAAGAGTCAGAGTAAATCTAGATTTTAATATTAGTTGTGTATATGGAGATGAAGAGATTTTTTTAGAATGAAGAGGGAGGAATAATCTGCAAATTTCCACTGTATGCTAGTTCTGTGGATGTAGCAGCAGGCAGTGGTGCTTCCCTGCTCTCCCCCGCTATTTCAGCAGTGACATCCCCTTAGTAAAGGACTGGAAGGCCTTTTTCTCTGTGTTGTGCTTGAGCTAACAGAAAAACATTCACAGGGAGCTGTGAGAAAGACAAGCTGGAGTTGGAGATGAGGCAGGGAAAAGCAACTGAAATAGGATAAGGTCTGGGAACTATCAAGGTTGAAAGAGAAGCTAAGTGTGAGCTTGTGGATTCTGCTGCTTGAAAATAAGATGAAGGTGAGTAATCCAAAGAGAAACCCCTGAGTAACACTGACCAAAAGCTGGGGGTTCAGGAGAGCCCGCCAAGGAATGAAATCACTCAAGAAACAATCTGGACCCTGGAAGCCACCCAGGAGAAAAAAATCAGAGGAAAAAGATAGTGGAGGACTAAATTTGAAAGAGTGTTTCTGGTCTGGACTGCATCAAGGATAAATGAGAGTAAGGAAGGAAACGGAGCATTGCTTCTGTAGTCTGGGTGAAAAAGAATTTTGGAGAAAGTTGTATCTCTCAGGGCCCTAAGTACACTAATAGTTCTTAATGGTCCTGATCATCTTAACATGGTCTGAGGCTTAAACTCTAACCCTGACCATCCTCTCCGTGTAAATTCATGCTGGGGCTATGTTGTAGGTAGACCAGTCTCCAGTCTTGTTTTCTGCTGTTCCTGACTGGATGTCCCAGAGAGCCTTAAGGCCCGACTTGTTACTTTGCTCTCATTTGACTTTTAAATATAGCTAGCAATGAAAGGATAATTCTGCATCTCCATCGCTTCTAGTGCAGTCACCCAGAAACTGAAACAAGGTACATTCAAGTGAAAAAAAAGGAGAAAAAAAAAAAAGAAGAAGAAAAATTAACTAACTGATTTTGCCCCAAATGATTGAGATATTTAACCCATGGTAAGTGCACGAAGCCAGTGGTTTTTACTACATTTAATGTTCTACTAGGCTATGAATACAATAATTTTTTATGTTTCACTAAAATTTTCTGAAGGTCTTGAGTTTACATTCATTTATTTTGTTGAAATCACCTTGCCTTTACTGCCAATTATTTACAATAAAAAATGAGGTGCAGTTAACAAGATGCTGTTGTAGATGTTAATAAAGCTGCTATCATGGTTTAACCCTAGCCAGCAACTAAACACCACACAATTACCCACCCACTCGGTCCCCTGCCTTGGTGGGATGGGGACAGAATCTAAAATATTATTATTAAATTGATCAGAAATTAACTTTATCCCATCCAAAACCAGCACAGCTGCCTATGTCAGTGTCAAAACTAGCTGGGATGATATACTCCAGTGGAAAAAAATCTTAACACTTTTCATCAAGGATGTGTAAGAGAGTGACCAGCAGGTTGAGGGAGGTTCTCTTCCTCTTCTATTCTGGCCTGGTAAGGCCACATCTGCAGTATTGTGTCCAGTTCTGGGCTCCCAACCTGAAGAGAGACAGGGAAGTGCTGGAGAAAGTCCAATGGAGGACTACAAGGATCATTAGGGGACTGGAGTATCTCTCTTATGAGGAAAGGCTGAGAACCCTGGGGCTGTTTAGCCTGGAGAAGAGAAGGCTGAGAGGGGATCTGATCAATGCTTATAAATATCTGAAGGGTGGGTGGCAAGAGGATAGGGTCAGTCCTTTTTCAGTGGTGCCCAATGATAGGATGAGGGGCAATGGGCACAAATTGGAACACAGGAAGTTCCACCTCAACATCAGGGAAAACTTCTTTACTGTGAGGATGGCAGAGCATGGGAACAGGCTGCCCAGAGAGGTTGTGGAGTCTTGTTCTCTGGGGATTTTCAAGACCCATCTGGATGAGTTCCTGTGTGGCCTGCCCTAGGTGAACCTGCCTTGGCAGGGGTGTTGGACTAGGTGAACTCTAGAGGTCCCTTCCAACCCCTACCATTCTGTGATTCTGTGATTGTGTACTGATTTCCATTATTCAGTTGCTATAAAAGCGCTATAAATGTAGCCTGAAGTATTGAGTAAATATAAAGTGATTTTACAAGATAAATGGTGGAAGTCCACCTGAGTTATGAAATTCTCCTTTGTAAATTTAAAAAACAATAAATCACTTGTAAGATAGGTTTCTAAGTTTGAAAACTAATGACAGTTAGAAAAATTATTCCTAGCAATTTTTATAGAGAAATAATAGAAAAATGTTGTCAGTAATAGGTGTACGCTTTGAGGCGAAGTCTAAGAACAAGAGCCCTGGAACAGCAAATTTTCATTTCCTTATTATTTTACAATGTTTATTACTATTTAATCTGAAAGTATTTTTTCATTCTTATCAGCTAGAAGAATTGAGTATTCCAGCTCATCTTTCATCTGAATTTTGTAGTTGCTACTGAAAAGATATTTGTCAGATGCAAAACTTGACTCAGTATTATAATTATAAATATTGTATTTTACATCAAACAAAACTGATTGATTCCAGTCACTCATTTCTCAAGTTAACATCACTACAACAAGATTTTTAAAGCTAATACCTAATGCAGAAATCTATATCATGTGTATCTCTGGCAAGTTTTTCAAAACTGGTCATACCTTGTGGTCTGTGACTCATTATACAGGCAATCAAGAAGCAGACCCAGGAGCAAAATTGAGTTATTTGATCATATGTATGTTTCTTGAGATCATCATCTGAACTCCCTCTTTAAACAGTGGAGACAGACAAATATCTAACACACATCTGAGCCCTTACCTTAGAGGGGAATGAACCACCTTCTGGGCAAATCCATCAGCTATAGAAGAAACCATTATACAGCTACATTTAAACAATCTGAATCTTACCTGTAAAGTCCTCAAGTAAAATAAGGCTAATCTTCTGAGCTCAGGTTCTAGTAAGATCTTGTTGAAGTTAAAAATTAGTTTAACAGATTTATTTGAATATTAAGGTTTTCCTTTACAATAAGTAGTATTATGGAAGTGTTTAAAAGAGATGGATTACTCAAACATGTAGAACCTAAATGCTAAATGGCCAGGTTACATACCCCACCAAAAGGCTTGCTAATGTCATCTTCCATTCCAGCAAAACTCATAGTGAAGGAGGACTGGGATGAGGGGAATCTAAGTTACCATTTTACAAGCAGTAATTTTAACTTTAAGGAAGCCATGAAGAGTACTATTACCCTAATAGTTCAGTCACAACTACAAAGAACCCCAGAAATCATGTGGTAAATACTAGAAGAAATAAGTGCTCAGAATTTATGTTGTTTTCAGCAGCACTGATTTTATAAATGGTCATCATACTACAAGTGCAGAAGAAGGGAACCCATGGCCATGCAGTGTTGAATAAGAAGGAACAAGTATCCCTGCTTCGTTATTGAAGCACAGGCAGGACATTGTGGCAGTTCTTTCAGAGGCAGACATAGTTGTGTTGATGTTACGCTCCTAAAACAAGTGCTGAGAGATTTACATCTCGAATCCATATAGAAAGTGAAGCTGGCTCAGAGCATAAAAAGCTGACTGCTATGCCAAATACCCCACTGTAAATACTAACCTAACACTCCACAAGCTCTATGTGTTTGTGAGCTTGCACTTAAAGCTTAAGTTGTTGATTTTGACTAACAGAGCCATAAATTAGTTTAGGACCTCATAGGCTCTGTGTTCACCAGCGCACATAAATAAACTGCCAACAGCCTGTTCGACAGGCAGTCCTTTAAATTGACTTTATTTTCAAGGAAAAAAAAAAAACATTAACCCTTGGCTGAGCCAAGAAAGAGCAAAGTCTGCTGCTCCTGGTAGTCCTTGTAAGTCTTATTTTACACATTAGGCTTCTCTAGGAAAACCAGAGTGCAGCTAAGGGGCACTTACATCTTTCAGTGGGGGATAATTTTGGCTGATCCCTGGCACCTCAGTAATTTTTTAAGCAAACACTGCAAAGGCAGCTGCTTTTGTAGATCCTTATAGGCTATTGTAAAACTCCTCCATCCTCTTCATCACTGTTCACCTCTCCATTAAACAAAACACTATTTAACAGCAATAAGTCTTGGGATTTCATGAGATAAGGCAGCAATTACTTGTGTAGTCCAGGAGCAGAGACAGGCTGTAAATACAGCACTGCAGTTATATTTGTCATGGCAGTACTAGTCAGAATAAGCAGAGCAATGCTCAGTAGATGCTACTCAAGAGTTTCAACTGCCCAGGTGACAATGAGATAGTCTTTTAATGTTTCACTGTGCTCTTCTGGAAGAAGCTCTTGGCTCAGAATTACAAGAATAATTTTCATTCTCAACCTCACCTTCTTTGAAAATACCTGTGTGAAAAATTCTTTGGTAAAGTCTGCGCTTTCAAGAATTAGAGCATTAAAAAAGATGCATGCAATATATCTACATAGGCAGCTTACCTTTGCCTGCTCTGAAGTGTTTTGCTACCCAGTAAACACGCTTAAGGTGGCTGTGATCACTCCAAACTGGCACATGAGTAAACAGCAGTAATTGGCTGATATGGAGACGGGTTGGTCTCTTTTTAAATGGTGGATACTGAATTCTTGCTCTGTAGGAGAATGGGAACATTACTGCTCAAAGATATGCTTTAAATTTTGATCTTGGCACATCCAACCGGGTATGTAATGGGGGGTTAGCAGCCAGGTGTGTAATGGGGGGTTAGCAGAAGTCCTCTACTGCAGCAAGTTTAAGGGCCATCGCCACTGCACTTCTTCAAGTTGAGATGGTATCAAAATATCAAGCTATTTTCATTTGCTTACCCAAAATGAATCTGATGTGTTTTGCAATAAATCACCAAACCAGTCAGCTTGCTTGTTTGCTGTGACTGAAGCTAAGCAGAACTATAATAAATAATGCTTTGATAATGATATCAGTAGTGCTGAAGCTATTCAATGTACAAGGAGGTAGTGTAGGGACAGATGAAAAAAAAGGAAAGGGGAGCAACAGTCTTGAAGCATCAGCTGAGAAGAAGGATTGTTCCCCTAGCTCAGCAAATATTTCAAGAAGAGATCAGCCTGAGCTCATCCCTGCTCTTGAGAATGATGGACTTCCAGGAAACCCAAAGAATCAAATCTCCAGCCAATACAGACCATGGAGTAGGCCAGTCTGTTGGCTTCTAGTACCGTTGGACCAGGGTAATCTGACAGCAGAGCTTTCACATGTCAAAGGTGGTTATATATTCTACTTTTTCCACCCTCCTCCAGTATTTTGTCAGTCTGGTGAGCCGTCTTGTATGTCAATGTGATGTCATACTTAGCCCTGTAAATCACTATAAAATCAGATATACTGTCTGGATTTGAGATCTAGTTCAGCTGGGTTATGTATTTCATCACAAGTATTACTGAAAAAAAATTACAGCAGCACTTGAATACTCAAGTGAAAATAAAAAGGATTTGGGAGTAACTTTCTGCAGGCACTTCTGAATGGCTTCTTACACAAGATGAGAGTGCTAATTTAGAACAACTATGTTTGCCCCAGATACTCACCAAAAAGCTGTTATGATTAAAAGCAGTCATGCTTGATTGGTCTTGAACAATAGTTTCAAGACTATCTTAATTCTTCTGTTGTCTTTATGAATCATGTGTAACACACTGCACAGGATTTCCCAGTAAGATAAAGAGCTGTTTTAATGATCCACTCATCCAGTAGAACATGGAAACCTCAAACACTCAAGAAGACTTCAGGATCTCTTCAGCTCCAGTTTTAGTGAAGGCTTCTCATTCGCCAGTGGGATCCACCCTTCCTGCCTGCAGCCCTCCGTCCTAAAAGGCCATCTATCAGAGCAAGAATTGCCACGGGTATTTCCTCCTTCCAGCTAGAATTCCTGTGCAGCAGGAGCAGTTAAACTGCCAATATATTTTCTGGCTGGTTTTGCTGATCCTTTTCCCCTCCCCAAACATTTTATCAGACCCAAAGCCCTGATATAACTCCATTAAGCTATAATCACCCCAAAATTTTTCTTTACCACATCTAAGCTTCTCTCCAACTCAGGCAAATAAACTGCCACAGTTATTTACGATGGCCACAAGCAAGCATCAACAACAACAAAAAACCTAGTGAAACCCTTGATTAGTTTAGTGAGTTCAACCAAATTTCCTTCTTTCTTCTGACAGGCTTTAGTTTTTCCAGCCATATGGGAGGGTTCCTTTCCCCAAATCATTGTGAAAATATGATTATAAGAACAGCCATTAACAGGAACAAAGTGGCATATTTAAAAACATATTTTAACTATATCAAGGATGCCTGGAGAACTTATGCAGTGGCTCAGCTGTTTTGGAAATCCATAAGTCTCCATATGTCGTAAATAATACACAGCACAGTCATACCTAAATGTTCAAAATACAGTTTTTGCCATTGATATATGTTTAATAAGAGATAATAATCACATCAAAGAAGTTTTAAAAAGTCATAAATACATAATAAAAACTAAAAGTCTCATTTAGAAATGTAAGTGCAAGGAGTCTTGGACTTGTTAAACACAAATTCAATGTTAGAAAATTGAACATGAAGTTTTTTATTCTTTTTCTTCTGTCCTAATTCCAAGGCCACATTTTCATCTTTCCCCCTTCAAATTTAACAAAATTTAAAGTCATGGAAAGAAAGCGCATACTATTATTGGCATATGCTATGACTGAATTTAACGTTGAGAAAAATATGTCCAAAAAGTCCTTCTTTAACCTGCACATATTTCTTTGAAGACCATTATTTCTGTACCAAAAAGTGTTAGGAACATAGGAAGTAGGTACCGACAGCTAGCCACTATGCAACAGCAACAAGCAATCAGCTGGTAAAAGTAATAGATAAAAATCAGATCCTCCAAATTAAGTGTTCAACATACTTAAACAGAGATCAGCAAATATAAGGAACACATGGCAACACTCCAAAAAAGGCAAGCTGCCAAATAACAGTCATAGCTAGGTTAAAAATCATAAATGAAAAAAGAGACTCCTGGAGCAAACTTAGTGGCAGGAAATGCAAGTATAAAGACAGAAAACAAAAATTTCAAGAACCACTTCCTTCAATGCACTGCATATGAGCAGGAAATTAACTTTGCCTTAAATCTATCATCCCAAGACACAGTCTTTGGCCTCAGAAGTGTCTGAAGATTTCTGCCAGCTCCCTGGGATATGCAAATTGCCTTAGGGAAAGTGAAGGTGTAGCAAGACCTTTGAAGGAGAAATGGTCATTGAATTAAAAGTTTTTCACATAATGAGTCTGGGCTTACTGTGGGAACCCAAAGGGATCTCCTACCCATGGCCCTACAGACTCTGTATGTAATCTCAGAGAAAAACTAAGAAAGCAGGTCAGAAGAGAATTGTTATACATAGAGGAATCCCTGGAGACAGCACACCCCAGGCCCCATACAGAGTAACCATGCCAAGGGCATCCTCAAAAGGATTAAGGTTCATAGGCATTATTCTGACAAACCGGTCATTTTTCAGTTGACTTAAGTGAAGACCTAGCAAGATCCCTAATTAGTCCAATAAAGAGAAGGCACAAACCTCAGTCTGGTTTCATATCAGCCAAATGACGCACTACTCCCAAAGGACAGTTTGCATGGTTCCTATCAATATTTCTGTGGTTTCTACTTAAATAAGAAGTTGCTTTTTTAGAACCAAGGCATTGTGTTCCTACTCCTATTCTTCATTATTTCTCTTGGTGGCTTTTGAATAATTGTTGCCTTTGTGAAAATATAATTATTTGTCATAAGAGGTGCTAAATTCTGTAATTGAGAACACACACTCTAACAGGGAAAAGGAAAGGAAGCAAAGCAACTCTACTGTGTGAAAAAAAAAATTGTCTTAGTTCACCATACTATAAAACGTAGTCTTTCTCTCATCCCATAGTCAAGTAGGAAATAACAATGAATTACAAGTTTTTCTAAGATGTAACATCTGTTTTGTATATATAATCCATAAAAGGCTTCCAAATGCCCTTAAATGAGCCCTCAATCTTCTACAAATTTGAGTCCTCCATAAATCCTCTGTTTCTTAATCTATATACAATCTTCTTATAATGAACTGATCTCAGTAAGAATTTCCATTCTTCTTAGGCTTGGGGCAGGAGGAGGTAAAAGAAGGCAGGGGGAGAGGGGAAGTTGCAAAATAAAAACCCAAGAAAATTAACTTAGTGCATTTTTTTTTTAATTAAAAAAAAAAGAGAGACTGGTAGATGCATGATGACTTTTAATGAGTTTATGTGCCTTTCCCATAAGATTCAACCACTGTCCTAGTACTTCATGCAAAAAGTTTCCCTCCGTGGTAGAAGATGCTAACCAAAAAGACAACCAGCCATGTTGGCCCATACTATCTGAAGCAACTAGCAACGGATCTACTAACAGTGGATCTTGACCATTGTTTCTCTTAGTTTTGCAGCCACATTCTGGCATTACACCCTGAGGAGTGATTTTATTCTATGTGAAGTAAATGCAAACTACTACCTCATTTAAATGGTGGGATTTCACACCAAATTGTCAAAAGGAAGACAACACGGTATAATAACATATTTCAGGATCAGAATCTGTTGAATTATTTATCATAAAACTCTATGCCTTCAAGCAGATTTTTTGTTCCTCTCTCAGTAAGGCTAAACAATCTGCTATCATTAGAAAGTGAGAAATGTGTTATCAAAACTCCTGTTGTTTGAATTAGATGTAGATGAGCTTTCAGCTATTGATTTACATTAGTGATTCCAGGAGTGTTGTCAGAAATGCATTGCTAACTACAGGTCTTCCAAACGTGGAACACTTCAGATTTGGGAGAAGGAGTTCCCTCATGCACAGGTCTACTTCCTATTGGTCTGTAATCAGATTTTGGGTAATAAAGCATGGTGTATCTTTTGAGAAGAAAGGCAATCAGTGGAGAAAAATCAGAAACAGGAAGAGTATTTCAAGTCACGGCATTTGCAATAAAAATTTCATAACACTTCCCCTCCTCCCCCATATTCTAAATCTCTTCTTTTGCCTATGAACCAAGTAAACTGCATAATAGGGAGGTCTTTGGAGACTAGGAGCAGAAACACCTGCACCAAGCAGCAGAGCACTGACTTGAATCTCAAGCTTCATTTTCAGCATTTCAATGGGAAAAAATGACTAATAGGTACATGCTGGTCGATGCCTCAGCTCTTTCCCTTCCAATATCTGAGGCACAGTCCAGAAAAAAACCCAAACTTGTAAATACTGGCAGTATAGTGTGGAAACAGCTTTCCATACGACTGCATTCCTCACTAATAGAAGGACTCTCTAGATACGTTGTAAGGGGATGGCAACCTTTGCCTTTATGGAAGATGCCTCTAATGAGAGCCAGCTATGTCTTGCACAACAACAAAAGTGAACATCAGTTCATGGTCTTTGCAGTTTTAGATATCCATTCAGTCCCACCAGACTGGGTATGAAGCAAGAGTAGCTAAAAACTTTTCTGTTAAACAGATGAAAATTTCAGAATTTGACCTAATTCCTCTACATTGTAACAAGCAGTAAGGAACAGTGATACTATTGGCAGTGGAGGCATTTCTTAGATTTTCCTTCAGTATGGTCACACAAGCAGTACAAAATCATAGCCAGCACTTGGGAAAGCATTTTGTTTCATTCATGAGGATAAACGTGTAGCGATTCCAAAAGCTGGATTTCTAGGACTCCTGTTTGAGCATTATTTCTCTACACAAACTTTGCTGTGATGACTGATTGTCTCTATTCAGGGACTGCACAGCAAGAATGTTATACAGCTTGCTTTCACCTTAGGTTTTTCACCAAAAGGCAAAGACCACATACCAAGAAATCCATGGGATAGGCCTTAGAGTCAGTGTGAATTGTCTCTCACATTGCAATCTTGTATCTTGATAGAAGATAGGTGAAGCAACCACAATTTTCTCTAACATTTTTAGACTCAGCATGGGTCGAAGCCTCATAGTATTTGTGAATTTCAAAGTAAGCCTTGAAAAATGGGTAACGCATTAATTTTGATGTCACATCCTACCCATTCCTTTCAGACACATAACTTTTTGTCTACCTAGTTTTTGCTCTCCACCCAAAACGTTTACTATTGCTAGGATCATAGAAATTGCTTGCCAGAAAGAGTATATTTCATCAACTTGACTGATCAGAAAATAGGATGAAATTTTGTGGGTCTGGCAAGAAAATTCACTTTGAATTATTAACAAGCAGCCTTATGAAACCTTGCACAGAAATGCATTTTGAAGCGTTTGAAATTTGCTGTTCACATTGGGATTTTTCAATAAACTGAAACTTTTTTCATGAGCAAATCTTTCTGTGTAAAACTAAATCTAATGATTTTTTTTCCATTTTCACCCTTTAACAAAATGGAATAGTCTAGCATTTTGAAAGCTACATTTCTTCATTAAAAAGTTAACTAGTTCAAATTTATCTTATTAAAACACTCTAGAGAGTCTTTGGCTTCATTCTTTATAATGGCTGCAATAGCTTTTAAGGTAAATGCATCTTATAAACCACTCAACTGTCAATGGTAGAGATCCAAGAGTGAGACAAAACTGTCTCTCTGTAAAGTTTATTGATTCAGGCTCTGCACCAGTCTAGCACTCCCTGGATTCAAGTTCAGAGGTGATTTATACTTCTCTCTTCCAGTGCATGGCCTGAATTTGCTTGCATTTGCCCAAAAAAATGGCATGTAAATCCAGTTTGGGGTGTCTTCTGCAGAATTTTCCACACTTTAGGAGAATGTACTGATGTAACACCAGTGTCTCAGAAAACGGAGTGGGCATGGAGATACAGAATCTCAATGTGTGAAATGAAATCTAGGGAAATGGGAAACATTCCATTAAGTTCACTTCACACAGCGTCTTGCATATTAATGTCACTTCAGTTGTCCAGTCCTTCCATACAAACCCTTGAGCAGTGCACCAGGATGGCTGTCATTTGCTTCCCAGCACTTCAACATAACCTATTCCCCTGCCTTATCTAGTAATCTTTAATCTAGAAAAGCCCACATCCCATGAAAGACAGCAAATGCTATGCCCATGTCAGGGGCAGCCTTTGGCTGTTGGGCAGCTTCTCGTTCACACGTGAGTAACTAAGGTTGCAGTTCAACAACAGCCTGTGTAATGCTCCAAGGCTCTGCGGCTCCCACTCACTCCATTTGCTTGCAGGAAGGACTGCCAGAAATAACATTTCAGCTAGCAAAAAGCAATTTTCAACTCAAAGATTTACAAAAGCCAAGTTCTTCAGGACTACTTGCTTTCTTTCCTGCCTCTGTGCAGATAATTGATTATCTATTCTTATTCCCCAAAAAAAGTCATAGCATATGTCACATATGCTGGTACAATGACATTCTTTTCAGCCACTTCATTTTATTTCAGCCAATATATTATTTAACCAACCTGCTCAGCTTGAATCAAAAAATCCTACAAATACACCTGAAAAACAGGATAAAACCTGTGCAAATGCAGATACTTTGTGATTTCTAATGCAAACCTCCACTCCTGGTCTAAGAAATCTCTCTATTCCTCCCAGGAGATCCCAGTAATAACTGTGATCCTTGGGCATGGGTAGCTGCAGAGAGCGCTGCACAGACAGACACATGATTTCATCTGGCTTTTCACCCCACTGGCCGGGAGAAGTGGGCAGGCTGCCAGAGGAGTGATTTCTTCTGAAAAAAAAAAAACCAAAAAGGGCTCCTTGTATCATCTCTTGTGCCATGACTTCATGCTGGACACTGTGTGTTTAGGCAGATGGCAATGGTCCTGGTATCTTTTCAAAGAAAGAAAAGAATAAAAACAGTGGCTTATGTGTCCTTTCCCTCACATCTATCTGTATGCTAAAGCCAATTTTCAGTAATTCTTGGAGTATTGGGGAAGTTCCAGATGGCTGAAAGGAAAAATTATGCTGTGGCAATATCTTAAAAAGATTAATGAGACCTGGGTCCACCGTAAGGCTCACAGCAGGACTACAGTCCATGGTAAAGTGAAACAGGAAAAGAGAGAGAACTTGATTAATACAGCATTAACAGAGAATAATGCAATTAATGCCAATCACCCTGGATTTATGGAAAATAGACTGTCAGAGAAAATTTCCAATCTTTTTCGATGAGGTTACAAATCTGATTCATAAAAGTAATAGTGATAATGTAATACACTTAGATTTGTGTAAGGCATTTGACTTATTACCACATAATATTTTGATCAGGAAACTCAAATGATATAAAATCAATATAGCAGACACAACATTAAATTAATTAAGAGCTGGCTAACTGATAGATTTCAAAATGTTATTGTAAACAGGGACTCAGTACTATATGAAAGTGTTGTTGATGGAGTCCTGTATGGATTGAATTTTGGACCTTTTAGGAACCTGGCAGGAAAAAAAAAAAGAAAATAACCAAAAATCATTGCTAATTGAATTTGCAGATGACACAAAGATTGGTGAACTGAGAAATAATGAAGAGGAAAGGTCAGAGGTACAGAGTAACTTGAATCTCCTCATAAACTAGATAGAAGCAAAGGATATATGCTCTAGTACAGCGTAAGCGTAAGCGTAATAATCTAGAATGAAAGACATACATGTTATAGATTTACACTATTTTTACAGCGCTCGTTTCCCAGTGTTAATTTTTTTTTTTTTTTTACGGTCTAAGCCACATCCTGATCCTACCTAAAGGAAATGCATGAGTTGTAGAGGCATCAGCTAATGGTAATACTCTTTGCATGACTTAATGCTATTTAAACATAATTTGATCTTTATGTAAACTTGTTTAACTTCTAACCATCTTGGGGGTGGAGGGGAAAGAAACCCCTCCCATGCACAGACTTTGTTTGTCCAGAAGTAGGTATCAACCTTCCAATTAACATTATGATGGACCTGTCAACTCTGAAACTACATAATAGGTAAAAATAATGCTATAAAATGGCAGAGTTCTTAGCCAGCTGTGGGTTTTGCTGAAAAAGAGAAAAGGATTCAGTTTAAAAAAATACCAAAAAACCTAATTATAGTTGTGCACCAGGGTAAAAATAAGGAACTAAGAACTAAAACATTCAATGATTATTCAAAATAAATATTCAGGAAACTGGTGGAAAAGGATTAAGCTGAATAAGGTTCAACTCAAAGGAAAAAATAAGTGGTCAAGACATGAATTACTAAGAAAGCTGTGCTGCTTCCTTGTCTTGTTCCATGTGTGACAAAACCAGACCATTAGCAACAGAAAATGACTTTGTGATGGTACAATTACTTTTTCATCTCTTTTCTACCAAATGCACAGGACCAGTTATGGAGGTGATCAGAACTTCCCTGTGGGCTGCATTCAGAGAGGTGCTCCCTTTCTATAGTCTCTGGCAGGGCTGTGGAGGGGCTGGAGGTACCTGACAGCCCCATCGGCTCCTGATTTACACCCCATGTTTGCAAAATCCTGCCTGGTCCTTTGAGGGACAGCCAAGATGCTTAGATCTTGAGCGGCAGCCTCGCTGAAAGCTCTTGATTTTGTTTAAACCCACTTGCAGAGAACAATTTAGAAATTATCAGGACAGACAGGGTCTTTTTCTTAATTTTCCTCCCCTTTCCCACCCTGCAAACAAAAATATTATGTGATTCACAGTATTATGTGTGGTGGAGTTTTCCACAACAAACTTAAACCCAGATTTTATAGTTCCAGTGCCACTTTAGAGTGGACCCGTGGCTTTTTGTAGTACAATAAAATATATTCCATTGCTTAGTTTCTAATTTTACCCAAGCCTCTCATCTTTATTGATGTGACTAATCCTGCCATGGTCACACAGTAAATGCACTCATTGCAGTATAATGAAAATGTTAGCAATAAAGGGGCATAGGAACTGCCTTCTTGAGTCAAACTACAGTTTTATCTGAGCAAGCTGAAGGGTTAAAACTGAATTACCATGATCCCATCCTTATTTTGTCCTTAACAAGCACAGCTAAATGCTCCAGTAAACATGGTAGGATCAGACCCTGATACAGTAGATTTATTTTTAAGGAGTTTTTTACACTGGAGCCTATTAATGCTCTACAGTAGAGGTCTTTTTAAAAATGTTGGAAAGCCTGCTACCAGAGGTAATCCAGGAACATTTTTTCCATGATCATTATCATGATGGAGAAGCCATTTTCAACTCTTACCTAGCCTGCCATTCTCTTCTGCCTGCAGAATGTGGGACAGGGTGGGGAAAGGGAAGATGAAGATCTTGGCAGGCTGAAATTTGTTGGAAACTCACAAGACACAGATGTAGATTTGGATTCTAGGAGGCATACATTAACTATGTATTTCTGCAGCAAGAGTCAGTGTGTTGGCATTTCAGCAGCTTCCAGGGTTTCTTGGTCAAGTACTTTATTAAAGAAATCAGCCAAGCCTTATAATTTCAGGCTGCTACAACATTGTATGAGTTTACATTTGGTTCATATTTTTAAAAGCTGTTCACAAGTGTTAGAAGCAGAAACCTATTAGTTTTTTAATGGGAATAAGAGATTTTTTTGAATGCAGTTAGTGAAGTTTTAATTCTGTGAGTGAAGAAAATACAGGCATTTTGTTAGGGTGTAGCTGAATGATATGCCTTCCTAATCTTAAACATTGGTGACTTCTACTGCCTCATCTGAAAGAGTATTCAATTCAGAATGGGACAAAGTGCTTAGCAGCCTGATGCACCGAAACATAAATGTTCAAACAGATCTGCTGGTTTTGTTTGCCAGATTTTCTTTGGCAAGTTTGAAAAAGTATTTCGTTTTGAGATCATCTATTCCTGTTTTGATTAATAGATACTTCCACACATAACTCCTCTCCTTCATCTCAAAATGAGTATATTCCCTGTAAATATGCAATTGAAATTGTTTATGAAATTTCCAGCAGTGTCATTACAGATGTTTTATTTGCCTGAGGGTATAGTTTAAACTTGCTTTGCTGCTGAAGAAAATGTTTGTTTAACTACACCCTTACATGCTACAGAATAATATTTTAAAGAGCCTAGAAAACTATGTATTATAAAGCCAGATTCCAGAGACTCTTAGACTCAAACTCAAGTTAATAGCAAGGACCTTATATTTCTCTTCTCCATATAAAAAGAAAACAGCCCTCAATCCTAAAAGAACATAAATGTTGATTATGCATGGTGGAAATGGAGCCTCACAGCATCTGAAGGGACAAAACCTAACCACACACCCTCTATTGAAAGCTCAGATGGTCTACTGGGAGCTCAGCCTTTGCCTGTGTAGCACTTGCAAGCCTCTGGAGCCTAAACTGTGTCCAGAAGGCCCTAAATCCCTGTGGCATGTTTCTGAAGAGAACATCCTCTGTCTTGCAAATCTCCTGAGACCAAGAACTCAAAATGCAGTTGCACATCCCAGGGCAAAGTACCTATTGTTCAGAATCCTCTTGAGTGACAGAAACAGGAGCCTTCCATCCTTGCATGTTAGCCCTTTAGCAGACTTGTATGCATGTGTACAAAAGCTTGGCTCCTTTTACTTACTTAAAGGACAAATTATAAGTTGTTACTGAAGGTTATTAATCTGTCAAGGGTAGGATCCCACCCACCCAGTGTGCAGCACCTCCCACAAATGTGATCTGTCTCTGGATATTTCCATGAGCCGCTGCCTCCCTCAGTAACTGGAGAGGGATCCAAAGCATCTCTGTTTGGTCTGCTTCAATAGACACCAGAAAGTTAAGCACCTAAGTCAGGTAGGCTGAATCCACCGTTAATACCTGGAAACTGTGCCCTTCATTTTATCTCGTTCTTCCCTCTGGGTCTGTTTGTATTCATTTTCCCTTCTACCCTGCTGAGCTCCTGGAGCAAATATCTCATCTTCAGCCTGAGCTGCTAAAAATGGTCCATTATCCTTCTTTATAACCTTCTGGTTCCTCTGCCAGGTGACATCTTTTGCACGCTGATCTGGAAAAACAGACCCTAGGTAGGTGACTTTGTTGCTTAAATAATCTGCTGCCCATTGTACCAAGTCTGAGTAAGAGGAGCTAGCTCATTGCTCAAAGCAATTACACTTCAGTGGTCCAGAAATCACATCCATTCCTCTGCTGTCTGTGCCTCCATGATAGGAAGAGTCAGGTCAACATGCAACCAAATGACAGCAGAAAGGATAAAAAGAATGACCTAATCAAAACAGCTTTGGAAGCTTTCTAACGACACAGATGTAACACTCACAGGTTATCCCCCACTCTCCATGGCCTCCTTCTAAAAATAATAAAAAGCCTCACAAGCACAACTCACTTAAGATTTAATTAGACATTGAAAGTTTAGGTCCCGGGGCTCCATTCTTCTCTCTTTTTCTCTCCACACTCTGTAGTTATTTTATTGACATAGTAAAGGCTAATGGCGCTCTCATCTTTGAGATGTCTGAATGCTGGTACAGCTGCACTCAAGCCCCATCCTTCCTGCCAACATACCTGTGGCAGAAGAAAGGCTTGGTAAAGGACCTTCACAACAGTCCCTCACAACTTCTTCACAGCTTCTGCAGGCTCACATGAATGCAACTGGTAAGGTGCAGGGGAATAGAAAACCCCCCAGCTATTTACTGGAAAGACTTATCTGCCAGCTTCCATGGTTGTGTGTGCACCACCTGCCACACACATAAACTCGACACCTCTAGAAATACAATTCTTTCAGGGTAAAGAGGGCTATATGTGGATCAAGGTAGGTGGCAAGATAAATTTAACAAACTAGAAAAGCTAAGAACACAGTAGACATATAGAAGAACCATGCATAAAGCTGGTAAAAGAGTGTCATAAATGTATGAGCAGAATATTCTAGGATACTGCTTTGATAGGGAAGTCACAGTACACAGAGGGTGACTAGACTGCTGTTACAGAAATTAATTTCATTGACTTGTTTCCAAACACAGCCTGCTATTTTTAATCACATTTTTAAACACAATGCCTATGCAGAAGCTTTCTAACTTTAAGCGTGTCAAAGTTATTTTTATAGTTTAGTTAGAAACTTCTAATAGTAGAGCATTTCTAATAAAAAACCACTGGCTAAGGTTTAATAACTGTTATAATATGTTGGTGTGACGTGAGTAAATTATACGCTGTGATGACTTAAAAATGAAAAATAAGATAGAGGAGAAACAGGAGCCCAATCAACCCAAGTGTGACACAGGTATACAGGTCTCAGCTTGAAATTCTCCAGGACTGTTTGTGTAAACAGTGGAATGTTCCAAAGTTTCATTCCTCATGTCTTTCTGCAACATTAGCTGTTTTTCTACGAAATGCTAATCTGTGCCAGTGAAGAAAAAGTTTGGCCTTAGCTACTTAGATCATACAAAAATCCCTTGCTTTTGTTCAACACAGCCAACCTTTCAGAAATATAAATAACACAGTTTTTCCTGCAATCAGGAATAGGAATGCCTCTGACAGCTAGTGGATCAAAGCTGGGATTGTGCTGTTTGTTAGAATTAGTATTGGTCAGAGAAACTAGAAGTTTGATGAACCGAATCAAGTACCACTTGCAAGGTCTCTCTTCAAGATAAATACTTTTTTTTTTAAGATGTTGCTGTAATAAAATACAGATTTTCCTTTTACGGAGCAGTAACTAAACAGTTTATGACTTATACAGATTCCATCAGCATTTCTAATGACAGCAGATATATCTCTGGAACAACACAGGCTTCCCAAGAGGTTTAAATCATGAGACAAATAACCTTTCCTGATGAAAAACAAGTAAATAAATGTCTTTTTAAAAACAGTCTTTTTCCCATCAGAATGAATTTGAGCCAACATTTGAAAATGTTGAATACTAGGTGAACTTCCAAGCCCATGTTGTTCACATGAGCATAAATAGATATAATGATGCTTGCAAAACATAGGCTCAGAATGAACAAGACAAAGACTGTGTGAATGTTTCTCGTATTTTTTGTATCAACACTGACACAAGAAAAGAATCAGCATTGTATTAAAAAAAAACCCCAAAACCCAGAAACTGAAGCTTCACAGATTATTAGAAGGATAAATAATGCTCTGCTTCTAACAAGCTGCTATCATTTCCTGCCTCAAACCATGAATCTGAATTATTTGACTGAAGACATGGAATTATCCCTGTGGTGCTGTGGTGAAAAACAAAACCCTCTCAGTTCTGTTTTAATTGCTTGTTAAATATCAGTCCTTTAGACAACATTGTCTGAAAACAAAGCTCCTACAAGTGATTATCCTATGAAGTCTCTAAGATGTTCTAAATCAGGTTTTCTAGTACTTGGACTACTACAACTGAAGAACATTTAGCTAAGTTAGAGTGGATGGTTATGTGACTTTTCAGCCCCAGAAGAAAGAAAGAAAACTACATCTGTAAATTATGGTTTGCTCTGTGAAGCAACACACAGTAAGAATAAGAAGATTTTATGCACTTAACCGAATTTCTACTTTGATTGTATCACCAGTACATCAAAATGCTTAAGGCACAAAGTGAAATCAGTATTTCTTTTTAAAAATCTGAAGTCTCTTTTCCTGAATACATTAAGTACTGGGTTCTATTTTATTTTTTATTTTCCTCCAGATTTTGCAGGAAAGGATTACAAAGTAAGAGTCCATCTCAGACATGGAAATAAACTGAAAAGGCAAAAATTGATATTAGTTAAACAACATGTAGCACTGCCTCATTAAGCACTCCCAGTTCATGTGTTCATGAACAAGACTTCTACATATTCAAAAGTGATCTCAAAAAGGGTGGAGAGCAAGGCGACAGAATTTACTGCATGCTGCTCCTCTCTAACATATGCTACAGATGGTGGTATACCCCAGTATGTTGTCAGGTTTGTCTTCTCATATTTTCCAGGGCGCTTTCTTTTTGCAACCACATCCTGAGAAATCTAGCTGTAGAGCTGAAGGCCAAGTAAAATCTCCCTCCAACTTATTACTCTTAGGATCTGCTGAGGCTGGAGCAGTGAGAGACATAAGGATGACCTGCCAAATCGGAAGGAGCTCTACAGGTGATGGAGTGGGAAAGGAAAGTGGAGGCAAGCCAAAGGAGGACAAGCTGCACGGATATCACACACACATATTCATGGCCATGACACATCACACACTTGGCAAAAAGGAGCTGGTGGAACCAACACTGAAACTAAAGCAGTAATGCACAGAAAAGGCAGACAAGGGGCTGTGCTGTGATACTCTTTCTCATCCTATGTGCTGAGAGCATCTAAGCTGCATCTGCAGTCTGTGTTCATCTTCCCTACTTTGAGCACACTTCAGCTCTGATGAGGGTGAAATGAATTTCATATCTTTACATCAAGATTTTTTGCTTTTGCCCAGAATGAAAAGCTTGGTTTAAGCATAAAGCTGTAAGCTGGAGTTCTTCCACATCCCCTACTGCAGCCTGGTCTCAGTTCCAAACCTGTCTCTAGCTATGTCTCTAATCACACATACCATTTTAGAAACACTGTATTTCATGGGGAAACTAGTGTAGGCAGGTAGGCGACCAAGCTTTTCAGCAGACCAGGCAATGCTCTCTGCTGCAGAGTATTTATATACCCTTTCAACAACACAGGTATATTACATATATATTTCATCTTAAATCAAGATTGAAACTGTAGAGATCAAAGCTTTATGTTTAGTATTTGCAAAGATCTCAGTAATGCTGGATTTGGTTTGAATGTCTTTTATGTGCTAATAGAAACTTAACGATACTTATATGTGACTAATGTTAAACTGAGGGAGTGCCCCTGAGACCGTCCCAGCCTACAGTACTAAAGCTGTACAGAGAGTGTTTCAATAGTCAGATCCTTTGCTATAATTGACTGAGGATGAATATGTGTTCTGAAGATTTTTCTGTCCCTTTGGGGGTTTTCAGTAAATCTTTCATTCAGGTTAGGTGGAATAGTAGATTCTTCTGTGAGCCAGCATGGTGCACAGTTTGAATTTTTCCCAGATCTACTCTGAGAACAATACTAACTAGACTACAGAATTAAACCTCGATCCAACCATTTAATTACACAAATGTCCCTAGGGATACAAGATTTTACATATATGTATATATAAAAACCACCTCCCAGATTCATGCATGGTAGCTTCCTCTCAGTATGATGGATCAGAGGTGGCAGCATCCATCCACCTGTAGGTAGATTCATATTAATGCAACTGATTTCCACTTAGAGAACTGTATTTCTTATGCCCCTTTTGGCGCCTACTTTTTGATAGTGAAAAATCTTTCCCAGATGCAGTATCTTGGGCTGATTACACTGAAAAAAAAAAAAAAAAAAAAAAAAGAAACCAAACAAAAAAACCTGTTTGCTAACATTTTCATGAGAAATAATTGTGTTTGAACACCAGCAGCTGCTGCAACTTCTTATACATGTAAATGAGTACACATTCTTCTCAGGCTTATCTTTAGATATTTTTCAGGTAAGCTTTATGCCACTATGCAGTTCCCAACCAGAAGACAACACTGTACCAGGCACATTTCAAACAAAGATGAGTAGCTGGGATTTGAAACTTCCCCAGCAAATGTTTAATGCACTGGGGGAGATGTTTGCTACATATTGGTGTACCATTTACAATATGCTGAGCTCACAGGACAGCAGGAACAAGATAGCATATTATCTGGAGGATATTGCCTGCAGTTGCAAAAAGGAGAGGTAACAGCAGAAGCTCTGATTTTGGATGCCACATACAAGACTATCAAAAGAATCTGGTTTTCAAGTATCATCCTGTTCTGCAATTTCTGACTTTTAACTTATTCATATTATAGGCTGGGTTCATTGCACTACAATAGCTGGGCTATTCCTGTGTATAAGAGGTTTGCCTATCTTGAGATGACAGAAGCCAAATAAAGAGTACACTTCATTAATAGATTACCTGATTGAAGATCCATAGAAGTAAATGTGTTTTCATTGACCTCATTGGACAATGGATCAGACCCATAAGCATGATTAATCCCAGAATGAAAGTTAATCAGTTAATCATATTTAAGACTTTTTCAGAATTGTTATTTCTTTCCCCACTGCCTTAAAGGTCAGATCCTTTCCATTTATGATTTGTTCACACTGAGCCAGTGTAATTGTTAGTTATCCCTTGAGAAGATGTCTAGCAAGTATAGATTTTCCATATAAAGTTAAGAGGACACCAGCCTTCCTCAGTTGCCCTTGGTGGTCTGTGCAGGATCCTGTCTCTGATATGTCTGTGGTCCTGTAGTTGTGAAGTTGTCCTAGTGAAACTGGTGCTGCACTCACCCTTATCTGAAATGGCATGCTTTGTGATTTGAAACTAATCCTGGTTGTTTATTTTCTGTATTTCCACATGTAAATACTGGAGATGTTTCAGATTACATCCAAACAGCATGGTCCCAAATATCGCACAAATCAACTTTCTCACACACTGCAGAGATTTCAGGATATCCTGTTCCCAAGAGCTA
This sequence comes from Eurystomus gularis, assembly GCA_013400335.1. Taxonomy (NCBI): domain Eukaryota; kingdom Metazoa; phylum Chordata; class Aves; order Coraciiformes; family Coraciidae; genus Eurystomus; species Eurystomus gularis. The sequence goes on from VZZY01022595.1 coordinate 60,891, forward strand.
CAACTCACCAACTCTCCTTCCATCAGCAAAGAGACATCCTTCCTCCAAGCAACCCTGTTCTTCCTTCATAAAGGGAAGCAGATCAGCAACTCCTTCATCCTCACTTCCTGCATTCTCCACGGCTATTACACCTCAGTAAGTTCATTCCTCTCTCTGCATTTGACTGCACAAACATATTTTATGCAGGACTTTGAAAACACAACAGTTAATTAGAATTAACACCTTCGTATGGATCAGATGAAAAATTCTTTCCTGAACCATAACTATTTAAAAGGCACAAGTAATCACTGCAAACAATCCTTGAAATTCAGTGCTATAGCAGGTTATAGCAGTGCTATAAGCAGGTTATTATAAACAAACAGGACTGCAAAATATATCTAAAAGGCAAACTTTCACTCAAATCACTAGCATCTTAAAGCAAAAATAAAGTAGAAACTCAAGGCATTTAATAGGAACTCTCTGATTTTGTACAATAAGATGTGATGCAGCCTATAGCCGTAATTGGGCAAGGTTTGTCTTCTCTATGTGCATATGCATGTTTTGTGGGAGAGTATTCCTGTATAATAACTGTGGGTTACCAGAAAACCCTGTATGCAGCTATAGAACTCCCCCATACAATATCACATCTATCCCATCTCTGTCATTCCCCCTTTAAAATTTAAGTCCGAGTTTGACAAAGTTTGGTACTTTCTTTTGTACATGGCTAGAAAACTCCAGGTAATGCACAGGTTTACCTGGAGAAGTAGTTACTTATAATAGTCTCATTTTTCAAAAATGGGAGAACACTTCTCAAGTCTACAAAGGACTGGAATCATAAGGTAAATCCTGACAATTCTTTTCAGAAGGGCATCTGGTACAAGCTCCAACTTCTTCAGCTTAGCTATGTTATTAAGGCCTATAGATTTAAAGAGCCACTCAAGAGCAAATAGAGTAGTAGTACACTGAGATTCAAAAAGCTGAAGTGGTTTCCTATTGAAATATTGACTGGATGAATCTAGGATAAATTAACATTAACCAACTTCATTTCATTCATTTCCCAGGAAATAAACTTATGTTAAATTTTCAACCCTAAGCATCTGCTTTGTTCACTTTGTTCACTAACACACAGAAAATGCTGTAGAACCAGTGGATCACCACAGTAGTAGCCACAGTAGTATCGGTGCTGAACAGAAATCTTACTCAAAGTAAAAAGACCTAGTAGCACTTCTAAAAGTACTGGTTCCTTTTCAGAGAAAGTCATTGTAGCAGTATGAACTCCAAAATTCAGCCAGAAACAAGACACTGCTTTTGTTCCTATCCTGCTCTTTCTTTTAGCTGCAGTTTCTTTCGTAGGAGCATTTTGCTCTGGTGCTGTTACTAGTTTCTTACCCTATTTTCACCATGGTTTCAATAGAATTAAAAAGCCTGGTGAAGTGCTGGGGCCCAAGT
>VZZY01022597.1:1601-54802 GCA_013400335.1 Eurystomus gularis
CGTCGCCAGAAAAAGTGAAGAAGTGGTGCCGAAGAAACTGCACCGAAAGCTGCACTGCCAGAAAAGACAAAGCCGACGCCACCGTCGGAGGGAGAGAGAGAAACTCCAAGCTGCAAGAGAAAGAGAGAGAGAGAAACTCCAGTCGCACCGAAAAGCTACAAGCTACTGACATCACTGGAAACGGTCCAGGTCTGCCGGTTGGGCATCGTCACCGTTCCATGGAGACCATCACCAAACGCCGAAAGGACACATGCACGCATACACACGCACCATCCACACATACAGGTCGTATTTTGACATAATTAAGTCCTTATTTGCCCTTATCTCTCGGTGGGTGAGAGAGGGAGCGACTGGGTAGGCGTGGTCTTCTTTAATATTGTAATATTTCCGTAGAGTAAATAAGGTTTTATTTGAATATATTTAGTAATAAACTTGTTAGATACTCATTTCGGTCTCCGCGTTTGCTTGTGAGCTTGGTGGGGAGATATCCCAATTTACCCTCAACCCCTTCCCTTTAGGAGGCGGGTCGGACCTCTGCGCGCCCGACCGCGACAAGGTGTTAAACTTTTCTCATTTGTGGGCTTGTTAAAAATTTTCCCTACCATTTTAGTGTAACATGTAGGTTTGTATATGACATGACTTATTTGAGGCTACTAGCAACAGACTGGGGGGCCGTTTGTGCTAAGACAGAAGTTTAGTTATTGTTTGCAGAGTCCTTATAAAAGGGCCAAAAACTCCAGTGATCCGCAGACCACAATTTTCAAACGACAGATACTGGGCTATAGGCAGGGCCAGAACAAAAAGTCAGGTATATTTTAAATAGGACTTTTGTGCCATCATCGTTAAGGCAGCCAGTTACCTCTACATCTAATTTGCAATGAAGTTCTCTCAGCTACAATGCTGTAGCCAGGAAGGTAAAGGTTGGCCACATGCACCAGAAGTTCTGGGAAATTACTTGCTCCAGCAATCCCAACTATTTAAAGTCTGCATTTGATTATTTGCCACTCCTTTCACAGCTCTCCAAGCCAAGAAGTTAAACACAAGTTCAGGGCTGAGCTTGGCCATGTGCTTTGTGCTGCCCTGCCAAGGTGAACTCACAGAAGAATTTTCCTGTGTTTGCCCCCATGCTGGTGAGGCAAAGCCAGCACGCCGATACTATCCCATATGGAGGAGTAGCGTGTGGCAGGAAAGGAGAGTGAGAAGTTAAAAGCTGCTGCTCTGAAGCACGGGAAGACCTCTCCCAGGACTCTGTTGTCTGCTCTCTCCTGGTTCTGCCGAAGTCATCACATTCTTGAAGGCTCTATAGTGCTTTGCTGATATGGAAAATCTATCCTCAGGTTTTTGAACTGCCAAACTGATTTAAAATAAATGTGGTTTCCTTATCATCCTTCCTCCATTGTCTGCCTCAGAAATATCATGCAGTAGCATTTGAATTTCTTTTTTTAGTATTAAAGAATAACGTACTTTAAATTCTTCCTCTGATGAAGAAATACTACAAAAAAACAACTAGATAAAATGGAGCAAGTATTATGCAGGCATCTGCAAGCATATAGATGTTAGCATTTTCCTAAATTCAGCATTGTAGATCCAGGGAAATCTGAATTTAGTTTTTACTGAAAGCAAATCTGCTGATGTTAAAATGAATACCCTACACACAATCTTTATTCTGGCTTATATTACCATCACGAGTGAGGAGAATGGAGAATGCAAATGCCAGTCTCAAGATTTTTAAAGTATAATTTAAGACTGTGAGCAATGCCTTAATCACATTTATACGTGGATCGTAATCCATAACATTACTATGGGGTGAGTGCATCACGGCTCAAAACTGCAGTCAAAGAGTTATTACAGGATTCTGTCAAACTAGAGGCCATAGTAAGGAGGGGTCCATGAGGCTCTTTTCCAGACTTGGTGTTATACAGTACCAGCACTAATATTTAGGATGATGGACAATAATTTTCTTCTTGAATCCACAGATGGCACCAAAGAGGAAAGGAACTCCAAATACTTCTAAAAGGAGTGCAATTTGAAGTGAACTTGGTAACCTGGAGAAATAGCACCCAAACACTACAGGTCAGGGAGATGTTGTACGAAGGTTGGACTTGATGATCCTAGAGGTCTTTTCCAACCTAAATGATTCTATGATATTCAGTAAAGCTGACTACGAAGTGCTGCATGTAAGAAGAATGACAGAAGTAAAACATGAGGAAAAGCTGATTAGGCTGCAGGCAGTGTGGGAAGGATGAGTGTTTGTTGTGGGCTAAAAACTAAATGTGAGTTGAATAACGCAACACATGCAAAAATTGGAAAGTTATTTGGTATTCTCAGTGTTACTGATTTCTCAGCTGGGATATTGACTTCTGCTGCTAAGAGAAAAGCCAGACAAACTGACAAAGAATAAGAAGATTTTTAAAAGACAAAGAATAAAATATTTTGTAAAAAATATGATAAATTATCTTTTTTAAAACTGTTTTAAACCATTAAGAAAAAAGTGTGACCTATTTGGAAACATGAAGGAATCTGTTTTATGAAACATTAAAAAAGGAAGGGAAAAGATGACTAGGTGCATTTTTCACAATATTCAAATATATAAAAGACTCCTATGAAGAGGTTAGGCTCAGCTGTACTGTATGCTCATGCAGAGTAAGACAAGAGGTAGGGCTTAACCAACCCTAGGAAAACTAAAGATTGGCTAGCCAAAAAAGCTTTTTGGCTATCTCATGGATTAGCCAGAAACATGGAGAGATCTGTCTTTGAGAAGGCATTAAAAGAAATTGGAGATACATCCAGGAGTGACCTGAAAAATATCCTTGAACCTACCTCAGAGAAGGAGAATGGAGTGGATGATATCTCGATATCCCAGATTTCTATAACTGCTCACAAAACATCTCCCAAAGGTGATATCTAGATGTTGCTTTGCTATGTAACTCTTCACATGATAAGAGAGTCATTTTACACATAGCTGTTGTTATGGTTTGAGGTTTGGGACCAGGACAGGCAGGGGTTGGACACCCTGAGGGTCCCAGGGGGGAAGCAGTTATTCCCTCCCCCTTCCTGTCCACACCGGATACTGGAGGCAGGAAGTGGTCTCCAGCGTGGGAGGAAGAGACGTTTTTGGAGCTGACCCATCCGTGCGGCCAGGAGCCATTTTCTCACTACTCCTCATCCTCCAGTGAATCCGAAGCCATCCAACCTTTGGTTTTGTATTATATTGCATTTATTGTGTTTTCCCCCATCTTTGTACCTATATCCACCTTCCCTTCTTGTTTTCTGTTCCCTTTTAAACAATATATATATATATCTTTCTAAACTTCCAATACAGTGCAAAGTCTCTCTCTCTTTTTTTACTCCTGATCTCCCTTTTTGCCCACCTGTCTGGGGGGGAACTAAGGGATAGGGAGGGGGGAGAGCATACATTCTGTTTCTGTGGGGACCTGCCCTGAACCCCTAAACGGACCCAGAACAGCTGTGTGGAAAGCATGTCTGGAAAAAGAAATGAAGGGTGCCAAGACTGGAATTCTCATCTCATGTGTCATTTAGATTTCTTTCAGATCAGTGGAGGAAAAGGTAAACAACTCCAGAAAGATTTCAGACTAAGGGTCTCTAAGTCTGAGAGTACTTCAGAGGAATCACAGGATCTGTATATCTATATCACATTTGTAGATTGATACCATATCATCAAACTCTCAGCAGGTTTGCTCTCCCTCTGGTACCTATAAATCTTGCTTTTTGTTATGTGAGGATTGGGCCCAGAGTTTAATTTGTCCTCTTGACAGTTTATCTGGCTAAATCAAAGGCTGAATGTAGGCCCTGGCTTTTTTCCCTAGTGTGTCCTAGCACTCACCTGTAGCAATGTTTTGGCAAAGATTTGCATTCAAAGGACATGGTCTTTAGGGAAGTTTGTGTTTGTACATGGCTACAAGCTCTTGCTATGATTACTGAACTGATTAATCCTAAATACAGTTCCATAAAGCTATGTGGTCCAACTATATCTCAAGGAAACTGGTCACTGTTTGCATGTAAGATGTCAAAACCAACAGTTTTCTTCCAGAGATCAGTATCGATGCAGCTGATCAGAAAGCACTGGTGGTTCATGTGTATGGTAGTCAATACTACAGGTAATTTCTCTCTACTATAAAAGTTCAAATGACTTGAGCATAACCAAATTTAAAAGTACTTTCTGAGCAATTTGATGATAAAAGAAAATCCATTATGGAAGAAGTTTGCCCATGCACTAGTGTGCATCACCAGCTGTTTCCTTTCATTTGTATGCAAAGGGCATGCAGCTCTGCTGTTTAGATTACTCAGGGTATTGGCTAAATGGATGGAGTGGGACTTGTTATTTGCATATTGATTTGTTTTGTATGGAAATTATTTTGATGAGTTTTTACCTTACTAGATTGTGCATTGTTATAGTGTGTGTATGAATACAGCAATGTCAGACTGGGAAGCAGTTTTGAAAAACGTAAACAAATTCTATTTAATTAATAAGCATTATGTATTTAATTAATAAACTGTCATGAATTTAGAGATTGGAAATAGGAAAAACACAGGATGTAAGAACTTGTAGGTATCAAGTGTAAATAGGTATACTATGTGTGGAGTCATTGACTACTTCCAGCTCAGCACAGAGATGCTAGCTGAGGGCTTTTGGGCATACTAGCAAAGGGCTTTGTAGGCTGAGTGCTTAATTGTCATGCAGCATGCTTTCGTATTCTTGTTCATGACAATTTTAAAATTTTCTTAAAGAAGTAAACATGGCATAGGGTCTTACACAAGTGACTCCAGAAGTCTCTGAAGGGCAGATTATTGGTTGTAGAAGCAGGGAAGCAGATATGATTAACAAGCTGCACTCATGATTTCTTACATGTGAATAAACAACTATTCAGAAGCAGCTTAATCTTGCAAGTAATTTTCTAATGTGTGTATATCTATACCTATATCACACTTTTGGCATTCCAGCGATAAATGCATTAGTGACAGGCGTATGCCCTGCTTGTCTACATGTTTCTTTCCACATAAAACCAATGGGTGCTTACTTCACTGAACATTGACTCAAACATCACTGAGGATTTAAAGACCACATCCACAGCTATTTGTGTCCTTAGACACAATTGTCAAGGGGACCATCTAATGGTGTTGTGTCCAAGGCACAACCATTTTGGCTAATTAGCTATTAACCTGGCAGAAAGGTCTTCTCAATGAAGTTTCAGTACAGCTTGTCTTGCTTTCAAGAAGCATGTCTGATACAATTTCACCAGCAGTGCCCGTTTTCTTGTTTACAGTGCATTATAAGAGCCTAATTTGTTACCTTACAATGCTTCTGTCAGATATCAAAGAGTACTGACTAATTTCATTTAACTGTTTTACAGAGGTTAATCTCAGGAAAACATCAGAGGATGGAAAACTCCATCAAACACTATAGAAAAAGAATATTTATTTATATTAAATAGATGGTTCTATGCTCTAGACTTCATAATTATTTTGTCATTAATGTGAAGCCTCAACTTTTTTTTGCTAGAACCTCTACATTTCTATTGTTCTATTTTTTAACATGTTAACTAATTGTGGCACTGCCAGAGAGCTCAGAGATAATTTTTTTCTATCACTTGAAGAGTAACTCTGAAGACCAGCAAAGTGCAAAGCTCAGAAATCTGCCAGAGGATCCAAGCAGAGGGAGTGCATTGCTTCTGCACTTTTAGTAATTAGTATTGAAATAGTGGGATTTGGAAAGGATCTGAAAATGGCCTTTTGGATTCCAATTCTTATAAAGAAAAAAATGAGGGATGTGTTATTAATAAATCATTATGGTAAGCATTGTACTCCATAGCAACATACACTTTTAGCCTTGAGGACTACTTGGGAGACCACAGCAGTTACCCAAAGCTTAGACACTAAGCAATTACTGTACTGTGAAGATTTCCTTTTCTCTAAGACAAGTGGTATGTTCCTTCTCCTAATGAACCAGCTGCTTCTCTGTTACAGCCCACAGTCCTCATGAATTCAACAGAAATGAAATTTAATGAGTTTGGCTCAATTTTTTTTTATTTTTGTATTTATTTTATTTTATTCAGTTGCTTCTATATTCTTATACAGAGCTATGTTTCTCACTCTTGCAACCAGCGAACTGGGTGGGAAACAAAGATGAGAACATGACTATAGACAGCTGACAGAATTCTAGCTTGTTTTGAATAAGATGAAAAGGAATGAATGGTTGATAGTCTCTTCTAGTTGTATGTAGTACCATTGATGCTATTAACAAAGTCTACAGAAAGGACAATGAAATAAGGAAAGGGAATGAGTTAGAGATGAGTCTAACTCCACCTTCTCTGCTGTCAGATATTGTTCATTTTTCTGGCAATGTTCATCAGATGAAGGGCAATAAAGCTTGATATTGCATTTTACCAACTGTCCTGGTCAAGATCCCAGGGCCCGTGCTTGTAGACTATCAAAAGTCCATCTCAGAACCTCACAGTCGACCCCTCCAGACATTTTTGGGAACATGCTTACATCTCCAGTGAGGCATTCCGGTTCTCATTGCTGGTGACGGCAGGAATGAGAGGAGCAAGGGAACAGGATGAGCAGCAGGTTTCTCTTCCCAGTGTTTGCATTCTTTACACAGGAATGCACGTGTAAAGGCTGTTTTCCAAAGTGCTCAGGAATGGCATACAGATGTTTGGTGCCTACTCTACCAGTCTTTGAAGTCAATGGGAGCTTTGTTCAGTGGTTTCAAAGGGCTGTAATTTTAAATTACAGCTTTAAATTATTCCAGGAATGGAATTTAGCCACATCTTTAAAAGTGCAGCTATTTTTGCCAGTCTTTCATCAGATCAGCTCTGGAGATAGGATCTAGTTATTGATGGTTGTCACTTGCTTTTGAAACAGTGGTTGGGAATATATAATATTACCCCAGAATAAGGAAGAGGAATTTACAGTGGCCCAAAGAACAGAAATGGCTAATGTAAAGAACTAATTTTTGCTCTCTTTACTTCATAAGAGTATTTCAGAATGTATTTTTGGTTTCAGATTAAAGTAGACTGTACTGGAAAGACACTTGAGATGGTAGCCTGCAGCTATTAGAAAAAGACTGAAATTTAATTATTGTCTTCAGCTCTGCCAATTCAAGGACAAACCGGCATGATCAAAAACTACTGAAACAAAAAATTGTCAAAAGCTCTTAATGAATCAATGAATGAACCATTCAACTCTTCAATTCAGTGTTTCTAAATAACTGAATAATAATGGTGATCAATAATACAGACAATTCAGTGTATAGTACAATCTTGCTTTTGAAGCTCAGGCTTGAATGTGCAAAACAAATTAGAACTAATGACTACTGTGAAGTTCTGTACATGACCTAGGAAACCCAGTATGATTTATCACTTCTTAACTGCAAGCAATCTCAACATAAGCTTAATCATTTAGAAAACAATTGAACCAGGCTTACCCCAGATTTCACCTGACACAGCCACACTAGTACACTGTAGCCTGCACTGGAGGCAAATTACTATGGGTTTCCTTAAGACCACCTTCCTCTTTTAATATAAAAATCAAAACAAGCTAACCATGAAAGTTTTTATAAACTAACATCAGCTGAAGGGTATGTGAGTTTTCCCCTGTTTCCTCAAGACATTTTTGTTTTCTGGCTCTTACAAGGTAGTTTAATTGATCATTGTATCTGATTCATAAGAGGCTGTTCTTACCAGTACAAATATTTAGCAACATGCTTGAATCTCTCTTCTAGGTCATATAACATACAGGAGCTTGAAGGCATTATGATACTTGAGTAACAGAAATAATCCTCAGTCTTCTGCTTTCAAAAAGAAACATCTAAGGCAGTTGCTAAGCTGCATACTCCACGTTTAAGGGCTCAAAACGTCAGTAAATAGGGCACTAGAGCATTTAACTTTTTTCTGATTTGAGCACTATGCAGTTTTTATTTCATGTGCACTGTAAGTGTAAAGTAGTGTCACAACAAAATAAAAGATTGTACTTTACATGGAAATATGTAACCACTCGTCAGCAAATGTAGATTAATTTATGGGATGGCACGTGGTGGGAAGATCATAAGATGCAATGTGAAGGTAAGCAATATCATGAGCTACAGCACACTCATGGCTCAGATCACAGAGGATCGGTGAAAAACTCTGTGAGAGTCACCATGGCACTAAGTGCACAGTGCAGACATCTCCTCCTTCTTTTTCTTTTTCCCCACTCGTATCTGCAATGAACTCTTGTGCAATTTGGGGTACTTTTTTCAGTGTTGAATCTGTAGGGTCTGCTTTCTTTGAAACCTTTAAGAGAAAAAGTGTAGTTAGCACATTCTACTTTGTACTCCATTGTGGTAATGATAATGAACTAGCATCTCAATGCACTTCAGTCACTAAAAGTCAGAAGCTGCAAAGATCTAATTTTGCTTTTCTTGCTAGAAATTGCTACGAATATTTTTATTTTTTTTTAAACGATAATACTTGTTTTATTGCCAACTAAAATGTCTCTACTGAGCTGCATGTATGGATGCATGTGCATATTTTAACTTATTAATACCAGAACAGCAGGTCACTGAGTTCATACAGTCTGATCAGAGTCCCAGATCAAGACTCTACTTGCCTCCCCTCAGGAGTTATACATGGAGTGGCAAGAAGTAGCAGAAAGTGCAAGGCCATTAATCATAGGGAGCAGGCAGACTGGCCGATAGACAGTGTCTTCATCTCACACCTGTACCCTGCAGTCAAGCAAAATTGTTTGGCTGAATTAAGTAGTGATATTAATACATCTGTCTTCTCCATTTTGGCATGGTTTCAGTAGGCTCCATTTCAGCATGTAGATTTCTGGTGGGAGTAACTATGGAAAAACAAAAATAAAGAACTATTGAAATTAAAGCCAAAGCAAGAGCCAAAAGTACTTTAAGTTTCTCCTTCTTGCAAGGCTGAATTTCATTATCCTGACAGAAGGCCACCAAGCATAGTCTCCCATGGCTTTTTTGCCTTTTACTCCACATTTTTCCACTCTGATATGACTGGGAACATAGAGATAATCTTCAGAAAAACTAGAGTCTTTAAAATCAGTTGCATATACACTCAGGCTCTTGGCTAGTGAGAAGAAACCTATTAGTTTCTCACTATGAGCTCACATGCTGCCAGAATAGTAGAATAAACCTCTTCCAACCCAGAAAATGAAGCTTCTTAGTGTGTATGATAGAGACAATGTCAACTTGCTTGAAATAACCTGATAAATCTCAGCAAAGGGCCAGACTCTTACATTGTCACTACAGATTATAGCTTTAGGAAGGAGCAGTTCCACAGAGGACTTCAGGTATGAAGTTACAGGAACTACTAGGCACTTGAAGGATGCTCAAACTTGATCTGAGAGAACAACAGTGTTTATCCTTTATAATCTGTCTAGTAAAACGAAAATTATTTTACCATGCTGTGTGATTTATCCCAAATAGTCTGTTTTACTTCTCTATTCATCTTCTCAAATTGTTTGTTAAACAGCATTCACATGCATGTTTGAGCTAGTTTGCATATTCTCAGTCACAAAAGGTCTTGTTTAGGAAATGGAAGGTTTTGTTTAAATTTTGGAGTTTGATACTTGGAGTATGTGACTGAGCACCTTCGTTTGTGTCAAGGTTTAGAGGCTGAGCTAGCCACTAAACAAATAACAGACACTCTCTATTGACCTCTCTCCCTTTCCAAAGGGGAAGAGAAAGTAAATAAGGGAGAGAGACTTATGGATCAGAAAACTAAAACAGCTTTAATGAAAATAATAATAATAAAAGGGAATATATACAAATATAAGCAAAATCAACATCCAGCCCAACCCTCCCTTACAGCAATTACATTACCATCACCATTGATGCCGTGGAGCAGGCACTGGTGAAGTCCAAGACTGGAGTCAGTGGCGGATGAGAACCAGATTCAGGAGCTGCATTCTGGAACTGGATTCAGGAACACACGGATTGGGCATGAAGGCAGAACAGAGAGATACTTCCTTGGATGCCTGTCATTGTAGAAGAGAGCTTGACCCTCGTGATCCCTCAGCTGAAAAGTAAAATCTCTGAACAGAAAAAGTTCTGTTCTAACTCAAATGAGGGCAAGTTGAATTCATCCCATCTAATATCAGACACTTCTCTAAGACACAAGCCTCTTCAGAGCCTTCAGAGCTCTTCAGATGTCAGCCCACCTGAGATCTGCAGCTTTTTTCATTGGCTACGAAGAACTTGTCCAGGGAAGCATCCAAGTATACCAGTTAGACTGGTGTGATAGATCTTGAACCTGGTGATATTTGGTTCTTTGGATGTGTTATTGTTATCAAAGATTTCCACTGAAGCACATTCTGTTTGTCTGAAGAAACACTGTGTTATTGTTTCTATTAAATGCACATATTTTCTAGAGACCCAAAAGTCACTGTTAATAAAAGCTTCAAATAAAACAAAATTTCATCTTGGTAGTTGACCTTGCTTTAAAATTGCAGAAGAGCATAGTAATGCATGATAGTGTAAGTACACAAAAGCCCTGACAAAAAAAGACAGAATACTGATCACTGAGAAATTTTATTATTCTGACATTTCCTCTGAAAACACTAATGGGCTTAGTAATGCAGAATATATATTTTTCATAGCTGATAAAACAAAGCAATTAGGCAAAATAGAATCATCAAGGGTGGGTATTAGGGTACCCTTTTATTACAATGAATGAAGAGTGAAGCGCTTATGTGTCTCTCACAATGGCAGATATTGTGTCTATTATTTTTCTTGCCCGTCACCCCAGAATAATGCATCCCTAGGTATTTTGTTCTGTCTAATTTTCATTTAAGTGATTCCTGCAAATTATGATATAGTTGCAAAATGACCTTAGTAAATCCCTTGGGAATAACTATTTTAGTACTATGCAAAAAAGACACCTCTAATGTCCTGTGGTTTATGTTTGAATAGAAGAATGCATCCTCATCAATTTAAGTAATGTAATCTGTATTAAAGCAGATAAATCAGGGACTTAAGTGAAAAATTTTGGCCTAAGTAATTGTAATAGAAATTTAAGTCTTTTACAGAACCAGAATGATCATATGTTAGTCTCATAAATCTTCTTTTAATAATTTTCTGACATTTAGTTCACTTGGCTAAAGAGATCTTAGGATAGAAGAGTACTTGCTAGGATAATTGTTCCATCTATGTGGCCTTGTAAAATTATTACCACGGTGGAAATACCAACATTTTATTTTACCTTATCTATCAAAAAGCCATCACTTTGACATTCACAGACGACTTAAAATTTAGACGTGCTAGATAGTGACATTGACCTGAATTTATCCTGCATATAAATAGGTCTCACTTTGCACATGCAGTCTAAAGAACTACTTTATTTAGCATTTATTATACTCATAATTAGTTATCCTAAATGATTGTTCTTTGTGTGGTTATTTTCAGATCATTGCTGGGCAGACTGTCCTGCCCATAATTTCTTTTCATAAATCAGCCCCTCAAAGCTTGTTAACCCATTTTTATTATTCTTCTCTATGCTCTCAACACTCACTTATAGAAATGAGACACTGAGCTGTGCACATCACTCCCATGCAGGGGCATGTCAGGTGTCAGGTCTGCAACTCTACTTAGACCAGCTCAAACCAGCCTGTACATATTTTTTCAAGTTTCTGAGGCCTCATGTGAGCCTTGGTGGCATTTCTTTGGTAGAATACACGACGACAATTTTTTATCGCAGCGTTATATTAATTTCCACACTTCAGAAAATATTGCATTTTCAGAGGAAACCTACTGAGTGTGCTGTCAACTGGAGTACTGAAGGCAGCAAATGAGAAGGAAAGAGGTGTGCCTCTGCAAGTATTGACTAGACCTATGGCTTTAGTCCCTCTCTGACTCTCAGCAAGATGAAGAACTGTTTGTTGGCAGCAGCTGGCACTTTTTGCAATAAATGTGTTCAACTTTCAGTTCTGCTCATCTCTCCAAAATGACCAATATGATGTACTGAGCAGGACTATCTCCTAGGCAGCAGTAAGTGTAACAGGGAAAAGTATATGGAAAAAGAGAAGAGGACCATGGGGTATATGGAGTATTTGGTGGCCTAAATGCCACCTGTATTAAAGCAGGAGAGATACAGGATCTTTGGTGGTGGGATAAAATAAGCCAAGGCAGAAAAGATGGGAAGAGTTTCCAGCATTGATAGAAAAGAGAGTTTGAAAAAGCGATAGTGTGATATAGGCAGCTGCAAAAATAGAGGAAGTCTGAGCAGTGAGTATGTGAGAGGTGGGAATAGTACAAACAGCTGCTGCTTGGAGCAGTGAGGAGGACACCGCAGCAAGAAGAGACACAGGCAGAAACACGAAAGTCCATGTATGGCCTCAGAGACACAGAGAGCTAAAGACAATACACAGCATGCAAAGACAGAAGTGAGTTTGGGAGGGACCTTATGTGATGAAGAACAGAGAATATAAGGAGTTTTCGAAGCCAGTAATGTTGTCAACAACTGGAAGCTAAGTGTGTAGTTTTCTTGTTATTCTAACTACCTTCACATGCATTCTTAGTCATGTCAGGGCATTCTGGCTCTGCTCTAGGAAAGTGTCTAAAAGGTAATTTAGCTCAGAACGGAAACATTCACTATTTGCTAGGTCTTTACCGAATTATCTACACATCCATTCCTTTGATGAATTGAATTCCTAAATCATGGAACAGAATTGATAAACTTTTTGGTTTAGAAGCAGTTTGAGTTGTGCTGTGATTTATCTGTTTCTCATAAAAGCCAACTGTAGGCTGATAATTGACCCAGTCTTTTCTAATGAATGTGAACTAATTCACACTGGAAATCAGTTACCTAACTCCCAAAGATACTTTTCCTTTGTAGGAAAATGAAAATGAAAAGATTTGTGAGGGTGCTCAAAGGACAAAACTGTAATTGACATTTGTGAAGACTGTAGGTTTCTCCAATTCATACTTCCCCATGTTAGAACTTGGAGAAAATAACGAGTGCAAGTATTTCACTAATTTGAATTAGTAGCAAATGATTTGTTTTGAGCTTCCTAGATTATAGAAATCCTGTGGAATGGTGAAAGCACAGGGGAGGAGATTAAGAAATACAAATATTTGTTTCAGCTGTCAGCTTCACTGTTTTGAGCATGGCCTCAGCTGAATTAACAGCAATCACAAATCATGTAAGTACTGAACAACTTCAGGGTGAAGGAGTTCCAGGGGGCTGGATGTGGTGATGTTGGTTTCCATGTTTACCGACAAACCTTCTGTTCTCCTGCCACTCCAATCTTGCTGGAATTTGAAGTTTAGCCTGAAGCATCATCAGGTCATAAAGGAGGATAGCTTGAAAGGTGGCTGGGTGGGGACTTAGACCACAGTGTCCTCTTCTATGTGATACAACCTTATCACTAATATGAGACAAAGCTTTGTCATATTAGATCCTCCCCTCCTCTGATCCATGAATTCACACTGAGCTCATGTTGGAGGATCTGCTGTGGCACTTCGATGGAGTGACAGGGGAGAATCCTAAAAGGAAAGTGGAAGAGAAATGCTGCCCTCCTCATTCCTCGTGTGCAAAGGAAATTTTAAATGCACCGCACATTACCATGTTGGCTCAGCTGCCATTCCTTGCTTGGCAATGATCAGGTCTGGAGCGCAGGAAAATCCACTTGCAATGAACACAGCTAAACTCCACAGTGAACTAAAGAAATAGTATAGGTAGCAATGAAAGACTCCAAGGATGTGAAGACACACCAGTTTTCCCCTGGACATAGTGCTGTTCAGTCAGCTTCAGTGAGTCTTGTCAGGAAGGTTACACATAAGCTAGGCAACTAAACACAGTGTTCTCTGAGGCTCTAAGTCTTTATAGGTTTTTTGCTTTGTTTTATTTTGTTTTGATTCTTGTGTTTCTCCTGCTAGTCATGTGCTGCTTCTGCAACAAGCAAGGAAGCATCAGGTTGATTACTTAAAAGTCAAAGTCTTCTTATTTCAACAGACATGGTTCCACAAACACAACTTGACCACTACTGCAAAAGAGAAATATTGTACTTGAGGGATATAACTCATGTTCACCTTACTGTAAACCTGTTTCAAAGGTTAAAATGTTCATTGTTCCATGTCAGGTTTAGTTGAAGCATTTTGAATGGAGGGAAGACATATTTCATTTAGTTCAGTTTTAGTTGAAGAGAACATCCAACTGAACTTCAAAATGAAAATCTAGAGTCAGGCTGAGAAAAAATAACAGACTATTTTTTTTAGTTAGTGGGAGTTCAGTTCATCACCTCTCTTT
Organism: Eurystomus gularis; assembly: GCA_013400335.1. Taxonomy (NCBI): domain Eukaryota; kingdom Metazoa; phylum Chordata; class Aves; order Coraciiformes; family Coraciidae; genus Eurystomus; species Eurystomus gularis. The sequence goes on from VZZY01022597.1 coordinate 15,872, forward strand.
TCCTCTGCAGTATGCTACACTTCTCTCCAGATTTCTCTCTTCTTTGAATGAATGGCTGAGTTTCAGATAATTCCTCATTGTTTCACCTTGAAGTTTTTCTATTTGAATCTCCTTTTATCTTCTCACATTTTCCCTCTGTATTATTTCTCTTCTCTCAGAGGTATTTGCAGTTTCTGTCCATTTATTTTGAGTGAATTTCATTAAGTTTTTTTATTTGTTCTATCCCTAAATCACTATGGCTAACTCACCATATTCCCAATGCATGATTCCCCCTGCATTACATCCCTGTCAAGTCCCTTTTCATAAAGTGTTTTCAGTCATATGCCAGTGATCTTACAGAGTGAATTTGAATTAATTTTCAGACATGATTTAAATGATAACAACCCCCAAAAATTTTCATAACCCTTCCAGCTTTGCTACTAATGTTCTTAAACAAAAAAATAAAATAATCAAGTTTGCCTGGAGGCATTTTTTCTTTTTTAAGCCATGAATGACTTATTCCTATGCTTATCCTTTGGCCAGTCACTCGAGACTTTAAAGCAAAGACTATGGTGGTTTTTTTTGTTTTAATTCTCAGTTTTATTTTGAATCAAACTAGTATTCTCTCTCTCTGTACGTGTTTGTTTGCCTGAGTCCAAGATACCACCTCTATATATTGACTCTTGTCCAGAGAACCAGCTGCCCTGGTGCTCCTGCAGCTGATAATGGCCAATAGTAGATCCTTTGGTTAGAGCACAATGGCAAGGCCAACATGTTACATTACTTTCCCATCAAACCCTCTCAGCCTCCAGCAAGTGACTTGGACTTCCTGGGACAAGCTGTCTTTGAATTAAAAAGTCTCAGTAGGATACTTCTCTCACAGCTTTGTCCAGTTGCTTTTTCAGCTCATGTAGTCACAAACTCCTGTAGCAAAGAGCTTCAAACCATTAAGTATTTATTACATAAGTGATATTTCAGCCCAATTATCTTGGATAGAATTATACGCAGCTACTCACTTAAAGTAAACTCACGAGTCTTGTCCTTTAATTTCTTGGCTGTTTTTTTCTGTTTCTTGGCCTTTTCCCCCTTAAAATAACTTTGTTTTTTAACTACTCCAGTGAGGTAAAAGCCCTGAGGAGAATCAAGCTGAGGAAAGTAATTCAGTCAGTTTATGAGGTTGACACTGCCCAGAATTGAATAGGACTTTTTAAAAAAATTGACCCAGATAATTACCCCAAGAGAGTCTATACTCTTACTCTGTAATGTAGTCATACTAAGGAAAATTATATTAAGATATGAGATGATTAAACTGTAATGAAATATTTACATTAATTTTCACTAGAATATATTTGATTTGCTTCTCTCCGATGGAAATTTAATGGATACAGCACTGAGCCAATGATGATATTACCTACTCCAGGAGGCACACTACGCTGGGCCAGTTTCAGAGACATCCTGCCAGTCACAGGGTTACCTCTTGCCTCCTTCTGAGTTTGGTGGAAGCAGTAGCTGGTGGAAGCAGTAGCTAGTTAGAAAGTTAAAAATGTATTGTTATCTTTCCCAGTGAATCTCAGTAAGTCACGGAGACTAGCTACTACTCCGTTACTTCCCACCTGCAACAGTATACGTGCCATGTTCTGATCAAACTTCAAGGGTGACCAGCTCATTCTCCTGTATGCTACCTAATCCCCATGTGCTTAAACTGCTGCTATGTTCACCAGGGTTTGGTGTCACAGTCAGTACTCTCATGAAAGTTTAAACCTCACAGCACTGAGCAGTTTCTCCTGATGTTACACTAGCTAGGACTTGTTCATTTATATTGAGTTTTTATCTTGTCTGCAAAGAATGATTAATCAGTTCACAGAAAACTATACCTATTAGAAGAAGGAAGTTTTTGCTCTGTATTCATGTGAATTACAAAGTATTTTTCCATTGCCAATTCTGATGTATTTATGCGAGGTTGGAAGAAAGAAGAGAAGAATAATTTTAGAAGTATAAAAGCTGTTTTAATAGGCAAGAAAGTAAAAACAAATGAACTTTTGGCTATACTGCCCAAGTTTCTTCTAAAAATATTTCATCGTGATGGGACTTGTAGTTTCACTGGTTACAGGGACTTTGATCTACTCCAGTCACTGTCTTTTAGAAAAGGATTACAGCTGCCTTGGGGTAGTTTGACGATGGTAAAAGAGACACTACAGGATCTTCCTTTCAAATATTAAGTATACATTGTCCTATCAGATTAGCTATAAAACAAATGTGTAATGTTGCACCTTTTCTAGCTTTAATTATCCACCTGACCATGCAGATTTTCTGAATGAGAGAATCAGCTTCCTTTGAGTGAGTGCAAAATCTTTTCTGGCAAAAAACGATGCCATGTAGTTAGTAAGTCCTTTATATGTTGTTTTAAGTCATTATACAGCACGGAAATACACCAGCATCTTGCTTGCATAACAAAACCATTTTTTTAATAGATGCATGTATTCATTGTGCTATCCAGACACACAGCTCTGTAAAAGTAACAGGTTAACTAGAGGATGGAACTGAACCTGCATAATGAAAGCCTAAGATATTTTACCATAGACAAAACTATGTTGTACTAAGGAACTAGAAAGCACGCGTTATCTTGGTGAAGTGTGTTTATGGGAGACAAAGACTAGTAACATAGTTTTTATCATTGTTATGATGTTGCCAAAGATTTAGAAATAGTAAACAATTATTTTACATTTTTTGTCTAGCAAAAGATAAAGGCTAAAGTTTCATAAATCAATTACTAGGCTTCCAAGGACAGTACATGAAGAATATGATCATGGTAGAGATTAGAAGCCATTTAAATTGATGGGCCACCTTATCCAGAACAGCCTCAAGTAGTCAGAAACGCATGGGAAAAATAAGCAAATTTATTGCTTATGCAAACATTTATTCAGTTCATGGGAAACCATCAAGGTTAAGAAGATGGATGAAGAATAACATACCATTATTTCAGAAAGCCTTGGGATATACCATAAAACTGCAAACAAGATATATGAGAAGCTACACCTATTTTTGTAAGGCCTGTCTTTGAAGCAGATGAACTATGGGTGGTGAACTGCAATGATATATTAACATTCACTTGGTGTCCAGTCTGTAAATTAAGTGGAAACTGAAGTATGTTCTCTGTGACACACTAGTTAAGGGAAAGGAATCCACTAAACAGACTTATGTATTCAAGAAGACCAAGTGTTAGTCATCTTACAATATAAGTCAATTAAAGGAGCTGTAGCATTCAGTTGGGTCCTACTGATACTTTCTCATGTGAATATTACCTCTTTTAATTTCTACTGCATACATATAAAGGGATATCAGCTCAGGAAAAGCTTGCAGGAATGAATGGGGGGGGGGAAGAAATGCCATTTTGCATTCTACAATGAGGAAGAGTGTGGAAGGTAAGGGGAACCACAGTTAAATAACTTAATTGTTTAATTTCTAGTTTCTATCTCCAGCATGTCCATCAGTGTCAACCTGTTTTCAACCCACATTTGCTAATTGCTTATGAAAACACCTCTCCCACTTCAGTTAAATTACTTATAATATACTAAGGTAGAAATACCTCTTTAAGAACCTCTGAGAAGAGGGAACAGAGTGCACACTAAAAAGATATTATAGGTTTTGCTAGGAGCACCAGATAGCTCTGAAGTTACCTTCCAATTCAGTTGTTCATACATTTGTTTATAGATAAGCTGAAATGTCCATTCAGGATCTGGTCCAGGTAAAACAGCCTTGGGACATTTGGAACTGAGGCCAGAGAAAAATTCAGATTTTATTTTCTCTTATGAATAATCATTATGACATCTTTAATTGTAATATTACACTTACTCCATGTTTTGGAGTAAGGGCTTGAAATATTGTCTGGGAAGAGCAACAGCTTTTTCATGAGAAGTGTACTATTTGCTTGCCCAACAAATACGAAGACATCCAACCCATGCTGAGGGGAGCTGTGAGCGCACAGGGAAGAACAAAATACTGGGCCAGCATTGCCAAAAAGGCATTGATTGACCAATGGCCATGCTGCTGGCAACACGGAGCAAGCCTGAAATGGGGACCCTGGATATGCGTGAGGTGTAAATGGCTAGGCCGTCAAACCAGAGTCAGGACGGGAAATCTGAGGAGTGCAGGTTGGCATTGAACTGGGATGAAGGTCCAAGGACTTTGCTCTGGACCATTCCTCATTTTATATTTTTATTGGTGATAGATCCTACTTCAGTTGGCACTCATCTTCAACAAACTGCACTCCAGATGATGGACTCAGCTTTCTAATAAATTTTCCATCTGCTTTTCAGTAGTTTTATCTGAACTGTGTTTCCTTGGCTGATTAAAGATATCACCCCCATACATGAGCATTATAAAAAGACTTTGAACTATGTGTTTATTTTCTGTTTTCCCATGGATTCCAGTCTCTCTTCACATACCAAATTCTACTTTGGGGATGAAATAGGGGTGTGCGATGAAATAGGCATATTTTCTGAAGGATTGTTGCTTCATTTGTAGCAAAAGCTGAAAGGTGTGTAAAGAATGGAAAAGGTATTAGGTGAAAAGAAACAATCATCATTTTCTGGGGCTGCTGAAATCCCCCGCAGGAGACTGGATTCTAAATTCACGTCTGCCAAAAAGTTCTCAGTGTAATCCTGGGCAGGTCATTCACCCAAACTTCTCACAGGTGTTTTCTGATTGTGCTTATTATCTCCTGATAGGCATCAGTACAGCTGGGTTCATGTTGTTTGATTTGTAGAAGTGCCAAGTACTCACAACTCAGACTGCAAGAAGTTCTATTATCTAAAGGATTTGAAGATTTTGAAATATGGGTTTGTTCCAAATCAGTGTATATGCCTCAGATTAGATAATTTCTGGTGGGACAATTTTTTATTAAACAAGCAATTTCAGATTGTTTAAACAGAATAGTTAAATTTTAGGTTGTATTATTATACACGAGGTCTATCATATTTTTAAAACTTTGAAGCACCACAAAAAAATCTAAGCTTAAATTAGGCATTTGACATTCTTAAAATTCAGTCCTCCTCTCAAGATGAGATTTCAGAGAGTACTGAAATAGCAAAAAGCATGCTTTCAAGACAAGCATCTGTTTTACAAGACAGGATTACATTTACATTTCCATCACCAGTACTATTCACAGTGACAAGTCAGTGGTGTGGGGTCTGGAACACACATTGCTTTATAGTGTTGATGTTCTGTAAAGTTAAGCTCCTGAAGTCTCTCACTGGCCACTCTGAATTAATGGTTATTTTTCGCCTTAATGCATCCATGCCTTGATTCTTCAGCCAAAAAGTGGGGATAAAAAACTCTCTGGAGTGCTGTAGGAATAGACAGAGAAAAGCAATAATTGTAATGGAAGATCCTATAAAGAAGTTACCAAATCTACCTTTTAGCAGGATTTGGATGTTGTGCAGGAAATAAGACCTGGTGCCATACTCATCAATAATTACGCATCATTTATTCTGTGCCCTGATGCAGCTGAAGTGGCATGGGAAAAACAGTATATGATCATGCACTAAAAGATTATTGTAAACATTAACACCAAGGAACTGAGTTGAGATTTTGCAAGGAACCAAATTCTCATCCCTTTGCTCTGTGAGAATTTGCAAATTAGAAGGGATCACAAATTATAAAGTTTAAGATTTCTGCCAGGAAAGCAATTACAAAAATTATTTCAATTAAGTTCAGGTTGCTACAGACTCTCCTATGATTTTAGTAAATTTGAAGGAATAGCTATGTAGAAATGATATTGGGAGAAAACATTCTGTATTTATTTATAGTTTGCTTGATTTTCAAAGCAAATTGTTCAGACTAATTAATTAAATCTCTATAAAGTATGTGCTGCCCTAGTGTTTCCAGCAGATTTCCAAAGAAGACTTTAGTATCTGCAAATTCTTATTTATTAATTCTAGGTCCTGCTGTAGGCTGGAAAGCAGTTTCAGAATTTCTGATATGCTAAAGTAGTCCAAATATTTTATATCATATTAGAAAGAAAACACTGAATGCTATTTCAAATCCCCATAAATCCCTAGTTGTAAACTGTCAGTGGAGCTCCTACAAAACTGTTGAAAACATGCAAGAACTGTTAAATGAAAAGAAAGATACTGTCATGAAAAGCCTCTCTCCTTTCTTAATGAACACAAAGAAATTGTTTTCGGGGAATCTGAAAGGGGCCAGCACTCAGATTTTCAATACTATCCAAATCTAAGAAAGAGAGAGAGAGAGAGCATGTGAGGTCTTTCTTTTCCACTTTCACATCTTTCTTTCCATAACAACAACAAAAAAACCCAACTTGAGCTTTTTGAGAATTTAAGAATATTCTCATTGAAAAATGGTTGTTCTTACAAACACAGTGAAGATTTCAGGAAACTTTTAGAGGAAGAGATAACCATCTTTCAAAAGTATTTTTTTAGAACTATAAAAACTGTATTTGTATTCTTTTTTGTCATTTTTACTATTGTTAATACAAAGTTAGCATTCTCAATATTTTTTAAATTAAAACTTGCTTCAGTACAGAATATTTGTATTCACTTGAGTTGGCTATAAGGCATTATTTATGCAACAGAGCTTCAAAAATAAGATAGAGCCTTTTGAATTTTTACAAACTGTTTGCGTGACTGTGGGGACTCTTTATGCTAAAGAATCACTTTAAGAATTGTGAAAATTCAAATGCTGTATTTGTATTTACTTATTTATAAAAACAGGCATGTCTGGACTAACTTGAAACAGAATCTGAACTTCTGTTAAAAGCTAATTAAACTGAATAAATATCTGAGAAAAAGTAGTGAATACAGGAAAGACCTGAAAAGGGAAGGACTTTCCAGAGTTTCTCCCATAGGGTGTGCGTATTCTGCTGCATGCACATGAACTGAAGCCAGCACTGCCAGTGTAGATGCTATGCCGATAGAAGATGGCAGCAGCTAACAGGCAAATGCGGGGAGCCCTGCAGGGATGTTCTCTCTCTTGTGAAGCTATGGAAGAAAGAAGGCAAATTATCTTTGGAAGAAGCAAGCACAGCAAAGAACTCTTCTTATATTTCACCTACAGTTCTTTTGGTATCTCAGCACACTCCCCTGTCTTTTTCAAGTAAAGAAAGAAAACAAAGAAGGAAGCTGCCTGGCAGCATCATAAAATGTTACCTGCTGTTTCACTATTGCTTCTACAATATAAAGGTATCACCTTAATACCATCTCCAAAGTATAAAGAGCTGGAGAAAAATTATGTAAACCCACTGATTGCATTTTTCTGTTTTTCTAAACATCTACGGAAATACTAAAATGTGATTTTTGTTTTAAATAGCAGCATGCTTTCCTGCTGAACGGCAAAATAACCCAGACTGTAACCTTTGGTAGAGGGTTACAGCAGATTCAGTTTGCTCACTCAAGGCAGTTCCTTGGACACCTGATCAATGACATTTAAATACTTTTGACTTTGTCTTATTTATGATTCTTGCATTTGAGGTGTATACATAATAGCTGAGAGGAACTGGCTGACATGAAATGGACTTGACTGGCTACAAACTATGCAGTTACACCATAAAACAGAAGCCAGGTTTTAATTTGAATAAAATGTACTTCAGCATTGACTTAAATGGAGAAGGCTCCTCCCTCTCAGAGATCACATCACTCTCCAAATTGTGACTTTTAGTATATCGAGGAAGCCGGGGTCTGATGTTTAATCTGTTTTCTAATGATAAAAGTATTGTAGTTGGTACATCTGATTGTTTTGCTGCTTTTTCACTTACTGTATCTCTCCAAACATTGCAAAGAAGTAATGTAACTAAAACAGTGAGTCCCACTTCTGAGTGGCTTTTGAAGAAAGTAATGCTTAAGATCCTGTCCGACACTTTCTGTTTCTCCAAACTGTACGGTGAATTAATTTCTTTGTATGGCAGTAGGTTAAGACTACCCTTTCTGCTCTGCCAGGATCTTTTGGTGTAATGTTGTCCATATGTAACATACACTGGGGCTAACAGAAGGACTCAGAGCAGGCCAGGTTACTTTTACCTTTATATGATTATAATTATAGCAGATTTAACACTGCTAGGTTCTGTAGTAAAAATCTCATTGTGTTCTGAAAAGTTTCCACAGTTGTTTGTACTGACGTCCAACACTAATTGGTTTTTGGCACTTTGGAGGATATTTGAATTCAACCATCCAGCCTGTAGATTTGTCTGAGAGGGTACTCCAGAGTGCCATGTAGTCTATACACAGATAGCCCCCTAATTAGCTTCTCTGAAGGTACTTTCCCACGCATACCAGCGGGGTGTGATGTCTGTGTAAGCAGGAAGTGTTAGGCCACTTTAAAGTTCTTTTTCTCAATGCAGACAGTACCTCAGAATTCACTTTTGCTGCACAGCTGGGCTTCTGTTAAAAAAAAAATAAAAGCTCTGTTTATTTGTAACAGAAATGTCCAGGTTTATTATTTAAGCTAAAACCTTCTAGATGTTTTAAAAGCAGGACTTTCCAGGTTGAGCTCAGATCACCTAAACTTGCCAGGTGAGTAATATCCTACACTTTTATTCAATGCCACAGAAAGAGACTGACAATGCCAGTTAATGGACAAGACAATGGCATGGCAATCTATGTGTGAGAGGTGTTACTCATGATGAACACAAGAGACATTTACCATTTGAGGAGCCAATGTAATAGCAGTAATTTGAAGACTCATCTGCCCAGGCCCAGAACCTGTGAAGAGCTGATATGTACCACACCTATAAAAGGTTCCTTGCCTTTTCTCCTGTACTATTACATGTTATATGCTGGTATCCTAGCAAGACCAGCTCCCAAAGGTGTCTTACATGATCCAGTGTAAAGACCATTTTCCTTTCTCTTTGCATCCTGTGTCAATGTCAAGACAAAGAGACTGCTAATTCATGGTGATGGACAGTCAAACACATGACCTTGAAAAACCTGGAGATGAGAGTTTATACAGAGAACAGGAAGGGGATGAGAGCTCTGGGATTAAATCTGTGGCTTCTGGCAGATGTGCAGTATCAAGGGAGGTAGAAGAATAGGAAGCAAAACTAAGATCAGAGGAGAGGGGTTCATGTTCTTATGCCACCAGATTGTCTACTGAAAAATGAAGTTGAGCCTTTCTATTGTTAGACTAACAGCTGGTGGTTGCTCGAGGTGATGTGGATCAGCTGTGCACCACTGCTGATTGTCATACTTGACTTGAGGGCAAATTGGGGCACAGATGGAAGGAAAGTCTTTGCATGGAAAATGTTCCACTTGTAACTAAGCCAACTTGGGCTGCTCTGTACTGGAGAAAGAGACAGTGTAGTTATGTAGTAGCCAAGAACGGAGGCCAGAAACTCCAGTGTTGTCACACTGACTGTCCAGATTTCAGTGACGTAGTGGCACAAAGCTTCTCTTAGGAATTGGCTCTTTTGCTGCCAGATCTTGTAGTTCCACCCTATGTACAGCATGAAGCATATGCTGTGGGAATAGAAGCACGTCTGTTTTCTACATTTTAGATGCTATTTCCAGTTTTCTTCGGGGGAATGAGGCTGCAGATGAGAGTAAGAGGACTGAAGAAATGGAGCCATGTTTAAGTGATGGAGAGCTCTTGTTTTCCCTGATCTCTGGAGATAATGGAGCAATAACCTAGAAAGAGCCTCTGCTTTGTTCTATTCAGCTAGAAGATTGTGGAAGCAAAATCAAACCACCATTACTATTCAGAAGTACTCATAAAGGATGGAAGTTCAAGATGCGCAAACCACCAAGGAAACAAAACAATTAAATAAGTAACAAGAAATGCTTTAAACTAGATGATGATTATTCAAGTTGTTTTAGAAAAAAAGTTGGGAAAAAAATATCCTTTGTTAATATTTGCTTTCCTCCTTTTAACTTAGGAAAGGCTGCCAGAGATCCTTCAGCAGACTAGCTAAGTGTGTTAGGCAAACCAACTGAGCAGTTAATTTTCATTCCATACATGTGCATCTACTTAAAATAAATTCAGCAGAGCAAATGTAAATCCTAATGAAAACAAAGTACAAGTATGGAAAATTCTAATTCAGACCTTAATTGTGTTGCATCTAGAACAGCTGTAGTGCAGCAACCACAGAAACTAATTTACCTACATTATCTGAGCTGGATTTATTTTTCACTCTCAGTTTTACCTTGCAGAATGATTTTCTTACTCTGAATATAGGTATTGCCACTGAAGTACTTCCAAATTCTTTTAATTCACCAGGCACTGGAATAGCTGTTTACAGAGCAGTCTGTTGTCATCATCCAAAGATCTCATGAGACAAGCAGGAAAATCTGGTTTATTTTCTCAGTGGGAAAAAAGCATGGTTGTGAAGTGTGGAAGAAAAATACTATTTAATCTAGATAGTTGCTTCTCAGAACAAAATGATTTTGTTCAGAGTTAAGTATTTCAAAGAAGAACTAAGAAACATGGTGTATTTACTTAGGGATGTTACATTTTGACCCTTTTTGCTTCTCAAGGTTTGTGGAGGGCAAACTCTCTTTCTAATTTGGAAGGATGTCTTAGAGGGACAGGTGTTCACTTAGGATCTGAAACATCAGATTTATTGCATGAGTTTATATAAAGCATGCAGATTGGACTTGAAAAGAAACTAATGTTGAAATGCAACTCCAAGGCATCACTAGCATTCATAAACTCCTTGCACAGTTGTAAGCACAGGGAGACACGGCACTGTTAGGTTTTGCCTCTGTGTAGGTGATATTCCCAAATCAAGATTGGCATGTTGAAAGCATACCTAACTTACAGAAATGGGTAGAAACGAGAACAAGACTTTCTGGGATGGCAGTGTCCTTTATTTTGTGTAAAAAACCAATGTTTAGAGCATCATTCTGGGCTTTGATCACCATTGTGCCTTATTAAAAGTAGAAAGTTGACCTGTATATCCCACATATTGAGAGATAAACACCAAGATATTGAGTCTGCTGCAGTGTGTTGCTCACAGTCTATTTTTGAAGCTATTATGTTTTCTTTCCTCTAAATAATTAAAAGATTAATTATGTCTGAGAATGAAGAAATCAAGAAGCTGACTAAACCAACTGGCAAGCAAGAGAATTGAAATGAAAGCCCCATTTTTCTCCACGTGCTTTCCAGCTGACTGGGTTATACACCATCAAAGAATGACAAGATCCTTGCAGTTGGAAAGGGCCCCTGGAGTCAGCGAGGAAGACAGAGGTCCTTTGAAGCTATAGATTTTACTCTTAGGTTGTACCTAAACTGCAGGACATGGGAACACCTTCCAGGTCCCATACCCTCTTGACCAATCTAGTTGCATCCTAAGTTGATGTCAGGGTGAGATTTATGTATGTATCTTTTTTCCTTCCTCTGTTCTGCTCCCTTGCTGCCACTTACATAGGAAGAAACCCTCAGTATACAGGCTGATAGGACCCTGGCTCCTCATTTCTGAAGTGAAGATAGTACAACATTATCAAAGAGTAACACTTAATGAATTTTCCAAGTATTTAAGCCTTATGAAGGTCTCAGATGAATAATCACTTCTAATCAATTAATTTCTTTTGTTTCATAGTAAGCAGTAGAGAACAAACACAATTTAATCTTTGAACCTCCACTATTTCATAACACCGAGTTTTTTGTATGTCTGGCTCTTATGTGGTCTGCTTTCCATCTCATTTCCAAACCTTGGTGCCACTCTATGCATATTCACCAGGCAGGCTCCGCGACCCCACTGTTGGGGAGGATGTCCTATGAGTCTGCTATTTGCAGCATAGCCACAGCCTTTCCTAGTGCAAACAAGGCTTCAGTGCCACTACCTCTCCCAGCATCACTGGAGTAAAAGCATCCTTCTTACAAAGATAACATCCTTTCTTCCAAATATAGGCTGCTGATAGTTTCATATATGATATATTGTAAATCTACACATCACTGGCCAGAATGAAGTCCCAGAGCGGAATTCATTTTGTGGGAAAAGGCTGAGAGAGCTGTGCTCATTCTCAAGGGAGAGGAAAACATCTCATGCTGAGCTAAAAGCTTGTATTTGTTATTTTTAGTCAAACTAATAAATCGTCCAAGTTGACAAAGATAAAAGCAAGGATATGAGGAAAGAACTACATGGACAAAACCATGTCATGTTAGAGGGAAGGAACAGGCAGAGTCATATCAGAAGAGGCTCTAAGGAAATAAAAATACAAATGCTTTCCTACACTTTGTAGGAATATTCTTTCTGTTCTTTTTATTCCAGTAATGAGCAAAACTTGAAATGAGGCAGTATTTGCTTTTGGAAGGGGACTAACATTTGTCCCAGTTGTGCTAATGGTTTCACTTAAATCACTAGCCAGGAATCCTGATTCAGGATCCTGCTAGTTGCAGAGTGAGTGGAATGCACCTCACTCAGAATAGGAAAGCACCAACACGTTTTATTGAGGTAGAATGATAATTTGTCAAAGTTTAATGAATTTGATGGAATTTGGAAAAGTTTAACAGATTTATCCGGGTTCAATTTGATGACAAGATTCACTCTATTACTACATGAGGGAAATATACAAAGGAAAATCAGCTTGGGCTTGGGCCAGAATGATTTTGAGAGAAATATACAATGGAAAATCAACTTGAGGTTGGGCTGGAATGAGAGATTAGGAATGAAAGGGGTAAGGGATACTTTAAGGTATCAGCAGTTTAAAATTCATTAATACTGTTATGGTGAACCATAAGATCAGGCTGTATAATTAGATAGCAACACTTAATCAATAATCAGTAATTGGTTATAATCAATATGGAAAATTTTGGCACTCTTCAAAGTGGGCTATAATCCAGGCAAGAGGAGTTGTGGGTACTATTCCTAGGCAACAGAAGCTTCAGTTGTGTTTAGGGAGTGCCTAATCATTCCAGCTCACTGTACTTGTACCCAGGATGGGAAGGTACCAAACTGCTTGAACTCACTGCTTCATTAGGCAAGGTCAGTAAGTACCAAGTTGTATTTTGTATTTAAATTTTTGTGATTTAATACAGCCCACTGTATTTTGTAATTAAACAAGAATATACTGGCTGGTGCTGACATCGCATGCAACCCTGGTCAGGTCTGCACCACCACAGCTGGACAGTGCACATTTAGTCTGCAGCTACAAGATTCAGCTAGATATTCATCATTGTTTTCATTTAAAGAAAGTAAAGGGAGAAGGATGGGGGAAGGAATATGACCTCCACCAATAATTGCCACAGTCCAGTCAAAGGGAGGTTGCCAAGAGATTTAGAAAACCTTGATGTCCAAAGAAATGATAAGGAAATGCTGCAGATGAACAGCCATCTGCTGGGAACTTTTAACAATGCATGATGTGGATAGAGAAAAAGTCTTTTCTTACTGAATGAGTAGAATGTGGATAAAAATGAGGCAAGAAGATATCCCAATGAGCTATACTTTCTGATGGAAAGACGCTTTGCATTAGAGTCACTAAATCAATAGTCTGAGAAAACAAATGCTTAATACTTTGTCAGATATGCATCCCAGAAAAACCTAAAGGCTTGTCCCATTAGGCAGCTCTAATGATATCACCTGACATATTTCACATCCAAGAAACAGATAAGTTTTACAGTCAGTCTCTGAAACAAAGCATATGAATGACTGATTCAGTCTAAGCGTATTTTTTAAGTGGGCAATCTATAGTGCCTAAGGACATCCCATGAACAGAGAGGGTCTTCACTGGAGTAAATGATTGCTCAAGTCAATTTCTAGTCTTCAGGATAAAATACTTCATTTACAAGGAGATTTAAATTATTTCTTTGACAAAAAAATAATGTCCTTAGTGACTAATAAAAAGGAAGCGTGATACAAAACATTATAATTTATGTTATGGTAATAACACAACTATAGATTATTGTTAGAAAGATATTTTCCGCAATTATGTGAGGTACAACATATGAAATTTAAAGGTCTACAGATCAGAAGAGTATGAAATGGGTTAAAATAAGCACTTAAAGACCCAAAGACCAAACTGATATTTGTGGAGGGTCCGTAAAAGTCATTCTAGATCCACTACTGTTCAGAGTTTTCCATGTTATAGTCTACGTGGACCTCAAGTGATAATTATTAGGAGACTTTCCAAAGTTTAAATGATTCCGAATGTTTGTAAAGATAGAAACGAATCAAATGATTAGGATGATACTCAATAACAACACAAAACATTAATCCTCCAAACAGGATGTATGACAATTACAAATTAAATTATTTCATTCATCAGATACTCCATGTTGCATCACTTGTTAGAAATGCTTACAAACATAAAACATTCTTTATGTAAGAGGTTGTGATTTCAAACATAGGAGATGTGGAGAACTAGTGCTTGTAAACTTATTACATGCAAAATTCACCCACCAGTTTAATAATGCAAATTACATTTGGAAAAGAATAGACTCTGCAGTCTAGATTATTATGTGCTTGTTATTACCAGGTGATAGAAAAGAAATTAAAATGATAATAGAAAGGAAAACGAATTGTAAAAGCCAACATATATGCATACAATGGAGACAGTGCTAGAGCACTGGAATGTAACAGGCCTAGGAAGCACATGTGAGGGGAAGAGGAGAGAATTCTGCATGGCTTTTCACGAGATGCACCATTTCATTTGTCTGATTTTCTAAGAGTGGAGCAGACACATCATGTAGAGTTGAGAGGACTGCTTATGGTTTTAACTTGATTTGTAAAAAAACGCAATTAATAATGACTTCTTGCATTCCACCTCTGCCCCAAGCGCTCATTTCATTTAATCTTGTTGAAAGTTGGGTGAAATTTCAGCCTACTTCACTCTAATGGAGAAAAAGATCTGACCTGAGGTTGGAGATATCACGAACTAGAGAGAAAACTGTTGTACAGGTAATCAATATTTGTAAAAGACAGAGACCCTAAAATATTGGATGACACTTGTTTTCTTCCTCAAGCATTTCAGAGTCTGTGTAGTTAAGCACTAGCAGAATGATGGATACATGTGCCATTCTCGGCATTTACATTCAGGCAATGATTGATTAGGCATCAGAAAGGAAAGCGGCAGATAAGGTTCATAACCAGACAAAGCCATTCAATAGTCATTTTAGTAAGGAAGCAAAGAGAAATTCATTTGATCTTTAATTAAACTCACAAAACCTAAAGTTTGTCAGTCTACATTTGAGATAAAGAGCAGAGTCCATGCTTTAAAAAAAAAAGTGCAAAATTAGAGGTAAGGCATCTTAATGCTGAGGTTGAAGGGGGCGGGGGGGAGGGAATTGGTAAATGAATTGCTTCTTTGAGACAATCAGGTGATAGAAAAGAAGAAAGGAACATTTTTGTATGGTGAAAATTATAATAATTATTTAATAAATTCTATTAAGATGTTCTCCAAAATACTCATTTTTCTTCCTCTTCCATCTGAACAGTTCATGAGTAACTGGAAAAGTGGTATATTTATGATGTTGGCTATAATGCAGCTGTTTCCTTGAGGGAGAAGATATTATTAAACTGCAACTAGTTTATCATATATTAGCAACTAGAAAAACCACCACTCTTAATAATTCTGCATTCTATTTTTCAACACTTTTGTGAGTTACAATCTAATTCTAATGCCTGGAATAGGAGCTGTGAGAAGGAAAAAAAAAAAGAATCTCTCTGTTAAAAGACTCAAAGTGTTCAATCTGTTTATGGAAGGTCTGAGATAGCCCCCCAGCCAGTTCTTAGTTAACCAGAGAGACTTTTCTAACTGAGCCAAGAGCTACTAAGCTTGACACTAAAGATATATAAAGTGCATGTTAAAAGGATATACTATTTTTACCACCCAGAAATTACATTTGGAATCATGAATCATTTAGTTTAGAAGGGACCTCTGGAGGTCATCTGATCCAACCTCCACTCAATGTAAGGCTATCTTTGAAGTTTAGTCCAAACTAAATTTCAGATTAGGTTGCTTGGGGTATTGGCCATGCAGGTTTTGAGTAAAGCTGTCAATTCCAGCTCTGGGTTACTTGTTCCAGGAAACACAACACCTTTCATTAATTCATGGGAGAAGTGTAAATACAGATTTAAAGTCTCTTTTCCCTGACTCCTCTCTTTAGGCAGTATTGCTTCTAACTTTATACTTCAAATACAGCAAAGTTATAGATGGCCAGTAGGACATAAGTCTTTTGCTGAACACAATGACCAGAATTCATTGGGGTAATTCGTTGTCATACAGGATTTAAGGGGGAATTGTCTCCATCTTGATGGAGGACATAATAGAGCACTACCATGTGGCCTAGCTCCCTTAAGGGGGAACTGTGACCTAGAAATCCCCACACTTTCCTCTAAACTTCTGTGGTTTGGCACCAAACATAAACTAACCGAACCCCTGGTTCCCTACTGCAGCCCGGTTGTAGTCCCTTTTCAGCATGCTCCAGATCATGCAGGGAGAGGTGATTGCCATGCTAATAGCATTTTATGTTTGTCCTCTAGAGATGTTGAAATGTCTTTCTTGGGTAGAATGGCCAGTCTTTTGTCTAGAAGTAGTTTCTTTTATAGAATTTATCAGAGATTTAATATGGGCAAAGAGCATTGACTTCCTCATTGATCTTCTGCTGAAGTGACTCATCTGCTGAAAGTATGTGGTACTGTTTTCTTTTTTTCCTCTAATATCAAATTATAGTGCAGACAAAAATCCAGATTAGAGAATCAGGCTACAAAAAGAAAACGCAGTTTTCCTTTGACTTGCTTTCCCAGGCTGCAAATATGGGTCGTGTCCTGTGTTGTGACACAGGACACTGTGACACTCTGTGGAGTAGATATGGATTTTGTATCTCAAACACATTGTCAGTTGTTAACTCTCTTTCCATATATCTCATTGCATTGCTCTAAAATCCTTCTGTGCTATTTATTGCCTGTGTTATCGGAATGGCTTCTACCTCTTAATTGAAATTACCGACCCAGCATTTAACTTTAATATTTTTCAAGCAACACTATAAGAAGGTGGTTACCTTTAAAAGTGTCCAAAAACATACGTGTATATGTGTCTGTAAAGCGCAACACAATCATCTCATCTGCTATCACTGGGTATTCATGAAATCAAAGCTTAGCAGCAGTGTTTTCTCTTAGCTAATCTAAGGAGATCCAGCAAAGCTTTGCTATGGCTGTTGTACAGCCCCCTGCCTTGTTCTTTCCTGACTGTCCTTTTCTAACTACTGCTTGCTTTTGTAATTCCATATGCTATTGATTTTTAAGTGGTATCTGAAAAAGACATAAAGCCCAGAACCTCCTGGACTGTATCTTCAGCTCTTAGCTGGTTATACCACATGAGTCATACTGATCTGAAGTAGCTAACAGCAGCATTTGTTTTTAGATCAAGAGAAGTATTTATCTTGAACTTCTGCTCCCTTTTGTGGAAAGAAAATCTGTGATCTGAGAACTAATATATTTATTTGTTGGTCACAGCAGTCTTGCTGAAAACACAGAGTAAAACTGTGTTCTGTGAGAAGATGGACAGGAATAGTTCATGCTCCAATCAACTCCAATAATTTACTTAGGCCTGCTTTTGTGCAACAAGGCAAGGGCTGACAGTTAGTCAGAGGGAATATACTATAGATGGACAAAAACCTACCACGCTCATAATGAATATAATACTTTGTTATATGTAAACGTCCATGCCACTTCAGAGAATTAGCAGTGTGCTGAAAAGAGATAAAATTATAATTAGAGAGAAATAAATGAGACTGAGGCTTTCATTAAACTGGAATAGCTGTTTAGCTGTTTTTGCTCAAATCTTATCAAACTGTAACACAGATGAACAAAGATTTATTTTTTTTTTTCTGCAATAGTAAGCCCAGCTGCTGATCTCAGATGCTTCAAAGAAGTACTTCGTAGTGGCAGTGCTATCTCCTTGTAGGGAATCATGGAGGCAAAGCATGAGTGAGTGACAAAGCTGTGGTTTGCCTTGATACTGAAACCAGAGTGGTATAGAACCAACAGCGAGTATGAAAAAGCCATCTACAATATATCTGACTATGACCGGACTAAGTAGAAGTCAAAAAGCCTCTAACAGACAACAGTCTCCAGAAGGGTGATGCAAATAGTGAGTTCAAGGGAACAGGCGTTTTGCAAGAAATATGCTGCCTCATATTGTAAAGAAGACTATCGTTCTGCCATTGGATTTCATGTGAAACAGCTTAAGGCGGCATCGAATTCTGGGCTGAAAGTGCAATCTACTACTGGGATAAGGCCTTAGCCACTGTGCGTACAACTAACCTCTTAGAGCTTTCAACCTACTACCACCTCATGTTTGCATCCAGAAGCCCCTGCAGCCCTGGCTGGAGTCAAGGCTGAGTGCACCAACCACTGCACAGCAATCATAAAACTTGTTAACAGAGAAGAAAGCAGGGCAATTCAGGAAGCATTGTACCATTTCTGATGAATGTCATGTTCCCTGTAGGATGATGTGTGCATGAAAAGAGAAGGCATAAGGCTTCACGCAGCTCTGGAGGAGCTGGGAATATTCCAGCAGGTTGGACAGAACATCTGGACACGTTTAGTTATGAACACTCAGCTTTCTTTAAAAATGCTTTCAAATGTATTTATTAATTATCACACAACTATTTATGTAAGAATAAATTAACTAAATAAAATTATTTGTAAATCTCTTTCTCATAGTTGTCTTGGCCATATCACATCCATATTCATGTCTATAATTTTCATCTGCAATGCCAGTTACTTCAGCTGTTTCTGTGTCAGATTATTTGTCTTTCTCTTGCTATCACACAAAATACAGGAACATTTTTGAAATTGCTATCCCATTTAGTCCTTGATGGGCTATAATAGTCCTAACCAGTATTGTGTTGGAGTCCATTTGGCTCACAGCATTGTCATTTTTTCAGCAAATGGGAGCCATTTGCTGTCTCATACAAAAAATAAAAAAGATATTTATATTTTTTATTCTTGCAATTAAGCTTGTTCTTTGTGCAGAAAGTAAGTAATAAAAGCAGAGTTGTTTGGGTTTTGGTTGTTGGTTTTTTTTTTTTCTAGAAGAAATCTGCAACAGGTTTTCTGTAAAAGAAAGAGGGATGGGAAAGGAGAATTGGAAGAACCTCCTGCATGGTGGACATCTTCATGAAATTTGTCACAAACTGTCTTCCATAAAAGTATGGTTAGTGTTCATAGCTGGAATTGGTGTGAGAGTCTTTTCTGCAGTTTTCATTTTACAGGCTTGGAACAACACTCTAGGCTTGACATAAGTTTATCTGGACTTCAGCTTTAATATCTATTGATGTGTTATAAGCACACCAACTGGAAGACAGAAAAGAGTTTCCTGTGCCTTTTTCTCACAGTGTTCCCATTTTTAATCTTATTTCATACAAAATGCAATCAATGCATGATTTCTTTAAAAATAAAGATCTATAAAGTAGTTTTAAAATAAGTAGGAAAGGACTATATCTAGGTACATTTTATATTACTTTTTTGTACTTCTGGTTAAATCTATTAGCTGCTAAATGAGCATAGAAGAAAGTTGGTAAAATATCATCAAATGTTGTTTTTGGGTTGCCTGTAGGGTTCTTCTTCTTCCAGGAGAAGGTTATCCTTCTTCCTTTCTCTTTTCTTATCCTAGGTCACACATAGTGAACAGAGCAATCACCAAATACAGCAAAGATTGCAGGTTGCTTTCTACTTTGTGTTTGGTAATGTAATAAAGTTGCACAGATGTGAACTTTAGTCTGGTAATCAACTGAAGTGCTACGTGACAGAGGTCTATAAAATCATGGGCAGCTTTTAAAAGGTAAATATGGAACAATCGTGCAATGTCTCTTCCAGTGGAGAAAAGGATATTAACTTTTGAAGTTGTGGCAAGAACATAAGAAAAGTAAGTGGTTCTTCACAGAAAATATTGCTTTACTATGTAACTTCTTGCCACAGAATGCTATGAATTATAACATATAAGTGAGTTTAGAAGACAACTGTAGAAATTCTTGGAAGAAAACTGCTCTGAGCAAGATACAGGACATACTGTGAATGTTCTTGATTTCCAATCTGTGAGATTATTCTTGGGAAATAACACTCCATATTTATTCTTTTCTTCTATGTTTTCCTTACTATGTGCTGTTGGGCATTAACTGGTGTCAAGACATTGGACTATATAGATCTCTGGTCTCACCTAAAACATGTGAATGCAGAAATCCAATGAGAATGAGCAGAGTTTAAGCAGTGTAACTCACTGTGTCCCTATGTTTTGTCACACACTCCAAATAGAGTTGCCTTTTTTCTTGAAAGAAATAGCTTTTATTTTAAATGTCTAATCCTTGGAATTACAGTGTTCCTCCTTGAAGCTCTTTCTTACTTCCCAGATCCTTCCTGTGTTCTGGGCATAAGTCTGCTGTTCACAATATACCTCTGTATCAATTGGCAGACAGAGGACATAATGTTCAGAAAGTTTTTGCAGAAACTTTTGCAGACAGTTTCTAAACACTTTCTTCATTTAAACATAAAAACAGAAGGAAGGACTTCTTAAACTAAAGATTCCAGCTCTGTATTCTTTTTCTTGTTTCTGTATCAGTCTGAAGTGTTTTTCAGGTTGAGACTCTGCTAGGGCACAGAGCCATAACATCTGCAGAATCACAGAGCCCCCCTCATCTGGTGCCTGGCAATGAAGACCTATTTTTTCTAGGTTTGAATGAAAATATGTCAATCATATTAAATGACTAATAGTATAATATTTTACTGCTATCATACATAACAATAATTTGTTTTATGTGATTATACTTTGTCAGTTAAAGAAGGCATTTGAAATTAATCACAGGCAGGGACAGAATTTTGCATATTTCTGTTCAACTCGAGGGAAATCCATTTCAAATTGCAAACATTAAGAATAGGAAGAGACATACTGTGCTTTGATAATTCTATTTTGTGGTATGTCTTGGTACTGTCTTGGAGCTCTTCGTGTGCAAACAAAACAATGAGCGGAATTTCACTGTGTGAATGTTACAGTTATTCATTGAGTAATACAATGAACAATAATTGTAGTACTTCACTTTACATTACAGTTCAGTGACAATTAGCAATTCTGTCCTGGCATTTCAGTTTTTACCCATAGTTCCTCTCTATGTTACTGTCTTAACCAAATTTTGTGACTTTGGGCTCCTGCCATTAATAAGAGACAAAACTTAGTCTGAAAGTGTCAAACATAATGCAGCATTATTATGAATGAGAAAGCTGGTTATCAGCACTTCCTATAGCAACTTTCTTTCGAATTTATCAAGACTATTCTTGTCCATCAGACACACTCATAGGAAAAATAAGATCCTGCCTTCAATTTTATGTTCTATATGCACCATGGAGTTAAGCATCAAAAAGGAAAACTTCTGAAACCATATTTAATGTCAAAAGTAGCTTTCTAATCCAAATATTGCTATATTTAAATTCCACTCATCCCTCCTGACCAGGTTTAGGTTCAAGACTTCTTCTGCTGTGTTACCCCATACAATTATGTCATCAATGTATTGCAGGTGTTCTGGAGCTCCATCTATCTCCAGTGCAGTGTGGACCAGTTCAGTGTGGATCGGTCCATGGCAAATGACAGGACTGTGTTTCCACCCCTGAGGCAATTGATTCCAGGTGTACTGGACACTTTTCCACCTGAAAGCAAACTGTGGCCTACACTCTGGTGCTATAGGAATACAGAAAAAATAAAAACAAAATTAAATTTAAAAATCAGTGTGGATCGGTCCATGGCAAATGACAGGACTGTGTTTCCACCCCTGAGGCAATTGATTCCAGGTGTACTGGACACTTTTCCACCTGAAAGCAAACTGTGGCCTACACTCTGGTGCTATAGGAATACAGAAAAAATAAAAACAAAATTAAATTTAAAAAAAAAAAAGGGAAGGCCAAAGGGAAGGGTCCAAGAAGGCAGAGGACCCCAAAGGGAAGCAAAGGTCAGTGGAGTGCTCCCTGTGGGAAGGGAAAAAGGCACGAAATGGTCCAAGAAGGGAAGGCTGAAGCAAAGGGTCCTGAAGGCAGACAGGGCTCAAGGGAAAGGGAAAAAGGGTTGGGACCCTCGTGACCCCTCAGCTTTATACTGAATATGACGTATATGGGATGGAATACCTCCTTGGTCAGTTTAGAGTTACTTATCCTGGTTGCTCCTCTCCGCAGGTGCGCCCTTTCACTTTCTGCACCCCCCCANTCAGTGGAGTGCTCCCTGTGGGAAGGGAAAAAGGCACGAAATGGTCCAAGAAGGGAAGGCTGAAGCAAAGGGTCCTGAAGGCAGACAGGGCTCAAGGGAAAGGGAAAAAGGGTTGGGACCCTCGTGACCCCTCAGCTTTATACTGAATATGACGTATATGGGATGGAATACCTCCTTGGTCAGTTTAGAGTTACTTATCCTGGTTGCTCCTCTCCGCAGGTGCGCCCTTTCACTTTCTGCACCCCCCCAATGTGGCACACAAGAGTTAGCAGTGACCTTGCTCTGCACACACCAATCCTTGGTAGTAACTCTAAACATCAAGCGCTACCACTGTTAGAAGCAGACACTGTCTGTGAAAACACGCTGTTAGCTTCAGAATGTGCAGTGAGTTAGAAAAGACTTAGTTGAAAAGTAAAATCACTGAACAGAATCGGTTTGGTTCTAACTCAAACCAGGACACTTTCTTTTGTCTTGATAGCATAGCAAAGGTGAGAAATTACATGACTTTCCCCCAAACTATTAAACTACAATTTGCCAGGTTTTATATTTTGTAATACCCAATTCAACCTGTATTATAACATTGTCAGGAAAAAAGACCTTTAAAGCACACGCCTCCAAGCAACCAGGTCCAATGAGCCAAAAGGGAAGAAGAAATAAGTAGAAAGGGAACCTAGTTTGATATCTGGGATATTGACTGGGGAGGAAAAAGGTAGATAACTCTTGCCACATTAACTACATTCCCCTTGACTTCCAGCTGCCTGAGTTTTACACTGCCAAAAAGAAGCAAAACAATATTTTGAGAAAATAAATATTTCTAAGGTATTTCAAATGAGTCAGACAGAAAATGAAACATAAGGTGAAGAGAGTACTGAAAATGAGATGCAATTAGGGAGCTTTATTTTTTGTGGGGAAGAGTGACAAGCTTTAGGGAAGGGGGAAAGTTTGCTGACAAAAGTCCTTTTTTTTTGAGGTGGTCTACAAGACATATTTGCTGATCATGCAATCACAGAAGGATTGAGGTTGACAGAGATTTCTGGAGGTCATCTGGTTCAACCCCTTGCTCAAGCAAGGCCACCCAGAGATGATTGTCCAGGATCATGCCCATACAGCTCCACAACCTCTATGGGCAACCTGTGCCAGTGCTCAGTAACTGTCGTAGTAAAAAAATGTTTCAGAGGGAACCTCCTGTGTTTCAGTTTGTGCTCATTGCCTCTGGTCCCATTACCGGGGGACACTGAAAAGAGCCTGGACCTCTCTTCTTCACACCCTACTTTCTGGTATTTGTATAAATTTATAAGAACCCCCTGGTGTCAGCTAACACTCACAGTATCACTCATCCTATTTTTATATACAGCACACAGCAAAGAAAGTAAATCTCATTTCCATGTAAGGATCTATAGAGCTAAGAGCAGTGAAGGATTTGGAGTACCTATTGTAAAAAGTTTAATGCAAATTCCAAAGTAAAATGTCGGAAGTTGAGTGCCAAAGATAGACATTGGGAAAGAATGGTACTTATAAGTGATTCATAGAAAAAAGCAGCAGTTAGATAACAATCAGAAAATGGCAGGAACAGAGTATAATCTTTAAAAACAATGTAGAAGCTAATTGCTGGTATCTAATAATGTCAATCAATTGCTTAGAAAAACCAAGCAGCTGAAATGAAATAGCAATTGCTTAACTGCAGTGGATATAATGAGATGTTCTTTGATGGCAAAGCAAAGCAGATGGAAAATGAGAATAATAATGGTAAACTGATAAAGTCTGATTGTACTAAACTGGATCAGGTAAAGTGACATAACAGGGAGAGGGATGACTATGCCAGCTGAATAAACAGGATTAGTAAGGTAGACAACTGAATAAATGTGGATAAAGAAGTCACAAAAGCTGTGGTTTTAAAAAGCATTTTGCTGCACTGCCTAAAATTCTTCCAGTGGAGGTGCTGATCTACAATAAATTTAAGTCTTCCAATATTTAATATTCATTTGTTGTAGGTACCAGAAGACAACAGATAGATTGAAACTACTGCTTTCTGAAGAAGGACTGGGAAACAAAAATTACAGTCCTAAAATCCTCAGTCTTAGCTGCAAATGAAAATACACACAATGCTCCAGAACAACCATTACAGTGACAGCAGTGGTGACATAAAGAAAGGAAAAGCAGTTTCTGGTGCAAAAGTAAGAAAACCAAAATGAATTAGAGCAAGATGAGACAAAAATGCTGAGGAATATGGTGATCCAAGTAAGCCCATCGTCATAAAGCCTATTCTCATAATAACAGTTCTTGCAATTCTCTGCCTTTGTTCAAATAATCCATTAGGACATGAGCCGTGGGAGGATGTTAGCCTGTTTCAAGGATGTGCCTAATTCCAACCCATTTTCTGTCTAGTGGCAACAGTGAGAGCAAACTTGTAAGCTCTGAGAATTTGTTTATTTCCACTGTGGGTGGGATCTAAACACAAGGAGAGAAAAAAAAGCCATTTGAACAAACAGAGCAATCCTAGCTGTTGGATTTTCAGACTCTTTTTTAAGTTGCTGTATTTCCTTCTTTGCACTTCCTGTGTTGCAACCTTTCATTGGATTTTCTTTTCAACACTTAGCTTAAGGATGAGTCACTGAAACTGGCGAAGAAGAAACAGAGTGGCAATATAAAACCACCGAGAAAATGTTACTTGGACTAGATGATATCTGCCACAATGAAATTAGGGTTAAGTATCTCGTGTCGGTCCATCTGTGGGGAAAGATAATCTAGGAGACTTTAGCTCCACATCAACTCTTTTTAATACCACAAAGTAGAGTGCAATTGCATACCTGCATTTTGTGACTGTGTCACTGCTGTAACAGTCTCTAAATAAGATCATGTCTGAATTTCTCCCTGACAGTGTTGCATTTTGGGTTAGGGTATAATATTCTTACCTTTCTGCTCTCCTATTCACTTCAATGCTCTACAAACCTAAGAGTGGGTTTGTCCAACTGGTTCAATAAAATAGCAGTAAAAAGTCTTAAACTCCTTATATTATAAAAAATACAGCATTCACATTCCAGACTAAAGCAGGTAACAAAAGCACCACATGCCAGCTTGGTTAAATCTTCCTATTACATTTGGGACTATTTTTATGAATAATGTAATACTTAACACTTAAAACAAGTGAGGATTAAGCTGTACCTTCTCTGTCATAAATGTAGACTGAATGTTACAAGGACAGACTGTTTTCGTGCTGTTCATGGAGGCTATGTTCTTCAAAGTAGCAATGTTTAGAACTTTGCAGATGATCCCATCTATTGTAAAGAAATACAAATAGTTATCTATTTATATTGAAGTGGTATCAATATTTAAAAGCTTCTCCGTAATTCTGCGGTTAGCTGTGGTCACCGGCTTTATTAGTCTGGCAAAAGCAATGCAGCTTACCTGTGGAGGAAACAGACTTCAGACAGGGACTGACTGAGGCCTGAATAATGTAAAACAGAGACTTTTACTAAAAAAAGAGACTTTTACAAACTTTAAAAACTTCCAATATCAGAGAAAGACAATGTTTTAAATTATCTTTCTCCTATAGAAGTTTAGAATAGATTGTGTGTGTTTAACTAAGTAACACGAGAAGAAAAATGTTCCACTGCATCCATTCTTCCTTATGGCAGAGAGGTTGAGAAAACAAACATATGGCACGTGTTAATTACATTCCTTCACACTTTATTTAGGAAGTACTTTGATGAGATGAATATGACATAAAAACTTACGGAGCACAATATAGTTAATAGAAGTATTGATATGAGGAAACCATAGTTTATGCTTAAAAAGTTAAAAAGAAGTACTTATAAACTAGGACATCCACTGCTATAAAAAAGTCATTTCAAATCCAAATGATGAGTTGAAGACTAAAATTTAAAACAATTTTTGAGAGAAAACAGGTTTTTCCATTCATTCTTAACATATTGAAAGTCTCTATAATGATCACTTAGCCATCCTTCTCACAAATTCTTTGTTTGCTGTCAAAACAAATCAAAATATGGACAATGGAATGAAAATAAAGTATTTAAAAACACTGTTTTGAAACCATATAGCAAATCATAATTTCCGTCAAGCTAGAAAGAGCTTCAAGGATACTGCTTCAAGTGGGCCTAAAAAAGGCTAGCATGCCCAGAGGAAAAGTTTGATATTTGAGATTCAAGGTTTGGATAAACTCTGCTTGGGAAAGGTGACATTACACCACTCCAGCCTCCTGAACTCCTAAACTGGTGCCCAATAAAACAATCAGTATATGTTGCATTAACTCCAGGGCTGCTAGAATCTGAAATTATTTGTAATAGCATATTATTGTAGTGCCAGATCCCCTGTATTATATGTATGTGTTACAGACATTGCAATCTTGTTCTTTTAGAATCCCCCAGTAGCTTAACTCAAGTACCTAAGGGTAAACCAGAGTCCTAAGAAAACCAAAACATAAAGTAACAAGGTTTCCATAAAATAAACCAATCAAACCTGATCAATATTTCATTCCACATATTCAATTATTCTGATTTTAAAAGCCCCCTTCCAGTACTTTAAAAGTGCACTATTTAAAAAAAGACGAAGCTAACAGATTTAAATGGTAATGTTGGGCAAGTATCATCATGCTGCCATGAATTTCCTTTAACTACCTGCTCCAATTTCTTGCATGTGGCTCCCGTGAATAGAAGAAGGATTTCTGGCAGAGTTTGAATTTATGAATAAAGAGAATTCTTGCTCCATACTTCCGAACTGTAACTGAGTCCGCTTCTTCTCAGAAAAAAGCAGTAGGAAGCCAATGGGAAGCTGCTAAAAACTAAAAACTGTGGAATAATTTTGAACTATGAACCAGAAAATTCTGGAAAAACCTCTCTGTGAAAAAGGACATAACCTTCTTCTACGAATTTCTTTATAAATATAATCTCTACATGTTTTTCAATAACTAGTGGACAAGTCAGCAAAGCATGAGGAACTCTCAGATGTACTTTTGACTTCAGCGGCCAGCTTCCAAAGCTTAGGCTTTATTAACAAATGGTTACACAAGTAAGTCATTAAAGGACATTTCAGCCCTTGTTAAATTTAAGACAAAAGGGTTTCTTATCACTTGGGAAATAACCATCTCACCCTACCTCCAGAGGTATCCATCTCATCCAGTCACTCTCGATAGAAATACAAGCCAGAGCTGGAAAGGAAATATCACTAGGAGATGCTGTCCATTGTGTCAGCTAGTGGGTCAAAGTTGAGATAGAAAATAGTAAAGAGGATATGAAACAACTGGTGTAGAAGGGAAGAATGTGTGAGATTTATCTGTGGAGCCAGATACCATCAGCGCAGAATTCTATTAGCACACAAAGTTGTGGTGTCAGGATGAAGATTTCTGACAAAATTGGGGTCAGTACCATATCCCTGGACAGATGAAAATGCGATATTTATACTTAACAAGTCAAGAAAAAAAATTACTAAAATAACTACAGGATCATTTAAATAATCTCAACAGGATGAAAAAAGGGTAAGAAAAGTATAACTGAGCTCATGAAGGTGAAGAGAAAATGGAGATAATGCAATGGACATTTTGCCAAAGGTACAGTATACCAGATAACCTAATAGCTTCTTATCTTACAGTATCTGATTTTCTAGACTAAGAAAACCAAATTTAAGTCAAATGACAATACTATAATAAAACAAACAGATAACTGGCCATTATTAAATTTAACGTGGACACTGGATGGGGTTTACTTTTGCTAAGATTCACCCTCAATAAATAAGAAAATTGATGAGCAAGAAAAAGCATAAGATTATTAACTGAAAATGTCATTTGGCAGAAGGATACCTCAGTTTGTCAAAAGACATCAAATAAATATTTTTTTCTATAAGCAAAGGTAAATTTGTTTCTATACATTCCTGTAGTCTCCATAGTGAGTAATTAAGCTGTATGGGTGGAATTTTACAGCTAACCTTGATTATACAGGCCATGTGCTACTGCAGCAGTTTTTTGAGGACTCAGGAGTGAAGGGGAATAGGGAAGACTAGTTTTATGGTTTCCCTCAGAAATTATTGCTTCTTTAGTTTCTAACTTCACCCTTAAAATTATAGAGATCCATCAGTCACGGTTATATTGCTAAGGTGCTAGACACTCTCATACTTTCTCAGACTTAGAAATCCCAAAGAGGAAAATATAAAGCCATCAGCAAGATGGTTAAACAAACAATCAAGCCAACAACATGTATTGGGAAAAAATATCTCTAGGTACATAAAACCCCACTTAAAAAAGGTTATTATCTGAATTAAGCTGTTAAGTCACTTTTTATTAGTTGTTTTTCTCCTTCTTCAGCAAATACTAATGTGGCAAAAAAAAAATCACTGAACTATCTTGGAAGTAATTAAAAAATTTCAATACCTGTTGATTACATTGCAGGTAGAAATCAGGCTCATCATTGCAGTGATGCTGAAAATAAGGGATATTAACATACCAGTTTTGCAAGATGACAGAACTACAGCATTATTTATGGAAGAGATAACATGAATTTACAGAGCAAACAGCTCATAGACAGTCACACACTGCACCTCTTGCTTGCTTTGAATTGTAGACTGTATCACATTAAAGTACTTATTAAGTATCTGAGATCCAGTCTGCAAGCCCACTAAACAAACCTACAGACTGAGATGAAATCACTTGAGGCAGAAGAAATATCCTTTCTGACATCAACAGGCTATGGGTCATGTCCAGATGCAACATTTCTTGTATGGGCAACATTAATGTATAAACACAGTTCGTCAAGTCTGTCAGACATCCCCCAGATGCACACCATAATGATAGCTACTGTGTCACCGACCATAAAACACATCTGAGCATCAGTGTTTCTCAGTTTGTATTGCTCTTTCTAGGGCACTCCACTATTAATATTTCACTGGGGGCTGGCAGATCTGCTTCTCTAACGTTGTTAGGTCTTTCCAGTTTTGGCATAAAATACTTGGATTCTCGAGTGTCTTGTTATGAGACTGTAAAAGCACCACAATAGGACTTCTAGACCACACCACCTGTTGCTATGTATTAGATTTCTAATAGACGTTACTGATGGATGTCTCCCAGATACTGTCCATAAATTATTGTTGTAGCACCAGAACCAGAAACAGGTCCTATAGATGTACAGAGAAGATATATTTGAGACTAGTGTTCTGAGTCACTATACTTCTACCAATATTATCATTATACTGAAGAAAATAAACAGATCAGGTCCTGTGTTATATTGTTAATAAATTTAATATTAGCTACATTTGTTAAGAAGAGCTCATCCTCAGCACAATCCTAGGGCAATGAAATTAAAAACTGCATTCATACATTCTGCAAATTTTAGCTTAGTGCTGGAGAGAGAAGTAAAAGATCTCAACAGAGAAAAGACTTTTTTTTGTACCTATTTATTTGTACAACACCTAACTGCACATGTAAATGATATTCTGGTTTAATCTGGTGTTCGTTCATCTAGGAGCATCTTTGCTGTTTTCTGTTTAGATGACTAGAGTCCTCTGAATTTTAGCAGGGCTGAACTCATGCAGCAAGAAAACATAAACTGTCATAAAAGAGCCAATACCAAACTGTATCTAAAAATGAAAACTCTCATTAAGAATTTTAGATCATAAGACTTAGCTTATTATTTGTTTAGTCAGGCTACGAGGCTATCTTGCAATTGTCAGATTCACAGATAAATGCATGCAATAGCTTATGATATATTTTCAATATAGAAAAAAATGAAAACTTCCTGATTTTGTTTTAACTTTCCAATCATACTTTTCATTGTTTGGTGGTGCCAGAATTGTTTAGAGGCAGTATCTGTCAAAAAGAACTTTCATCCTATATAGCCGTCTTTATCACTAGTTTGAGTTATAATGCTAGATATTAAATAATAAGAGTACAGACTTCCAGTTTTCCCAATTTACCACATCAGTAATAAAATCGAGAAGGCTCTTTTCTTTCCTCCTGCTTCCAAGTAACTTGCTTCCTCCCTAAATTCTCCCATTAGAATCAGATGGATTGTAGCCCTGAAAACAAGAATCTATCTGGCTTTTGCAACAAAGAAGTTTCTGGTGAAAATTAAAGTGCAAATTAATAAAGAACAGAATTAGCAGACACATGGATGAATATGATCTCTTCCCAATGGGGAAGAGTCAACAGGATGTCTGTAAAGGAAAGTCCTCCTTCATAAATTCATTAGAGTTCTCTGAAGGGATTAAAAGCAAATGGATAAAAGCCAGTTGCTTTAAAGTAAGTTAAGCATTGCAATACTGTTCAAGCCAGGAGGGAAGGCCCTTGCTTGCATACAAGTCAAGAAACAGGAGATGAAGGAACAGCCAGTTCTTGCAAGGAAGGGACAAAGGGCAACTTGTGCTGGGATCTGTGCTGTTTCACACATGCATAAACAACCTGAAAAATAATACAAGATCAGAGGTAACAAAATATTTTAATGATACTAAATTATTTGAAGAAGCAAAAAAGAGGACCAATTTTAAAGAGGCCTCAGAGAACACAAGACGTGACAATAAATAGCAGATGAATTTCACTGTTGATGAACTAAAATTCTTACACAGAAAAAAAAGTGTAATTTCATACATAAAACGGTGATGAGCTTTGAATGACTGTTATCAGTCAGGAAGAAAATTGTGGGGTTAGAATGTTTATTGAGACCATAAAGTCTTTTTTGTATTGCTTCCTACACCTTTTTGAAAGATGTCTTTAAGCTTGAATGGAGGCATGGTTCACTTACAGCTTGAAAGCTGCGAACTTCTGATTCTCTCATCTCCAGAAGGCTACCAACAAAGTTCAGAGAAGGACAATTAGAATGACCAGAGATATGCAGTGGAGAGCAGCTCAGCAAAACAGAACTGCTGGATTTGGAAAGAAGGTAACTGAAGGCAGATATAATAGATGTCTATAAAATCAACAATGTCACAAGGAGGGTGGGTTCCAATCCAAGAACTAGGAGGCATCAAATAAAACCAATATGAGCAATTTCAAACAAAGACAGTGTATATAAGCTCAATACGACCAAGTTTCACAACAGACAAAAAAAGAGAAACTTTTTACCACAACTGGGGAAAGATCTGTGGAGTTCCACAGATAATGAGTTCATTATCAAAGAATGTTGTTAAGTGCTGGAGTTTTCCTTGGATTCCAAGGGAGGCTTGACAAGTTCACAGAATCAAAATCTATTTGGTGGTGTTAAAAACAAAGAAGCTTCACTTGGCACTGGAAAACCCTTATCTGAAAATATCTGTAGGTTGTGAACATATTAGGACTAAATGTATCTTATATGGTTGCCCTATTCCTCCTTTTCCCTTAGCAATCTCCTATGCCAGTTGTTGAAGGCAAGATACAGATCTTGGTCTACCATCCTCACTAAACACAAACAGTGGGTCAGATACAATAATAAGTAATTCTATCAGTGACAAATCTTCTTTGGAGGTCTGCTCAATCTGGAAGAGGCCCCTGTGCACTCAGCTGTTGTGATGGAGGGAACGATGATAATTTTTTCAAATGGATAACTGCTTCTGCATACCAGACATATTTAACAGACATCCACTGAGTTCACCAAGTGACCTGCTATGATCTTGTAACTCATACTAGAATGCATTTATCCCTACGACCTGGGAGGTTCATGAATGACGAATAAGTTACATTAAGAAGTACAACATCACACTGAGTTTACATGGTTCTTGAAGTAGCACAGTTTATCTGACTCAGTGAACATCTATTCGCTGAGTTTTGTCAGCCCTCTAACAGGCTGCAAATCTTGGATTTGTGTGTGTGTATGCACGTGTATGACTTGAATCCCCAGATAAAAACTAACTTAATTAATTAAGGTAATTTATTTAAAGCGGAGCATTTCTTTGAAATGCTTGGTCTTGAAGACCAGGTACTCAATGTGGGCAAGATTCTTCTCAGTAGGTTAAAAAACTCACTTCCTAAAAACAACTTCTAGTTAGAAGCTGTTCCTTCCCATACTGTTTATTTTGAGCTTCTTTGGTACATTCAAACAAATATTTTGAAACTAACAAGTATTATCAGAAAATGTAATGACATGATAATAGCTGTTATATGTGTATGCCCCAAGCCAGATTTTTTACCAATGGATTTCAGATATTTTCCTTCAATTATTTTTGTATTATAACAGGAAATGCATAACTCTATTAATTCAATTTCCTCCCTCTGAAAGGTACTGTATATAAAGGCTGCTTTTAAAAAAGAAGCCATTTCATATGAATATTGAGGATTACAAAACCTAAAATAAAGATATTTTGTTCCCAGAGTCTCTAATGAAAAAAAAAAAAGAAGCTTATTCTATAAAAATACTGCAAGAACTATCCTTAGGATGAGTTTCAATATTCTCTACTGCTTACTAATATTGAACAACATGAAAATGTTTCCATTTGGTGATATCAGCTTGATGAATAGTTGAGGTAGTAAATTGTTTAAATGCAAAAAGCCTCTTTTTTTTCATGGATTGCTGAGTTGTTCTGATTGCTTGTGCCCGAGAACATCAGAAAGCAGCTTGACTTTTGACATATTATTTGGACTGAAATATTGAGTATTTTCAGATCAAGATGAAATTACTTAGAAATTATGCAACAAGATGGAATCTACCAGTAAAGAAGACAGGGAGAGAATTTTTATTTAGGACTGTGGCTGGAAAATGAGACCTTATAATATGTCACTCTTTTCTGGGATCTTTATTTAACAGAATACCTCAAATAACAAATATCTGACACCCTAGGCCTTCACCCTTCTAGATTAAAAATCAGTTTATGAAGTCTATTTCAAAATAAACTTAAAAAAAAACCAACTTAAAACACAGAACACAAACACTTCTGACTATACTTGAAAGATACTTCAACAGTCCATGGTTTACACCTCAGTGTGACATAAAAGCAACCATTTTAGTTCTGAGTGACTGTGAATAAGCACAAATATGATTACAATATGCTAGCAAAACTGTCTATGAAATATCTATTTTGCTTCTCATTATGGCCTGAAAAACCATCTAGTTGTTGGGATATGCAGAGATTAAAAATGAATACTCTACCTAAATAAAGTCAGTGGAAAGAGCAGAAGACATCTGGGACAGCCTCATTAATTATTCATAGAGCAATTCTTTCCAACCTGATGTATGACACTGTCAAAGATGTTGATCCAAAATATTACTTGTTTTTGTTCTTCTTCCAGTGAAATAGATGTCAATTTGTTTCCTTTTCCTTTTTTACTTGTTTCACACTCATGTTTCTGATTAGCTGTGAGCCTTGATATATGTATGTCATCTGGTTTACATGCTCTATGATATACATGAGGCACTCCAACTATATTTTACCATGGTTAGTCATAATGTAGAACACATCAACTCAAAATAGCTTCCATTTGGCTATGTGCATTTTTGAGTGGTTAAAGCATTTACAAATGGTTACCAGAACTGCTGATTCCATTCCTCCAGAACAACAACTTCCGTTCTCTATGCAACATTTTGGCTTATGCTTTATGTTCTTCTGTATATTGAAGGTGACATACTATCATGACATTTTTTTTTCTTTTGTTTTTGTAAGAGCTTGGATATTTCTTCACCTTTTTCTAACTCTCAGTTGTATGTTTGCCACATTTCAGGACATGAAAATGCTATGTAAGAGCCTATACAGATCTGAACAGTTAAGAGATAAGCCATAATAAAACATGGAATGTTTCTTCTGTATTTCAGTAGCACTCAAAAATATTAACTACCAACATTCTGTGATTTACAAGTGGCTGTTAAAATTTTAAAGCCTCATTTTTGCCACAGTTTTATTTTTCTCAGTCTTGTCTGCTTTTTCTTTTTTTTTTTTTAATAGAGAATTCTAACAAGACCAAAGGACTTTTTTTGTTACTGAAACTTATTGCAAAAGTGTAGATGAATTCAAGCACTTACTGCTCAACATGTCATTTCCTAATGACAGGCTTAAAGTTGTAATGCTTAGTTTGATTGCCCGTACTATAGACCATGAGAGCGGAGGAAGGGAACATGCTTATCAGAAGAACGCCTCCAAAGCACGTGAGAGAAATTTCACTCCAAACATACACCACCTCTGGATTTTTTTCTTTCTGATTAGCAAATCGGCAGTGAACCTGATTTATTATCAGACATTGGTCCTGGGAGGAAAGCAAGAGAACTGCAGCACCTCACTTCAGGGCAAGCATTAAAGTCACTTCCAGGAGAGAGAAGAAATGAGAAAGACAGAATAGGCCTGATATAACGAGTATCAAGTGGCTGCAAATCAGACCACCATGGAGTAAAACTTGTGAGGTTATTAGAGATAAACCAGTTTCATTGATCCGTATCTGTTCAGAAAGACTGGAGTCATCAATGGAATGTCATGATGCTGATGACCTCACCCCTTCAGAGGATTTAGTGAAGATTCATTTTAACCTGTCATTGTCAAAATGGCAATACAAAAGGGATAGTTAACAGTGTTTTTCCAGTTTTGCTACCACTTTACAAAGCAAGATATAAATCAAATGGATCTCTTCAATATATTTAGAAAGAAGAGGTGTCTGTTCATCCTCTAGTTCTCCTAAAATTTCTACCCCCTATATGCCTGTATGTGCTTACATTTGTGTGAGGGAAAGGGAAATCTCAAAATCTGGAATAATTTTCTTTCAGTTTTCAAAATCTCTGAGGTTTAGATGTGTCTGGATCATGTTTTTGTTTTCATTTATGACTCTCTGTAGGTGGGAAGGTGCAGTTGCTTTGAAATTCCAGTCATGATTCTGGCTTAAATTTAGGCTTTCTGAAGTGAATGATTTTTTGAATCAAGCCAATTTCTAACTGGTGAATTTCAAGAGCTGTGGAAATGAAACATCTTTAAGACAATAAGAGACAGATGACATGGAGGACTCAGGGCTGCCTTGCAGCCTGGGACAAAATGAGATGGGAATAGATGAGTACCAATAAATACCCATCAGAACACTGTCCAGACAAAAAGAGAATTGCTCTCACTTTGGTGAAGGGATAGAAGTGGCCTGAAGCCAAGTATAGAGACATACAGTCAAGATATGAAAAGGTAGAGTTTCCATTACTTGTTTTAAGGTTTTGAAATTCTGCACAGGCTGATTAATTTCTCTGCAAGACAGTACCCACCATGGGAATGTAAGGACAGCTTACAGAGTAGAGTCTTGTTCAGACCAGAAAAAAGAGACTAATTGTTTTCTAGCCTATACAATTCCTTCTTTTTTTCTACATGGGTCACTTATTCATACCAAAAAAATCTTCAAATCCACTTTTTGCTATCACAAGTCAGCTCTTGCATTCATATGCAAGCAATAAGGAATCTCTTATTTTCTAATTCTAGGACTGCACTAGTTAACTCCTGCAAGCATCAGGAAAGATGTTCTTTTACTCTGATCTTAACATGTCAGTTGAACTATGGAATTTTTCCATAGTTTCCTCTGAATATCAGACACCCATCTATGTGATAAGAATCCATCCTCTCAGTCATAGAATCCATGGAGCTAGTCATGGAGCAGTCATGTCACTTGATTGTTCAGTTACCAAGAGGCTAGAATTTTTCTAGTACCTGGGATACAGAATTATGCTAACAGAAACCACAGCAAAGGTAATGCAAGTCTTGGCTGTGGGACAGAGTCTCTCATCACAAGATCAGCAGTGTGGCTAGGTGTTCCAGCCTCCCAGTGCTCAGCTCTCTCTGCCAACATGACTACTCATGGGGTCAAGAAATGGTCAGTATATGGCTACCACCAGGAAGCTGATTTAGCTTAAAGTGTACACACGAGAACAACTGCAAATGTTGTCTGAGCATTCTGCTTCCCTTAGCACACACAGCAGCGTTCTCTTATGGTGAGCTGCTAACCTGAAGGAAAGGACAGAGGTTGCTTTCCTTTAGCTAGCAAAGACAATTTCCCTGAGTGTCCCAGTGAATTGGACACAAGATTATGACATTAATCATCACTTGCATACATGAGTGATGATCGGAAGCTATTGCTGGATAGAGGTCATGCTACAGCTTTAGGAAAGGCAATAGAGTCAATGTTAGAGGATATTCTGTATGCCGTATGAACCATCACTTACAGCTAATTAAACTGGTCTGTAATTGAAATTATTAAAGGGGAGAGAAGTGTGACTGCCAGTCTTCTCAAAGTTGCTTGAAGCTCATTAACAAGGAATTCTTCTGGTTTTGATAATAACTGCTGTGTAGTGTGGGTGGCTGGACATATCAAAAGATTTTCATTGTGAATTGCAGATCCCTCAGGTCTTAAAAATAACTTTTATGAAGATTGAAATATACAGAAGCTCTAACTTAGTATCTTAGGTATCTTAGGTCTAAGTAGTATTTGCGTAGGAAAAAAATGACAGCAAAAAATTATTGCAGATAAACACAGTATAAGAGTTTATATTGATTTAAATGACTGATCTGTTAAATGATTTTTGGTCATCAAATGAGGATATTTAAAGAGTATGGGAGTTCAGTGTTTCACTCTTAGCAAATGAAAAACTAAATTAAATATGGAAGCTCTCATATATGTCTTCAGTGTCGAGGTTTAGGTTCAATCCACCAGACCTACAACAGATGCTCTCTGGTGACCCCTCTTTCCTGCCCCCAAAAAGAGGAAGAGAAAGAGTATAATGGAGAGACTCTGCTCTCAAATGGGAGAGGAAAGGAATGAGAGAGCGGCTTCTGGATTAGAAAAGAAAACTAAAACAGCTTTAATGAAGATAATAATAATAAAGTGGGACATATACAAATATATATAAAACCAGTATCAAACCCAACCTCCCCCTGATGGCTATTGCATCACTGTCACCACTGAGGCTGTGAAGCAGGCATGGGGAAAGTCTCAGACTGGGCTCAGCAGCAGATGGGAACTGGGTTAAGGAGCTGGGTTCAGGAACACACTAATCAGGATCAAAGGCACAAGATGGTCCAAGAAGGGAAGAAGGCCCCCAAGGGAAACGAAGGCCAGCGGAAGGATTGATGAGAAAGAAAAAGGGCAAAAAAGCAAAAAGCAAAAAGCCTAAAAAGGGCAAAGGGTCTGAGACCCTTGTGATCCCTCAGCTTTATACTGAATGTGACGTATATGGGATGGAATACCTCCTTGGTCAGTTTAGGGTCACCTGTCCTGGTCTCTCCTCCCCGCAGGTGCGGCCTTTCACTTTCTGCACCCCCCCGATGTGGCACACAAGAGTTAGCAGTGACCTTGCTCTGCACACACCAATCCTTGGTAGTAACTCTAAACATTGAGCACTATCACTGCTAGAAGCAGACACTGTCTGCAAAAACGTGCTGTTAGCTTCAGAAAGTGCAGTGAGTTAGAGTAGACTTAGCTGAAAAGTAAAATCACTGACGCAGAATTGGTTTGGTTCTAACTCAAACCAGGAGGCTTCAGTCACTGAAACGTTGTCTCATTTTTTTT
The DNA here is from genome assembly GCA_013400335.1 of Eurystomus gularis. Lineage (NCBI taxonomy): Eukaryota > Metazoa > Chordata > Aves > Coraciiformes > Coraciidae > Eurystomus > Eurystomus gularis. The sequence goes on from VZZY01022597.1 coordinate 53,408, forward strand.
TTAATGAAAGTTCTATTAGCCTGGAATGTGAAAAATACCAGCATTTATTTTAAAATATTGGTCATGTGAGATATTTTATTTCATTAGTTTTTCAAAAGAAAAGCTCCTTAAATGAAAATGAGGTTGATAGTCTAAAAGCTGAGAATCCATAGGGAATGTCAACACTGTGAGACTGGGGTTTGTGCAGAGTTCCCTGGGCTAGGCTTGGAACTGGAGCAATACCGCTGCATTATGGTGGCATTCCACTTGAAACAAAAAGTTTACAGAATTGATAACCAAAATTCCCTTTTTAGGCTTTGCTACTGCCAGTCTTCCTCAAGGGAACAAAGTGTTGTCCTCTGTGGAGACTTGAGGAACGTCCTTTAATGGCAGCATGTCTGGGAGCAGGGTGGTATAGACAACCCTACCCATTGTCACAACTCTGCCTCAGAGGATGCTGTAGCTGAAATGGTGTAGAAGAGAACTCATGCACACACCAAAACTGATTTGCATAACCAAGAATGGTTTGTGTGAATGTACTGAATGATACATCAATTTCTATCCTTTTGTTGCCTAGTAAAAGGATATCTTTTCTATTAGATGGTCATTTTTGAAATATCAGACATAACTATTCCCATTACATCTTCTATCAAAATCTACTGCAGTCAAGGCAGAAACAACCCATTTTCTTGATTCCTTGAAAAAAAACAGAAAGCTGCAAAATGTAAATCTTACATCAGGTAAACCTATTGAAATCTTGGGAAATCCATTTCTTCTCTCCCCATCAGAGACACGCCAATTGGACATGCACAAGTCTACGAGGCCAGATGAGATCCACCCAAGAGTGCTGAGGGAGGTGGCGGAAGAACTTGCCAAGCTGCTCTCCATCATTCATCAGCAATCCTGGTCAATGGGGGAGGTCCCAGATGACTGGAATCTTGCCGATGTGATGTCGATCTACAAGAAGGGCATGAAGGAGGATCTGGGGAACTACAGGCCTGCCAGCCTGACCTTGGTACCAGGGAAGATTATGGAGAGGTTCATCTTGGATACGCTCACACGGCAAGTGGGGGACAATTGGGGCATCAAGCCTAGCTGGCATGGGTTCACAAAGGGCAGGTCCTGTTTGACCAACCTGATCTCCTTCTATGATCAGGTGACCCGCCTAGTGGATGAGGGCAAGGTGGTGGATGTTGTCTACCTGGACTTCAGTAAGGCATTTGACACTGTCTCCCACAGCATCCTGTTGAACAAGCTCGCAGCTCATGGTGTACACAGGTGGACCTTTCTCTGGGTTAAAAAATTACTGGATGGCCAAGCCCAGAGGGTTGTGGTGAATGGAGTTAAATCCAGTTGGTGCCTCATCACAAGTAGGGTTCCTCAGGGCTCGTCCTGTTTAATATCTCTATTGATGAC